>CM039091.1:28407500-29007500 GCA_022113865.1 Chimonanthus praecox
AAGGTTGAAGAAAAATCCTCAGGAATAGTCTATCCACCACACTAATGCAGTAAAAAAGATTTAAGAAAGAGTTAAAAATCTTCCTTATAGACGTTTATCTGACCCAGAAGCTTTCAAAATAGTTCAAACTGATGCATCTAATGTCGGATATGCTGGAATCCTTTTACAACAAAAAAACTCAAAAGAAGAATTAATAAGATTTAATTCTGGATTATGGAATGAAACTCAAAAGAAATATTCAACCATCACAAAGGAAGTTCTTGCCATAAGTATTTGTGTGACGAAATTCCAACATGATTTATTGAACAAAGAATTTCTGATCAGAGTTGATGCTAAGGCAGCAAAAGAAATTTTGGAAAAAAGATGTCAAAAATCTTGTCTCTAAGAAAAAATTTGTTAGATGGCAAGCCATTTTATAAGTTTTTGAGTTTAAGATTGAATTTATTAATAGAAATTCTAACTCTCTCCCGAACTTTCTTACTAGAGAATTTCTTAAGGGACAACAAAATGGTAAGTAGCTCTTCCCCGTTCATGAAGAAAAAAGGGCAAGAGAAATTGGCAGATCAAGAAGAAAGCCAAAAGGGTTTTACTCCAACAAAAGACCCAAGTCAATCAGAATTATATCTTTACACCGGTAACAGAATTTTTGTTACTTTAAATTGTCTTATGGAAGAAAGATCTATTGAAGATAATGTTTATTTTCTTTTTAGCAAGGGGCTTCATTATTATTTCCATGATAAAAGGAAAAACAGAGATTGGTATCTCAACATTTTACATCAGACGAAAAGTGTCCTCATCTTCCACAATAAGAATGCAAATGGCATCATCACTTATTCAAAGTTCACTATTCTCAAAATCCTTACTGAGGAAGATTGGGATGGTCCCTTGTACATGACAAAATCAGTCTAATTATACAATTCGACTGAGTTCTTTAATTATTGGGACTATAATCATTCCTGGTTCATTAGATTCAAAGAAGAAAGTCCTGATGTCATGCCTATCCACCGCAGTGTTCCTTCATGGTTTCTCTTTACTTGATGGTCATATTTTGGTGCTTCTCAGAAAATCTTTCCTGATAATTTTCGTTATTTATTTATTAAGTTCTGTGAAGTAGAAGAAAATGTTCCTTGTGAAGCATTTAATGCTCTTCTTTTCTTTGCAAAGTTCCATATTCCATACATTTTCCAGTGGAAGTTTGAAGTAAAAGAGAACTTTTTCGATCTTCCGTCTTTGTACTAGACTTTTTACCAAAAATGGTGGTCAAAAATTGAAAATGATACTTACGAGAGAATTTTGAATCAAATCTCTTCTCCTGTTAAAGAAGAAATTCCTCTTCCTGAAGAAAAATATTTTGAGGATGAAATGCTCATGGCTGATCTATTGGCCAGAAAGATTGTCAAAGAAATTGCTCGAGAAAAATCTCCTGAGCCACTGGACATGTCTGTTGACTCCGTCAATTTTGAAGAAAAGATTAAACAAATTTTAGAAGAGCATCTCCCAAAGAAAAAGTTGGTGATCATGATTGGGATAGTAATCATGATACAGAAGAAAATGTTGATGATGAAGTTGTGCCCCTTGAAGATCTCTGGATTTAATTCTGGATTATGGAATGAAGCTCAAAAGAAATATTCAACCATCAAAAAGGAAGTTCTTGCCATAGTTATTTGTGTGACGAAATTCCAATATGATTTATTGAACAAAAAATTTCTGATCAGAGTTGATGCTAAGGCAGCAAAAGAAATTCTGAAAAAAAGATGTCAAAAATCTTGTCTCTAAGCAAATATTTGTTAGACGGCAAGCCATTTTATCATTTTTTGAGTTTAAAATTGAATTTATTAATGGAAATTCTAACTCTCTCTCGAACTTTCTTACTAGAGAATTTCTTCAGAGACGACAAAATGGCAAGTAGCTCTTCCCCGTTCATGAAGAAAAAAGGGCAAGAGAAATTGGCAGATCAAGAAGAAAGCCAAAAGGATTTTACTCCAACAAAAGACCCAAGTCAATCAAAATTATATCTTTACACCGGTAACAGAATTCTTTTTACTTCAGATTGTCTTATGGAAGAAAGATCTGTTGAAGATAATGTTTATTTTCTTTTTGGCAAGGGGCTTCATTATTATTCCCCTGATAAAAGGAAAACCAGAGATTGGTATCTCAATATTTTACATTAGATGAAAAGTGTCCTCATCTTCCACAATAAGAATGCAAATGGGATCATCACTTATTCAAAGTTCACTATTCTCAAAATCTTTACTGAGGAAGATTGGGATGGTCCCTTCTACATGACAAAATCAGTCTAATTATACAATTCGACTGAGTTCTTTAATTATTGGGACTATAATCATTCCTGGTTCATTAGATTCAAAGAAGAAAGTCCTGATATCATGCCTATCCACCGCAGTGTTCCTTCATGGTTTCTCTTTACTTGATGGTCATATTTTGGTGCTTCTCAGAAAATCTTTCCTGATAATTTTCGTTATTTATTTATTAAGTTCTATGAAGTAGAAGAAAATGTTCCTTGTGAAGCATTTAATGTTCTTCTTTTCTTTGCAAAGTTCCATATTCCATACATTTTCCAGTGGAAGTTTGAAGTAAAAGAGAACTTTTTCGATCTTCCGTCTTTGTACCAGACTTTTTACCAAAAATTGTGGTCAAAAATTGAAAATGATACTTACGAGAGAATTTTGAATCAAATCTCTTCTCCTGTTAAAGAAGAAATTCCTCTTCCTGAAGAAAAATATTTTGAAGATGAAATGGTCATGGCTGATCTATTGGCCAAAAAGATTGTCAAAGAAATTGCTCGAGAAAAATCTCCTGAGCCAATGGACATGTCTGTTGACTCCGTCAATTTTGAAGAAAATATTAAACAAATTTTAGAAGAGTATCTCCCAAAGAAAAAATTGGTGATCATGATTGGGATAGTAATCATGATACAGAAGAAAATCTTGATGATAAAGTTGTGCCCCTTGAAGATCTCTGGATTTAATTCTAGATTATGGAATGAAGCTCAAAAGAAATATTCAACCATCAAAAAGGAAGTTCTTGCCATAGTTATTTGTGTGACGAAATTCCAATATGATTTATTGAACAAAGAATTTCTGATCAGAGTTGATGCTAAGGCAGCAAAAGAAATTCTGGAAAAAAGATGTCAAAAATCTTGTCTCTAAGCAAATATTTGCTAGACGGCAAGCCATTTTATCATTTTTTGAGTTTAAAATTGAATTTATTAATGGAAATTCTAACTCTCTCCCGAACTTTCTTACTAGAGAATTTCTTCAGAGACGACAAAATGGCAAATAGCTCTTCCCCGTTCATGAAGAAAAAAGGGCAAGAGAAATTGGCAGATCAAGAAGAAAGCCAAAAGGATTTTACTCCAACAAAAGACCCAAGTCAATCAAAATTATATCTTTACACCGGTAACAGAATTCTTTTTACTTCAGATTGTCTTATGGAAGAAAGATCTGTTGAAGATAATGTTTATTTTCTTTTTGGCAAGGGGCTTCATTATTATTCCCCTGATAAAAGGAAAACCAGAGATTGGTATCTCAATATTTTACATCAGACGAAAAGTGTCCTCATCTTCCACAATAAGAATGCAAATGGCATCATCACTTATTCAAAGTTCACTATTCTCAAAATCCTTACTGAGGAAGATTGGGATGGTCCCTTGTACATGACAAAATCAGTCTAATTATACAATTCGACTGAGTTCTTTAATTATTGGGACTATAATCATTCCTGGTTCATTAGATTCAAAGAAGAAAGTCCTGATGTCATGCCTATCCACCGCAATGTTCCTTCATGGTTTCTCTTTACTTGATGGTCATATTTTGGTGCTTCTCAGAAAATCTTTCCTGATAATTTTCGTTATTTGTTTATTAAGTTCTGTGAAGTAGAAGAAAATGTTCCTTGTGAAGCATTTAATGTTCTTCTTTTCTTTGCAAAGTTCCATATTCCATACATTTTCCAGTGGAAGTTTGAAGTAAAAGAGAACTTTTTCGATCTTCCGTCTTTGTACCAGACTTTTTACCAAAAATGGTGGTCAAAAATTGAAAATGATACTTACGAGAGAATTTTGAATCAAATCTCTTCTCCTGTTAAGGAAGAAATTCCTCTTCCTGAAGAAAAATATTTTGAAGATGAAATGGTCATGGCTGATCTATTGGCCAAAAAGATTGTTAAAGAAATTGCTCGAGAAAAATCTCCTGAGCCAATGGACATGTCTGTTGACTCCGTCAATTTTGAAGAAAAGATTAAACAAATTTTAGAAGAGTATCTCCCAAAGAAAAAGTTGGTGATCATGATTGGGATAGTAATCATGATACAGAAGAAAATCTTGATGATAAAGTTGTGCCCCTTGAAGATCTCTGGATTTAATTCTGGATTATGGAATGAAGCTCAAAAGAAATATTCAACCATCAAAAAGGAAGTTCTTGCCATAGTTATTTGTGTGACGAAATTCCAATATGATTTATTGAACAAAGAATTTCTGATCAGAGTTGATGCTAAGGCAGCAAAAGAAATTCTGGAAAAAAGATGTCAAAAATCTTGTCTCTAAGCAAATATTTGCTAGACGGCAAGCCATTTTATCATTTTTTGAGTTTAAAATTGAATTTATTAATGGAAATTCTAACTCTCTCCCGAACTTTCTTACTAGAGAATTTCTTCAGAGACGACAAAATGGCAAGTAGCTCTTCCCCGTTCATGAAGAAAAAAGGGCAAGAGAAATTGGCAGATCAAGAAGAAAGCCAAAAGGATTTTACTCCAACAAAAGACCCAAGTCAATCAAAATTATATCTTTACACCGGTAACAGAATTCTTTTTACTTCAGATTGTCTTATGGAAGAAAGATCTGTTGAAGATAATGTCTATTTTCTTTTTGGCAAGGGGCTTCATTATTATTCCCCTGATAAAAGGAAAACCAGAGATTGGTATCTCAATATTTTACATCAGACGAAAAGTGTCCTCATCTTCCACAATAAGAATGCAAATGGTATCATCACTTATTCAAAGTTCACTATTCTCAAAATCCTTACTGAGGAAGATTGGGATGGTCCCTTGTACATGACAAAATCAGTCTAATTATACAATTCGACTGAGTTCTTTAATTATTGGGACTATAATCATTCCTGGTTCATTAGATTCAAAGAAGAAAGTCCTGATGTCATGCCTATCCACCGCAGTGTTCCTTCATGGTTTCTCTTTACTTGATGGTCATATTTTGGTGCTTCTCAGAAAATCTTTCCTGATAATTTTCGTTATTTGTTTATTAAGTTCTGTGAAGTAGAAGAAAATGTTCCTTGTGAAGCATTTAATGCTCTTCTTTTCTTTGCAAAGTTCCATATTCCATACATTTTCCAGTGGAAGTTTGAAGTAAAAGAGAACTTTTTCGATCTTCCGTCTTTGTACTAGACTTTTTACCAAAAATGGTGGTCAAAAATTGAAAATGATACTTACGAGAGAATTTTGAATCAAATCTCTTCTCCTGTTAAAGAAGAAATTCCTCTTCCTGAAGAAAAATATTTTGAGGATGAAATGCTCATGGCTGATCTATTGGCCAAAAAGATTGTCAAAGAAATTGCTCGAGAAAAATCTCCTGAGCCACTGGACATGTCTGTTGACTCCGTCAATTTTGAAGAAAAGATTAAACAAATTTTAGAAGAGTATCTCCCAAAGAAAAAGTTGGTGATCATGATTGGGATAGTAATCATGATACAAAAGAAAATCTTGATGATGAAGTTGTGCCCCTTGAAGATCTCTGGATTTAATTCTGGATTATGGAATGAAGCTCAAAAGAAATATTCAACCATCAAAAAGGAAGTTCTTGCCATAATTATTTGTGTGACGAAATTCCAATATGATTTATTGAACAAAGAATTTCTGATTAGAGTTGATGCTAAGGCAGCAAAAGAAATTCTGGAAAAAAGATGTCAAAAATCTTGTCTCTAAGCAAATAGTTGTATATTTTTTTCTCAGCAAGGAAGACATCTTTAGCAACTTTTCTTCTCAGCATAACTCTAGCAATATACCCCCACCAAAAAGAGATGATTCCACTGGCTCTGATACCAACAGGACAGGATCTACACTGACAGGAATCATCTCAAATCTTCTTTTTCATTAATTCTTTTGCTTTAGCAGAATTTTTACGAAATAATTCAACTAACCGAGATTCATTTTCAACTACTTTTTCTTTTCCTTTGTCTTTTACTGAAGAATTCTAAAACTTTCCACCACGAAGGTATTCAAAAACTGATCCGTCAGGATTAATATGAGAGTCAGGGTCCCACCGAGGATGGAGATTTTTAAGGAGCACAACTTCATCATCAAGATTTTCTTTTGCATCATGATTACTATCCCAATCATGATCATCAACCTTTTTCTTTGGGAGATATTCTTCTAAAATTTGTTTAATCTTTTCTTCAAAATTGACGGAATCAATAGACATGTCCATTGGCTCAGGAGATTTTTCTCTAGCAATTTCTCTGGCAATCTTTTTGGCCAAGAGATCAGCCATGATCATTTCATTCTCAAAAGGTTTTTCTTCAGGAAGAGGAATTTATTCTTTAACAGGAGGAGAGATTTGATTCAGGACTCTCTCATAAGTATCATTTTCAATTTTTGGCCCCCATTTTTGGTAAAAAGTCTGGTATAAAGATAGAAGATAGAAAAAAATCTTTTTTACTTCAAACTTCCACTGGAAAATGTATGGAACTCTTCTACTTCACAGAACTTAATAAATAAATAAAGAAAATTATCAGGAAATATTTTCTGAGAAGCACAAAAGTATGACCACCAAGTGAAGAGAAACCAGGATGGGAAATTACGATGAATGGGAGTGACATCAGGGCTTTCCTCTTTGAATCTGATGAACCAGGAATGATTATACTGGCGATTTTGCCACATCAAAGCAAATTTTCATGCATCAATATAGTCCCAATAATTAAAGAACTCAGTCGAATTGTATAATTGGACTGTTTTTGTCATGTACAAAGGACCATCCCAATCTTCCTCAGTAAGGATTTTGAGAATAGTGAACTTTGAGTAGGTGATAATACCATTTGCATTCTTATTGTGGAAGATGACGACACTTTTCGTCTGATGTAAAATATTGAGATACCAATCTCTGATTTTTCTTTTACCAGGGGAATAAAAATGAAGCCCCTTGCCAAAGAGAAAATAAACATTATCTTCTACAGATCTTTCTTCTATAAGACAATCTGAAGTAACAAGAATTCTGTTACCAGTGTAAAGATATAATTCTGATTGACTTCGATCTTTTGTTGGAGTAAAACCCTTTTGGCTTTCTTCTTGATCTGCCAATTTCTCTTGCCCTTTTTTCTGCATGAACGGAGAAGAGCTACTTCCCATTTTGTCGTCCCTGAAGAAATTCTCTAGGAAGAAAGTCAAGGAGAGAGTTAGAATTTCTATTAATAAATTCAATTTTAAATTCAAAAACTAATAAAATGGCTTGCCATCTAGCAAATATTTGATTAGAGACAAGATTTTTGACATATTTTTCTAGAATTTTTTTTGCTGCTTTAGCATCCACTCTGATGAGAAATTCTTTGTTCAATAAATCATGTTGGAATTTCATCACACAAATAACTATGGCAAAAACTTCCTTTTTGATGGTTGAATATTTCTTTTTGTGCTCATTCCATAATCCAGAATTAAATATTATTAATTCTTCTTTTGAGTCTTTTTGTTGTAAGAGGATTCCACCATATCCAACATCAGAAGCATCAGTTTGAACTATTTTGAAAGCTTCTGGGTCAGATAAACATCTATAAGAAAGATTTTTAACTCTTTCTTTAATATTTTTTAATGCATTAGTGTGGTGGATAGACCATTCCTGAGGATTTTTCTTCAACCTTTCTTGGAGAAGTTTTCTATCTTATGCCAAATCTTGATAGAAAAATCCAACATAATTTAGACATCCAAGAAATCTGTATAGCATATTTTTATCCTTAATTTCATCTGGAAATTTATCAGCAAATTGAATAACTCTATTAGTTAGAGTTATTTTTCTGTCTTGGATCTCAAATCCTAAGAATCTGATTTTTTGCTGAAAGAGATTCATTTTTCTTTTAGATAAAGCCAATCCATTTTCTTTTATTACTCTTTTGAAAATACCCAAGTGTTTTCAATGTTGTATCACAGATTCTAAAAAGATAAGAATATCATCAATGTAAACAATGGCAAACTGGGTGTAAGACGAGAAGATATTATTCATAATATTCTGAAATTCAGATGGAGCATTTTTCAATCCGAAAGGCATATCATTCCATTCATAATGCCCCATTGGAACAGTGAATGCAATTTTATATCTATCTTCTTCTTTTATCTAGATCTGCCAGAATCCTGATTTTAAATCAAATTTTAAGAATACTTTGGTATTAGGTAATGGATACCTAATAGACTGTAAGACTTTGTTTAATCTTGGAACTCCTCTTTCGATTTCAGCGGCCTTTTCAACATAAAATGTTGTACAGCTCCAAGGGGATTTGCTTTTTCTAATTAATCTTTTCTTCAGAAGATCATTGATTTCTTCTTGGCAAAGTTTTAAATGAGCAGCATCCATTTGGGATGGACGAACTTTAGTAGGAATATCTTTTTCATTCAAATCTTTTGCATATGGTAATCCTACTATGTGTTTTTTTTTATTCCAAAAGGCTGATGGTAATTCAGAACACCATTCTTCTTCAATCTATTTTGTGAATTCTTCTAATTTTGTTTTAAATTCTTTTTTCTCTAATTCTTTTGTTATTTGGACAGATTTAATTTCATTTTTTAAACCTTTTACATAATCTTCTTTGTTGGAAATGATTTGATTTATTCTTTTGATTTTGTTTCACAGGGTCATCAATAAAGTCAAGATTTATATCTACCCCTTTACTTTTTAGAAATTCCCTTTGTGTTAACTGAGAAAGGTTGGATTTGTTACACCTCGGGTTTTCAGTTTATTATTTATTTAATTTTAGTTATGAATTTTAGAATTAAATCTTATATGGATAAGGAATTGGGCCATGACCCAATTAAGACCCAACAAATGGTGGAATTGGTTTTATTAAAATTTAAATGGGTAGGATTAAATTAGTGGTGAATCATACCCAATTTTGAATAAAGGATATTATGGCCGAGTAGTGGATTTGAAATATCCAAGTAGATGTTAAAAAAATCAAATAAAGATTATCTTGGCCGAATTTTAGATAGTGATTTACTTATTATTCACATGAGAGATAAGTGGGATTTTTAAATCCACAATGATATGCTAGATATTTAAAAAGGGATGAAAATCTATGAATTAAATTAAAAGATTATTTGGAAGTTCGGACATAACTCGCGTCGTGACGTCCCGCGCTCTATCACTCTACTCTGTTAAATATATATATATATATATATATATATATATATATATATATATACACTGAATTTACGGAAAAAAGCGAGTGAAAAAGGGCGGGGTATTACAGTTGGTATCAGAGCAAACCCGAAACTTGAATCTCTCAGAATAAATTAAGCCGGTCTCGTGCATTAATTTACTTCGTTAGACTCAGATGGATGATAGCAAAGAAAATACGGTCAAAATAATCGGATTATCAAACGTAGCAACACAGGATGTATTTCCCCGGAAATAAAACAAAATCAAGTGTGTTTATTTGGAAATTTTCCCCAATAGGTAGGAAATACAAAATTTTGTATAATAGATACTAAGTCTTGATGTTTTCAATGGCTTAGGAAAAAAATGGCTCCAAGGGGAAGGCCAAGGAGAATTACTTGACAAAACCCAAATGGGGGTGATGAGGAAGAACACTCTCGTCAGGAGGAAGTACACTCTTATCGTGAGGAAGAACACTCTCACTCTGATGAAGATTACTCTTATCACGAGGAAGAAGAAAGCAGTGTTAACATACCACCAGTGCCTCCTGAGTTACAAAATCTGGTTCAAGCAGTGGTTACTTCAGTGCTTCAACCACGTCTGAATGAGGATGGGATATCCAATGGTAACAATGACAGGAATATGGTCAGGGACTTCCAGCAACAGTCCCCTCCTTACTTCAAGGGGAGGGAAGGGGCTGTTGGAGTAGAAAACTGGCTAAAGAAGATTTCTCAGATCCTGACTTTGCTGAATATTACGAATCATGCTCACAAAATCTTACTGGCCACATCATAGCTAATTGATGATGCTGGTAAGTGTGGGAGGTGATAGAGAAGCAGCGATCACTTATACCGGAAGGAGAAAGGACTGCCATGACTTGGGAACAGTTCTTAGCTACCTTTCTGGAACATTATTTTTCCGAGGAAGAGAAGGAACGACAGATACAGGTTTTTCTATCTTTGGTACAGGGTACCATGACTGTGGCAGAATACCACCAAGAGTTTCTAAGTCTATCTGTGTATGCATTCTATATGGTGGATACTGAGCATCGAAGGGCACGGAAGTTTGAACGGGGTCTTCGGCCTAACATAAGGGCCAAGGTCACTATATTCAAGGCACCCTCATTGGCAGAAGTGGTCAGCAGGGCCACAATTGCAGAGTGGGAATTGGCTGAGTCGACGTGGTTTGACAATCGCCGAGTTCCGAGTGGGAGGGGTATATTCCAGCCCAACAAGAGGTTCTGACCAAATTTTAGTAGACCCGCACCATCTACAGGGTCAACTGGGGGCTTCCGTCCCAACCATCCCTCCCCATCTGCTTCAGTCGCACAGGCTCCCAAAAGTGGGAACAATTGCTTTTATTGTGATCAGCCTGGTCACTTTAAGAGGGAGTGTCCCAAACTCAACAAACCATCATACTCCAGAGGCTCATCTCGTCCACCAGTGAGGCCAGCTAATTCACGTGGAGGTGGAACAGCTAATCAGGTGGGGCAGCCACCTACAGGAGCTGGACGGGTTTTCAATTTAACACCTCCAGCAGCAGAGGATCATTCTGTGATACAAGGTATGGCAGTAGTCAGTAGTTCCTACGCCTTTGCATTATTTGATTTGGAGCATCACACTCATTTATATCTGTTGCATTTGTAACTGCTACTGGTACGTTGGTACAAAAATTGTCCACATCATTCACTATTGTATCCCCCGTCGGAGACACATCATTGGGACTATATGCACAACGTTGAATACAGAACTTGCTGGACTCAGATTTGAGTTCAATTATTTGGTGATTGATATGTCAGAATATGATATTATTTTCGGCATGGATTGGTTGGCTAGCTTTAAGGCCAACATTGATTGTTATCGTCGCAGGGTGACATTTTGGTCGCCCGAGGAAAAACAACATGTGGTGCGTACTGACAAGCAAAGTAGACTACATGAAGGATTGAATCATGTAGTGTTGAACATTATCAAAATCAACAAGACACCGGTGGTTGAACTTCCAGAAATAGTAGTAAGAGACTATGAAGACGTCTTTCCAAAGGAACTCCCTGGTTTGCCTCCCATGAGAGAGATCAATTTTGAAATTAATCTGTATCCCGGCACTGCACCAGTGTCATTACCACATTACCGTATGGAACCAGTAGAGATGTCTGAGTTAAAGAAGCAGATTGATGAACTTCTTAGATTGGGGTGCATTCGGAACAGTACATCGGCATGGGGAGCTCCAGTATTATTTGTAAAGAAAAAGGACGGGTCACTCCGTATGTGTGTGGACTATCGAAAACTGAACCAGCTGACAGTCAGAAATAAATACCCTCTACCCAGGATTGATGACTTATTTGATCAACTTAAAGGTTCCAATCATTTTTCTAAGATTGACTTGATGTCCGGATATCACCAAATTCGGGGTTAGAAAGGAGGACATACAGAAGACAGCTTTCAGAACGCGGTATGGGCTATATGAATTTGTAGTCATGCCGTTTGGACTCACTAATGCACCAGCTGTGTTCATGGATTTAATGAACAAGATCTTCCATCCTTATTTGGACCAATTTGTTATTGTATTCATCGATGATATTTTGATTTACTCCAAGACTCAGTAAGAGCATGCTGAACACGTGGAAATAGTTCTGGACATTTTGAGGAAGAACGAGTTATATGCTAAAGCCAATAAATGTGAATTTTGGCTATCTGAGGTCAACTTTTTGGGACATGTTATATCGGAAGAAGGCATAGCTGTGGACCCGGCTAAGATAGCGGCAGTAAGAGACTGGAAAGCGCCAAAGAATGTAACCGAGATCCGTAGTTTCTTGGAATTGGCGGGTTATTACAGGAAATTTATTATGGACTTCTCTAAAATTGCATCTTCATTGACTCGACTCACTCAGAAAGGAGTAAAATATATATGGTCGGATTTGTGCAATCAAAGGTTTGAAGAGCTGAAGAAGAGATTTACCACTGCTCCCATCCTAGTTTTGCTGGAACGAGGCAGGAATTACGAGGTATATTGTGATGCCTCAGGAGAGGGACTGAGGTGTACACTCAGTCAAGGTAATCGTGTGGTGGCAATCGGATCAAGACAATTGAAAATACATGAACGTCTTTATCCTACGCACGATCTTGAACTAGCTGCAGTGGTCTTCGCTCTCAAAAGTTGGAGACATTAACTTTATGGTGAGAAATTTGAAGTGTTTTCAGATCATAAGAGCTTGAAATACTTGTTTGACCAGAAAGAGCTCAACTTGAGGCAGCGCCGATGGATGGAATATCTGGCAGATTATGAGTTCTCACTGCGATATCACCCTGGTAAGGCAAACAAAGTGGCGGATGCCCTCAGTCGTTTATCATATGCATCAATGGCATGTTTGATCAGGACAGAATGGGAGATGCTGAATACTGTTCGGGAGTTTAGAATTTATCTCAACAATCATGGGACTATGTACAGTATGAACATACGGTCCAATATGGTTACCAAAATTGAACAGGAACAACAAACAGACCCAGAAGTGGAGGAAATTTGGGCCAAGCTGTCCAATGGTGAAGTCATATCGGAATGGGAATTACGACCAAGACAGGGTCTTGCATTCCGAGGAAAGATATATGTACCTGAGAACTGCCGAAAAGAATTATTGGTCGAGGCACATCAGACCAACCTCTCTATTCATCCGGGCAGCACAAAGATGTATCACGACCTGAAAAGACATTATTGGTGGCACGGATTAAAAAGAGATGTAGTAATATTTGTGGCTCATCGCTTAACATGTCAGCGGGTTAAGATGGAACACCAAAAGCCACCAGGGTTACTCAAACCCTTACCAGTGTCGAAGTAGAAATGGGAGCACATCTCTATGGATTTTGTTACAGAATTACCAAGGTCATCAAAGGGCAACGATGCGATATGGGTCTTGGTAGACCGACTGACCAAGTCAGCACATTTTATTCCTATTAAGATGACAGATTCATCTAAGACTTGGGTCGGCGGTATATTAAGGATATCATTAGGTTGCATGGTATACCTCGAACTATTGTGTCTGACAGAGATGGTCGATTCACAGGCAGGGTATGGCAGAGCATGCAATCGGCCATGGGAACAGATTTATTGATTAGCACGGTATTTCATCCGCAGACAGATGGACACATGAGGTTAGGAAAGAAAGGGAAATTATCACCAAGGTATGTGGGACCATTTTCTATCATAAGACGGATGGGGGACGTGGCTTATCAATTGGCACTCCCATCACAGTTGGCATCTTTACACGATGTGTTCCATATATCTATTTTGAGAAAGTATAATCCTAATCCTTCTCAAGTATTGAACGTACAAGACATAGAGGTTTAGAGCGACGTGACATACGTCGAGAAGCCTGTCCGAGTAGTGGACACAGAACAAAGTGTGTTACAGAACCGAGCGATCCAGTTTGTCAAGGTAGTATGGGATCGACACGGCGTTGAGGAAGCTACATGGGAACTCGAGTTAGAAATGAGGAAAGCTCATCCTGAGTCATTTATGTAAGTGTTTGAAACCCTACTTCACTCGATTTTCGGACAAAAAATTTAAAAAGAGGATTGTATTGTAACACATCGGGTTTTCAATTTATTATTTATTTAATTTTAGTTATGAATTTTAGAATTAAATCTCATATGGATAAGGAATTGGGCCATGACCCAATTAAGACCCAACAAATCGTGGAATTGGTTTTTATTAAAATTTAAATGGGTAGGATTAAATTAGTGGTGAATCATACCCAATTTTGAATAAAGGATATTATGGCCGAGTAGTGGATTTGAAATATCCAAGTAGATGTTAAAAAAAATCAAATAAAGATTATCTTGGCCGAATTTTAGATAGTAATTTACATATTATGCACATGAGAGATATGTAGGATTTTTAAATCCACAATGATATGCTAGATATTTAAAAAGGGATGAAATATCTATGAATTAAATTAAAAGAATATTTGGATTATGATTAGGGTTATGCGCATAGTACTTGCTAATAAGAATTAAAGGAAGTCTTAATAAGGCAAGGGAAAGTCGGATATGGCTAATTAAAGAGGGAAAGTCGGCCATGGTTAAATAAGGAAGGTTTGACATATGTCCAGTGTTTTGGTTATAACCTTTCACTCTGATATTGGATTGCTTTGATTCTTTTTGCGTTGGAAAAAAGATTTCAATAGCTACAACTTTGTAGTTTATCAATTTTTCTGATTTGGAAGTTAACAAGGTTGAAACTGGGCTACAATATAGTATATGTGCAATAACGGGGAACACAAGGGGTACACGGCTAGGGGTTGCTTATCTTAAGAAATTTCTAATGTGGGGATTAAGGAGAGCTTAATAAAAGGAGAAGCCCAAGGGGGTGCACGATTTTTACAACCCCATTAGCAAGTTTTATTCTTCTCTCTCCCTCTCTCAATTCATCACTCTCTTCCACGCTAAAGCAAGAGAAGAAAGGGCAGCAACTAGAAGGTGCTCTTGTTTGGAGGAAAAAAATAAGAAGAAGGGAGAAAGATTAGAAGATCAAGGAAGAGGTTAGTATTTAAGTGTTTAATGTTATAATTCAATTTATGAAATCAAAAGAACCATAGGGTTCGGCCATAGTGCATGGCCGAACCCCATTGAAAGATGTGTTCAATTAATTGGTTTTAAAGATTGAAAACCATGGTGTGTTCTTGATTCATTGATTTGGTTTATATTTTAGATCTTGGATCATGGAAATCATTGTTATTTCATAATGGTTTGAATAATGAAAACCATGGGGATTTATGGTTTAGATTAACAAATTTAAATGATGAAAATCCATGGAGGAGTTTGATGATAATTAAAGAAAAATTGGATGGACATTGGGTCGGCCTTAGTATGGCCGAACCATGATGTTTTGTGGTTAAGCTTTGGGATCCAAAATGATAAAAGGAGAGGTGAGGTTCGGCCATGGTGTATGGCCGAACCCCACCAAACTTTTATGAAAGTGATGATTGGTTTTGATGTATCTAAACCAAGGGCTAAGATCATGAACCATAGGGTTCAGCCAAGGTGTATGGCGGAACTCCATGGGGTAATCTGGAATGGAAATTAAATAGGAAACTATCTAATTAAGGGAAGGGGTGGCTAAATTAGAAAGCACTCTAATTTTGGAAAGGAGTTCTAATCTTAGAAAGTTCCTATTTATGGAAAGTAATAATCTATATATGGAAACATTCCATTTATGGAAGAAGTTGTTAAATATGGTAAAGCCATCTAATTTTGGAAGGTGTTTCCAAATATGGAAAGGAGGGTTACATATTAAGGAAAGTTTACATTCTTGGAAGTGGATATTAAAATTAGAAAGTATCTACTTAAAGACCATAAAAGTTATTTATGGAAACCATTCCAAGAATGGAAGGTAAGGGCTTGATTATTGAACCTAATTGAATGAAGGGATTAATTGAAATGAGTGAGGTTCGGCCACAATGTATGGCCGAACCCCACTAGGGTTTAGTTTTTGGAAACTTTGTTATTAATGGAATATGATATTCAATCATAGAAGGGGAGATTAATAAAGGGAAGTTCTATTTTTGGAAGGTGAAATATAAATTTGGGGACTTTCCAATTATGGAAATGTAACGCCCCGCCCTTTTTCACTCGCTTCTTCCCATAAATTCAGAGTCTATTTTTTTTTTTGTAACAGAGTTGAGTGATAGAGCGCGGGACGTCACGACGCGAGCTAAGTCCGAACTTCCAAAGTCCGACCCTTAACTGGTCAACCCTATGTGTGCATGGACTCAGTCCACTAAAATGGTTCACACATAGCAATATCAAAATGCGGAAAAAAAATCACAACTTGCGGAATCATAATAGAACCTAGTTCCATTCCATTTATAGCAAAGTACTTAGTCAATAAAAATCACAATCATCATTATCCAAATAAAACATCCACTAAAGGGTAGAAGTAGGGTGTTAGTACAACGCGCCCAGTAGGTATTCCAATTAGGGTTAACACATGCTTAGTACAAAACATATCATATAACTTAGTGATATCAAAACCATATAAATCCATGCCATGCAATGATGACAATTATGCAATGAGTCCCACCCCATCACCTGTACATAAATGTGCCTACCACATAGGTCTTTCGGTCGCCTCGACGGAGTGTGGACCCTCCGGAAATCTTCTTGATGGAAATCACATCAAGGTGTTGCACATAGGTTTTTCGGACGCCCCGACAGAGTGTGACCTCTTCGGTTATAAATCCTTCACCCCATGCCATGCATGAGATGCCAATGAAACACATGCTATTTTATAACATAACATAGCATTGAAAATCATCATTTGAAAACACATCCAACACATGCTCTTTATATAAATAAACTTAGCATGTAAAATCATCCTTGGAAACATAATTGGCCCATGCTATTTTAAACAATTAAACATAGCATTCGAAATTCAATTTAATAAAACATATCCTTGAAAACATATTTCCATCAAACATAATATAAAAACAAAGTACATAATCCATGGTTTCAAAGAGGTGGAATCCTACCTAAGACCGCTCACGAGTCCTTGCGTTTTCGTCCAAGAGTCGATCACCGATTGCGCACCGCTTGCGAGATCCCGTTACCTTATATATAATAATAAATCAAAACCAAGTCTCACTTGATTCACAATATTTTAAGTCCATACACCATTCCTCATTTTTTACCCTTTATTTACCAAATTGCTATTGGTCTCGTCACCTAGTTTTAGGTCCCAAAATATTGGTCCATTAATTCATATAATTTACTAAAATGCCATTCATGGCTAAACTTCTATTTTTAGCAAGTATTTACAATCTTGCCACTCCGTAGAATTTATTCATTTAATTACTTATTTATGCCATTATATCTATCTTTCCATTCTTTTCACCCTTCATCCCTTGGTTTGGTAAACCATTTATTTAATTCATACATAGACCCAAACATGGCCCATTTACAAGTTCATAACCGTAACATAAAAATCCCAAGTCCACCAAATAATTCCCATATATTGATTCATAAAACAAACATGACCTAAAACCCAAGTCCATTAAACTTCATGGGTTCGGCCATACACCATGGCTGAACCCTATGTCCAATATTTCCTCATAATTTCAAAATTGCCACTATACTTATCCATAGTCATTTTACCTCCCTTATTTCCATAAGGCTTAAGTTCCATAATAATGGATAAAATAATTCATAATATAATCCTTTAATCCTTGACACCTGAACCCAAAATTGGTTCATAAACTCGATTCATCAATCAACCCTTAACATGAATTAAAATGCCATTTGATCCCTTAATTTAGACCATGGGATTCGGCCATACACCTTGGCCGAATCCTTTGGTGTATAGTTTCCAAATTAAACTCTACCTTTCCATAATTGGAAGGTTTCCCAATTTAGATTTTACCTTCCAAAAATAGAACTTCCCCTTGTTAATCTCCCCTTCTATTAGAAGATTTCTATATTTAAACTTACTAAAATTATCAACCTCTTTCCATAAATGGAAGGTTTGCATAAATAGCATACTCCTTTCCATAATTGGAGTGCTTTCCAATTTAGCAACTCCTCTAAAATTAGATAATTTCTTATTTTATTCTCCATTCCAAATCCATCTACCAAAAACAATCCCTTCTTTCTATTCTTAGATCTTTCTAAATTAGAACTCCACCTTCCAAAAATAATTAACAAACATTCAAAATAGCATAACCACTCCATGGGGTTCGGCCATACACCATGGCCGAACCCTATGGTTCTTATGGTTCTCTTTTAAATGAATTCAAACAACATAGCCCTCCATAGTTTTCATGCATCTAAGAAAGCATCAACACAAATCTATTTAAAATAAAACATTATTCTTTCCATGGAATTCATCCTTCAAAATCCCTTTTAAAATCCCTAAACATAGGTCCATAATCTTCATGTTTGAAACCAATTTACATTATTGCCATTTATACCAATCTCTAAGTTAACTTGGTCAATGGGGTTCGGCCATACACCTTGGCCGAACACTATGGTGCATAACTTTCCATATTTAGAAACACCTTCCAAAATTAGATGGTTGTACCATATTTAACAACTTCTTCCATAAATGAAAGGTTTCCATATATAGATTCTAACTTTCCATAAATGGAAACTTTCTAAGATTAGAACTCCTTTCCAAAATTAGTATGCTTTCTAATTTATGAATCCTCATACATGGGCTTCGACCATGCACTATGGCCGAACCCTATGGTTCCAATATCTCATCTTTTAAATCCAATTAAACACACCTATCCGTCTAGGGTTTTCCATCATTTAAATCCATACATTAAATCAGTATCCTTTCACTGTTTTGAACCCATAAATATAGCCGAAGACCTTCCATTAAGCATCTCCAAAATCCTTTCATTTAATCCATCACCAAGTAAATCCAAAACCGATCATACATTGGCTTACAAAGATCATACATTAAACCTATCTTCTTACATGGGGTTCGGCCATGCATTGTGGCCGAACCCTATGGTTCATGCTTTCATGGTTTTCCATTATTAATAACCCAATAAAATAAACCATATCTAACCCATGTATTTCCATTAAAAAAAATAAGCATATCTTTTAAACAAAATATAAATCAAACAACTAACCGGTTCCCACGCTTCTTCGGTTATTTCTTCCGATCCTTTTCTTTGCTCTTAATCTTTTCTTCTTGCTGGTCGGACAACCCTTGCTGGTTTCTTCTTCTTCCAATTTTCTTTTCTTTTCCCCTTGCTTTTCTCCAAACAAGACCTCCTTCTTGTTGCTGCCCTTTCTTCTCTTACTTTTGGCGTGAAAGAGAATGATGAATTGAGAGAGGGAGAGAGAAGAATAAAACTTGATAATGGGGTTGTAAAAACCTTGCACCCCCTCCTTGCCTCTCCTTTTATTAGTTCTCCTTAGTCCCACATTAGAAATTTCTTAAGATGAGCACCCCTTAGCCGTGCGCCCTTTGTGTTTCCCATTTTGTTTTGCACGTATACGATATTGTATCTCAGTTTCAACCTTGTTAACTTCCGAATCAGAAAACATGGTAAACTACAAAGTTTTAACCCTTGAAGTCTTCTTTCCAGCACAAAAGGAATCAAAGCCATCGATGTAGGAGTGAAAAGTTATAACCAAAATACTAGACATATGTCAAACCTTCCTTATTTAACCATGGCCGACTTACCTTGCCTTAGATGGCAATACCGTGTGGCCTTGCTTTGTTTAATGATTTACTGATCTCCCTTGCTCAATTTAAGACCTTCTTTTAATTATATCTCTATTTAATTAGATAATTTCCTTGGCTATTAATCCATGCGCATAATTACAGATATTAGTTTCCAAAATTCGGCCATGCTTAATCTCATTTAATTTTTGAATATTTTCTTAGGATATGCAAATCCAATTTGATTAAGAAAATCCCTCTCCAAATATTCTAGAATATCATTTGTGATTTACAATCCCACATATTTTTCATGCGCCTAATCTAGGGATTTCACATTCAAAATTCGGCCATAAGATCCTTTATTCAAATTTGAATATGATTCACCACCAATTTAATCCTACCCATTTAAATTTTAATAAAACCAATTTCACAATCAATTGGGTCGGTCATGGCCCAATTCTTTATCCATATACAAATCCAATCTAAAATTCATAATTAAAATGGGTAATTTCATATAAAATAATTAACTGAAAATCCGAGGTGTTACAGGAAAGCTAGAGATTATACACCATAGGGTTTGGCCATGGTGTATGGCCGAACCCCATGGTCTAAAATTAAGGGATTAAAGGTATCTATAATTCAAGATTAAAGTCTGATTGAGGAAATCAGATTATGAACCTAAGTCATGAGTTAAGTTATGTGTAGTTTTAAATAAAATAAAAGGGTACAATGTATGATAAGAATTGATGGAGAAGGGAATGGCAAAAATGTAATTAAGATACCAAAGTAGGAGAACCATGGGTTCGGCCATGATGTATGGCCGAACCCCATGTGTTATATTTGATGAACTTATTTGATTAGGGAAGTTTTTAAGGTCTAATTATGGAAGATTTAAAGGAAGAAGGAAACCAATGACAATTTCGTAAATATGAGAGAATGTTGGACATAGGGTTCGGCTATGGTGTATGGCCGAACCCCATGAGTTATTTTTATGGCATTGAGTATTTTGGAAGCATGAAAGGATAACTTGGAACCTAAGTAAAGAAAAGGGGCTAGGGTTACCAACAGTGGCATTTTTGTAAATATGTATAAAAAAATGGTAAACCATGGGTTCGGCCATGGTGTATGGCCGAACCCCATGGGGTTTTGTTTATAGACTTAGAACCTTATAATTAGGTGAGTTTTAATGTTGATTTATTATTATATCATAAGGTAACAGGATCTCGTAAGCGGTGCGCGATCGGTGATCGAATCTTGGACTGAAACGCAAGGACTTGTGAACGGTCTTAGGTAGGATTCTACCTCTTTGAAACCATGGATTGTGTACTTGTTTTTATCTTATGTTTTGATGAAAATGTGTTTCAAAGGATTTGATTTATTATTGAATTTCAAATGCTACGTTTACCTTGACTTAAATAGCATGGATTGATTATGTTCCAAAGGTGATCTTACGTGCTAGGTTTTAATTGTATAAAGAGCATGTATTGGATATTTTTTTCAAATGATGATTTTTCAATGCTATGATTATGTTATAAAATAGCATGTGTTTCATTGGCATCTCATGCATGGCATGGGGTGAAGGATTTATAACCGGAGGGGTCACAATCCGTCGGCGCGTCCGAAAAACCTATGTGCATCACCTTGATGTGATTTCCATCAAGAACATTTCCGGAGGGTCCACACTCCGTCGGGGCGACCGAAAGACTTATGTGGTAAGCACATTTATGTACAGGTGATGGGTGGGACTCATTGCATATTTGTCATCATTGCATGGCATGGATTTATATGGTTTTGATATCACTATGTTATATGATATGTTTTGTACTAACCATGTGTTAGCCGTAACTGGAATACCTACTGGGCGCGTTGTACTAACGCCTTACTTCTACCCTGTAGTTAGTGATACGGGTAATCAGGGAAACAATGAACCTAAGGCGGACCAGGTATAGGAGCCTGGAAGATCTAGTTTATATGCTTTGAATAAATTACTCATGAACTTGTATTTGAGTATTCGGATTTTGGAATGTAATAACTTAGATGGTTGAATGTTTTGGTTTTGATGATTATGACGTACTTTGCTATCTGAATGGATTAGACCTTGGTTCTAATATGATTCCGTATTTTGATGATTATGATTCCGCAGTTTTATGATTTTATTCTGCAAGCCGGTATTGCTATGTGTGAACCATTTTATTTGACTGAGTCCATACACACATAGGGTTGGCCAGTTAAGGGTCGGACTTTGGAAGTTCGGACTTAGCTCGTGTCGTGACGTCCAGCGCTCTATCACTCTACTTTGTTAAAAAAAAAAAATATACACTGAATTTATGGGAAAAAAGTGAGTGAAAAAAGGGCGGGGCGTTACATTTTCAATTGGGTCTCTTCCCCTTCCTTCATTTCCTTCCGTTCTCTCTTCACTCCACCTTTTTTTTTCATCCATTTCCCATCGATGGAAGAGAGGAAGATGAGGAAAATGGCAATCCCTTAGTTGTTTTCCCATCTATTCCATCACAACACCAAGTTCTTTTCCCATTCCTTCCATGGCAGCACTAGAGATATACGGGTAAAACCGGTATTTTGAAAAAAAATTACTTAGTGTTCCCTCTAGAACAAAAATATTAGTGTCCAAATCATGATTTTAGAATCTGGGGATTTTGTTTGTTTCAGCTGGATTAGACCGAAATTGAGTGAGACAGTGGAAGTGAATATTCCACGAGTTGAATTTTTTTCATTAATTAATTGTTCCCTCCAAAATCAGTGGATTACACTTGCTTAAATTAAATAGAAGAAAAAACCAAATCCTACGCTAAATACCGTAAAAAACCGTTGTGAACTGCAAAAAACCGCAATGAATCATATAAAACCGCAAATAGTGAACCGCGGTTCACAATATTTGAAAAAAATTTATTTTAAAAAAATAGATATATTTGAAATTTAAATGTTTCTTACTATTTTTATCACATATCTTTCACTGTTTTGATATATTACTTAGACTTTGAATGTTATTTGTGATATTTATATTAATATTACTCAGAGTTTGAATGTCATTTGTAATATTTATATTAAATTATTACTTGACCGGTTTTTATCGGCTTTAACCATAATTAAACCCGGTTGAACCCTGTTGAATCTGGTTGAATCTGGTTGAACCCGGTTGAATCCGGTTGAACCCGGTTGAACCTAAAATGCCTCAAAAACGGTTCGTTAGATAGTCCGGTCCTGATAACATTGGCACAAATGGTGACACTTTGATTTCCTATGTCGGACCAGCCAACACCATCTTTTCCTTCTCCCTCCATCGCCTCTCTTCTCCTTCTCCCTTCATCGCCTCTCTTCTCATTTCACAAAATATGAGAAATCATAAAACAAAATACGAAGAATAGCACTGTTAGTCTCTTCTCATTTCGCAGAAAATGAGAAATCATAAAACAAAATACGAAGAAGAGCAGTGATATATCATCTCATTTCGCAGAAAATGAAAAATCATAAAACAAAATACGAAAAGGAACAGTGGGTATCACATTCAGTTAGTAATGCAAAGAAGAGTAATGGGTAAAAATCATAAAAAGAAAGACATACCGTGGAATGAACATCAAAATGGCAACGAAGACGGAGATCAGAAGTATTGTAATGAAGATGGACCTGAAAATTCCCATTTCAGTACTAGAAATGAGAGCGTAGAAATCGAAATAGATGCTTTCTGGTAATGCAATGACGATGGGCCTGAAAATTCCCATTTCACTAGTAGAAATGAGAGCGCAAAAATCGAAATGGATGCTTCCCGTTACCCAGAGGTTTCAGCGACGTCTTTTAACCTAGAGGTCCGAGTTCTTGCACAGAGTCTCACTTCTTTCTGTTAGTCTCTAGTAGTTTAGGCCTAGGTCTGTAGTAGTCTAAAAGGGTGGTATGGCATGAGAGCGAAACATGTGTTGAAATTCCCCCTTTCTCCTTTCAATTATCATCTTCCTTATTCGATTCCATGGAGCTACCATCACTGCTATGGAGAAGTTGAATGTTGCTACCCCAGTGCCATGTATTAGCCCTATTCGTCTTGTATTCCTTCCTTGTGGCCAATATCACCTGTCCCATTATTGTTGTTGTTACTATTGGCAACACTATTATAAAAAAAGGTCCACGAAGTCAAAGGTCCTGAAGCTTCATTGCTTAATGAGGTGAAGCGTCATTCCCTATCCATTCGAAGAGAAACTGATGAGCACAGGAAAATGACTATTTTACCCTTCTATTTGGAATAGTTAGCCCATTCTTTTGTGTGTTTTTGGATATGATTAATGGATTTTGGACGTTTTACAGGATTTACAAGGAAATATAAGATATGAGAATTCAAAAGGTAAATTTTGCAATTTATGGGCATAAGTTGATATTTTTGGAAAGTTGGAATTTTTAATAATTATTTTACCACAATTTTTGGGGTTTTATTCATAAAATAATTAATTTAAATCCATTTATGAGAGTTTGGATCAATTTAGTTATTTTTAGAATTGATTGTAAGTGTTAAAATTATTTATTAGATTTTTCATACTTTGAAAAGCCCAATTATTAAGCCCATTAAGAAAAACGCATGAAGAAATCCACATGTGTGAAGACTATTTTCATCATCTCAAGATACATGATGAGGAAATTCAAAATTTACAAGCCAGTATAAGAAGATTTTTTAATTTGTCAAGTCAATTAAGGAAAAAGAAATAAAATAAGAAGGGGAGAAAAAGAAGGAAGGTTTGACATATCTTAAGTATTTTTGTCATAAAGTTTGACGCCGATGTCCGATTACTTTGATATTTTTTGCGTTGGAAAGAATACTTCAAGGGCTACAACTTTATAGTTTATGCTTGTCCTGATTCGGACGTTAACTAGGTCAAAACTGAGATGTAAGGTGGTACATGTGTATAAAATGGGATTTTGCACCCACTTTCCTTACACTAATTTTACTTTTTTTTGGGTGATTGGATATGTATTTCCATTGTTTGTTATAGTAGAAGATCCGAATTAGGAAACAAGTTAGATTAAATAATCAACAATCCCATCAATTAATAGAAAATACTTCACATTAAATTTAAATGACACTTTGGCTAATAAGTCAATAATTAATTCCTGAAATTTGCATTTTAAACAGTAACCATAGGAAATCTTATAAGTTTATCAGGATTATGAAAAGTACCACATACAGTGTTTAAATGGATCCTGTTTAAGGACATGACTAAATGTACCTAGACTGTTCTCTCCAGCACTTCTCTATCCCCATAGATCTACATATTGCTGCAAATAACCATAGAAAATAACATAAATGATGGATTTGGAAACAGCCAAAAAACATAAGCAAAATAAAAATTCAAATGAAATACCCAAATTATATCAAACATGAAAAGAGGGGTGGGTCGGGGGTGTTAGGATTGACATGGTAACATGACACAATTAAGGTTGCAAAAAAGAGCAAATTGTACAACCAACTGACTGTAAATTGTAACCAATTCAGATGTTGACATCTAAATTCAATTTCTTACACATAAATTTATCAATTAGATACTAACCGTTTACGAGACTCCTTCTTGCTCTTCCAATCTTTCTCTTCATTAGCCTCTTTCCACTTCTCCTTCTTGATCTTTCACAAAACCAAACTGATCTTGAAGTTGAATGTGTTGCCGTGAATGAGAGCTTGAGATGGAGAGGAAATTCGGCTATGGAGAGTAAACCGTGTGCCCTTCCTATGCATCTCTATATAAAGCCTTTCCTTGGTCCCAACTTTGGAAGGTGCTTAAGATAGCCATTGCCAACCTTCCTATCTCTCTTTAGTAACCTCTCATTCGGCCAATGCTAAAATAACAATAGCAATGCCATGAGCCCTTTGTTTAATTTGCCATTGCCGTGTGCCCTTCCTTTAGAAGGTGTTATGCGCATAACACTAATCATAGCCTAAGCAATCTTTTAATTTAGACACTTCCCTAATGCCTTGGGCCCCTTGTTGCCTCTTTTAAATGATCTATGCGCCCAACATAGATATGGCAATTGCCGACCTTGGATTCCCATTTTGGATAGTCCTAAATAACAATATGTCATGCGCATACTCATAGATAAGCAACCTAAAAATCGGCCATGCTCAATTATCCCTTTCCTTATTTATTTAATATTGCAAAAATAATTAAATTTAACCCGATTTAATTTTTATTGAAACCAATTCCAAAAACGTTGGGTCCTAATTGGGCCAATACCCAACTCTTTACCCAATTTAAGATCCATAACTAATGTTCACAAGTTAAATGGATTATTTTCATACAAAATAATTAAGTGAAAATCCGAGGTGTTATAGGGAATGCCCACAACTCAACAAACCCTCTAATACCAGAGGATCATTTCGCACACCAGCTAGGCCAGCTAATTCACGAGGAGGCAGAACATTTAACCAGGCGGGACGGCCGCCTACAGGATCTGGACGGTTATTCACCTTAGCACCTCCAGCAGCAGAGGATCACTCTGTGATTTAAGGTATGGTAGTAGTCAGTAGTTCCTACGCCTTTGCATTATTTGATTCCGGAGCATCCCACTCTTTCATATCTACAACTGGAACTTTAGTACAAAAACTGTCCACATCACTCACCATTGTATCCCCCGTCGGAGGCACATCATTGGTGCTTATATGCACAGCAGTGAATACTGAACTCGCTGGACTCTGATTTGAGTTCAACTATTTGGTACTCGATATGACAGAGTACGATATTATCTTCGGCATGGATTGGTTGGCTAGCTTTAAGGCCAACATTGATTGCTATCACCGAAGAATGACATTTTGGTCACCTGAGGGAAAACAGCATGTGGTGTGTACTGACAAACAAAGCAGACTGCATGAAGGGTTGAGTCATCTGGTATTGAACAGTATCAGAATAAAAAAGGAACCGGTGGCTGAACTTCCGGAAATAGTAAAAGACTATGCGGATGTATTTCCAACAGAACTCCCTAGCTTGCCTCCCATGAGGGAGATCAATTTTGAAATCAAGTTGTACCTTGGCACTGCACCAGTGTCATTACTACACTACCTGATGGCACCAGCAGAGATGTCCGAGTTAAAGAAGCAGATTGATGAACTGCTTAGATTGGGGTGCATTCAGAACAGTACATCGGCTTGGGGAACTCCGATTTTATTTGTGAAGAAGAAAGATGGTTCACTCCGTATGTGTGTGGATAATCGAAAACTGAATCAGCTGACAATCAGAAACAAGTACCCACTACCTAGGATCGATGATTTATTTGATCAACTTAGAGGTTCCAGTCATTTCTCTAAGATTGATTTGATGTCCGGATATCACCAAATCCGGGTTAGGGAAGAGCACATAGAAAAGATAGCCTTCAGAACGCAGTATGGACTATTTGAGTTTGTAGTCATGCCGTTTGGACTCACCAATGCACCGACTGTGTTCATGGATCTTATGAACAGGATCTTCCGTCCTTACTTGGACCAATTCGTCATTGTATTTATTGATGACATTTTGATATATTCCAAAACTCAGGAAGAACATGTTGAGCACCTGAGGGTAGTTTTGGACACTTTGAGGAAGAACTAGTTATATGCTAAAGCCAGCAAATGTGAATTTTGGCTACCCAAGGTTAACTTTTTGGGACATGTTATATCAGAAGAAGGCATAGCTATGGACCCAGCTAAAGTGGCGGCAGTGGGAGAATGGAAAGAGCCAAATAATGTAACCGAGGTCCGAAACTTCTTGGGATTGTCTGGTTACTACAGGAAATTTATCATGGACTTCTCCAAGATTGCATCTCTACTGACTCGACTCACTCAGAAAGGAGTCAAATTTGAGTGGTCAAACTTGTGCAACCAGAGATTTGAAAAGTTAAAAAATAGACTTACAACGGCTCCTATCTTAATTTTGCCAAAAGAGGCAAGGGTTATGAGGTAGAATGCGACGCTTCAGGAGAAGGACTCGGGTGTTTCCTCAGTCAAACTCATCGTGTGGTGGCTTATGGTTCAAGACAATTGAAAATACATGAACGCCTCTATCCTAAGCACGATCTTGAACTAGCCGCAGTGGTCTTCGCTCTCAAAAGCTGGAGACATTATCTTTATGGCGAGAAATTTGAAGTGTTTTAAGATCATAAGAGCTTGAAATACTTGTTTGATTAGAAAGAGCTCAACCTGAGGCAGCGTAGATGGATGGAATATCTGGCGGATTATGAGTTCTCATTTCGTTATCACCCTGGCAAGGCGAACAAGGTGGGGGATGCAGTCAGCCGCTTATCACATGCATCAGTGGCATGTTTGATCAGAACAGAATGGGACATGCTGAATACCATAAGAGAGTTCAATTTACATATCAATAACCATGGGAGTATGTACAATTTGATCATACTGTAATACCCCGGATTTTCAAATTATAAATATTCACGGAAATTACCCATTTAAATTATGAATTTTAGATATGGATCTAAGATGGGTAAAATGTTGGATCTTTGCCCAATTAAGACCCAACGATTTTGGTAAATGTTTTCAATAAAAATTAAATGAGGGATCATGGAAAGATTTTTGGAATAAGATAGATTATCATGGCCGTGTGGGAGATATGAAATCTATGAGATATGCGCATGGGACTTTCTAATCTAAAAGAATAAAGGATGCATGGCCGAATGTGGATTTGGATATCCAAGTAAATGCGCATAAGATCATTTTATAAAGGGACTTTCCTTGGTTAAGAGTGGAATTAAAGGAATTGCTAAGATAGAGGATCGGTACCTTCTAATTAGAATTAAGAGGAAAGTTTTTATAAAACAAAAGGGAAGGGGGCGCATAGCACCTTCTAAGTATGAACCAATGGGAGATTAATTAAGGCAATGACTAAATTTGGAAAGTGCCTAAATATGCAAATATAGATGCTAAATTTGGAAAGTGTCTAAATATGGAAACATTGAAGTTAAATTTGGAAAGTGTTTAAATATGGAAACATTGAAGCTAAATTTGGAAAGTGTCTAAATATGGAAACAATGGAGCTAAATTTGGAAAGTGTCTAAACATGGAGAATTGTTATTAAGTTGGTAAGTTTCTAAGTTTAGAAGTTGGAAATTAAAATAGGAAGTGCAATTAAGGAAGATTTTAATAAAATGGAAGAGGCAACAAGAATGGGGCGCATGACACTTTCTATTCTTGATTTAGGGAAGGTTTTATAAGAGGCAAACAAGTGCACACGACATGAGGTAATTAAAGAAGTGAGCAAGGGCGCATAGCACATTCTAAATAGGGATTAAGGAAAAAGAAAGAAAATAAGAAAGGGAGAAAAATAAGGAAGGTTTGATATATGTTCAGTATTTTGGTTATAAAGTTCCACTCCAATGTCCGATTGCTTTGATTCTTTTTGTATTGGAAAGAAAACTTCAAGGGCTACAACTTTGTAGTTTACCACATTTCCTGATTCAGAAGTGAACAAGGTCAAAACTGATCTACAATATGGTATATGTGTAAAAAAGGGGGAACACAAGGGCTCACGGCAAGGGGCAATTGCTATCTCAAGAACCTTCTAAGATTGACTAATTGGAGATCAATAAAAGGAGAGAAGGAGGGGGTACATGGCACACCTATACCTTAGGCCAATTTTCCTCTCTCTCTCTCTCTCTCTCTCAGATGTTGTCTCACTGCAATCATTATCAAAGGAAGAGAGGTTGCAACAAGAACAAGAACAACAACACAAAGTGGTTCACGGCATACACAAGAAAAGGCTAAGGAAAGGAGAAGGATTGGAAGAACAAGATCAACCGACTGAAAGTCGAAGGAGTCGCAGAAACGGTAAGTGATTCTATGTCTTTTATTTGATATATGGTTTTAGATCCATGGAAGAGAATTATTATTTTAGAAAGTACCAAAGTATGGATTTTAAAGGATACCTTGATGATGAGAATTCCATCAAGAGAGAAGACCTTGGTGATGAGAATTCCACCAGGATGATACCTTGATGAGGAGAATTCCATCAAGAGTATACCCTATATTTTGTGATGGACGGGACTCATTGCATATGATAGCATGGCATAGCATTGCATCGGCATGATTATGGTCTTATTATCATGCAAGGTTTCTGTTTTTTATCGGTGTGATTGGATCTCTATTTTTATACACTGTTTTGGATACAATGCTTTCAAAGTATGGAATGATTTATTATAACTGGATTTGATATTTATTATATTTGGATTTTTGATACTAACCCATGTGTTAACCCTAATTGGAATACCTACTGGGCTCGTTGTACTAACGCCCTACTTCTACCCTTTAGTGGATGATGCAGGAAACGAGGAAAATGCTAAACGCAGGAAGGGACAAGCATAGGAGCTCGGAACGCTTTTAGTTTATATTTTGTTTAAGATACTCATGGGCTTATATTTGAGTATCTAGAATTCGGATTGTAATAACTTAGATGGATTTGCTATGGTTGGATGTCTTATTGAATAATTATGATATGATAATGATGATTAAAGACTCGACGTACTTTGCTATCTGAATGGAATAGAACTTGGTTCTATTATGATTCCACATTTTGATGTTACGACTCCGCAGGATATGATTTTATTCTGCATATTGATATTGCTATGTCTGAACCATTTTTCATGGACTTGATCCATACACACATAGGGTTGGCCAGTTAAGGGTCGGACTTTGGAAGTTAGGACTTAGTTCACGTCGTGACCTCCCGCGCTCTATCATTCTACTCTGTTATAAAAAAAAATATACTCCGAATTTACGGGAAAAAACGAGTGAAAAAGGGTGGGGCGTTACACATACGGTCCAACATGGTTACCAAGATTGAACAGGAATAGCAGACAGACCCGGAAGTGGAGGAGATATGGGCCAAGATGTCTACTGGTGAAGCCATACAGGAATGGGAGTTACGACCAGGACAGGGTCTTGTATTCCGAGGAAGGATATATGTACCTAAGAGCTGCAGAAAAGAGTTACTAATTGAGGCACATCAGACCAAACTCTCTATTCATCCAGGTAGTACTAAGATGTATCACGACCTGAAGAAACATTATTGGTGGCACGGACTCAAGAAGGATGTGGCAGAATTTGTGGCTCATTGCTTAACATGTCAACAAGTTAAGACGGAACATCAGAAGCCACCAGGGTTACTCAAACCCTTACCAGTGCCGGAATGGAAATGGGAACACATTTCCATGGATTTTGTTACAGGGTTGCCAAGGTCTTCAAAGGGCAACGATGCGATATGGGTCGTGGTAGACCGATTGACCAAGTCTGCACATTTCATTCCCATTAAGATGACAGACTCATCTGAGACTTTGGGTCGGCGGTATATCAGGGATATCATCAGATTGCATGATATTCCTCGAACTATTGTGTCAGACAGAGATGACCGATTCACCGGTAGAGTATGGCAAAGTACGCAGTCGGCCATGGGAACAAACTTATTGACTAGTACAGCATTCCATCCACAGACTGATGGGCAGTCTGAGAGGACAATACAAACATTGGAGGATATACTGAGAGCATGTATGCTAGATTTCAAGGGTGGATGGGAGGATCACTTGCCTTTGGTAGAATTCTCATACAACAACAGTTATCAGGCAAGCCTCCAGATGGCTCCATTTGAGTCATTATATGGTAGACCATGTAGGTCACCAGTGTGCTGGACAGAGGCCGGTGAGGCTGCACTGATTGGACCTGAGTTGGTTGCAGAGACTACAGCGCAGATAAAGTTGATATGGCAGCATCTATTGACTGCGCAAAGTCTTCAGAAGAGCTATGCTGACAAGAGGAGGAGGTTCCTTGAATTTGAAGTGGGGGACATGGTATTTTTGAAAGTCTCGCCACAAAAGGGACACATGAGATTTAGAAAGAATGGAAATTATCGCCAAGATATGTGGGACCATTTTTAATGATAAGAAGGATGGGGGACGTGGCTTATCAATTGGCACTCCCAACACAGTTGGCATCTTTGCACGATGTGTTCCATATATCGATGTTGAGGAAATACAATCCTGATCCCTCTCATGTACTGAACATACAAGAAATAGAGGTCTAGAGCGACGTGACATATGTCGAAAAGCCTGTCCGAGTGGTGGACACAGAACAAAGGGCATTACGGAACCGAGCCATCCAGTTTGTCAAGGTGATATGGGATCGACATGGCATTGAGGAAGCTACATGGGAACTTGAGTCGGAAATGAGAAAAGCTCATCCTGAGCTATTTATGTAAATGTTTGAAACCCTTCTTCACTCTATTTTCGGGACAAAATTTTTTAAAAGAGGGTTGTATTGTAACACCCTGGATTTTCAAGTTATTAATATATATGAAAATTACCCATTTAATTTGGGAAGTATTAGATATGGATTTTATATGGGTAAAGTGTTGGGTCATTGCCCAATTAAGACCCAACGGTTTTGGAAATGGTTTCAATAAAATTTAAATGGGGCTGAATTAAAAAGGATATGCACATGAGATGTATGTGGGATTTTCATATCCACATTGATATGCTAGAATATCTTAAGAAGATATCTAAAATTAAATAAATACTGCATGGCCGAATTTTAGATATCCATATCCAAGAGTATATAATAGATCATTTAAAAAGGAGTCCTTTCCTTATTAGGAGTAATAATAGGGAAGGTACTGAAAGGAACAAGGGGCACACGACAATGTATATTTTAATTAGGACTCTCCAAAATGGGAATCAATATGCATGGCAATTGCTATCTTCTAAGATAGGACTGTGTGGAGTTTATAAGACAAAGGAGAGGGGCGCATGGCAATTACTATATCAACACCTTCTAAGTTGGGACCAAGGGAAGTTTTTATAAAAGAAAGACATAGCAAGGGTGCATGGTACATACACATTCATAGCCGAATTTTCTCTCTCTCTCTCTCTCAAGTCTCATTCACAGCAAGAACAAAGAGAAGAAGAAGGCAGTCAGCCGAGTGAAAAGACCAAGGAAGAGAAGGATTGGAGGAGCAAGAACAACCGAGAGAAAACCGGAGGAGTCGCGGAACCAGTAAGTGGTTTTGATATTTTCGTTTAAGATAAGGAACCATGGGTTCGGCCATACACTATGGCCGAACCCATGGAAGAAGATTGGGAGATGATTTTTATAATTCTAATGGAAGCATGAACCATAGGGTTCGGCCACAGTGCATGGCCGAACCCCATGAAAGAATATTGATTTAATGTATGGATTTTTAATGATGAAAACCTTGGACGGTTAGGATGTTTTAATTGGATTTAAAAGAGGGAACATGGAACCATAGGGTTCGGCCATATGTATGTTCGAACCCCATGGAAAGACATGGTAATTTTTATGGGTTGAAAACCGTGAATGGTTAGGATATTTTGTATGGATTTTAAAAGAGGATTTTGAACCATAGGGTTCAGCCATGTATGGCCGAACCCCATGGAAGTTGTTGTTAATTTAGAAAGTGAATGGAAAAGGTTGGATTTTCTCTATGGGTGAGGTTCGGCCATGGTGTATGGCCGAACCCCACTAGGGTTTATTTTTATGGAAGTTGTTTATTAAATTAGAAAGTTTTTAATAATGGAAGGTGGATTTTAATTTAGAAAGGATCTAAAGATAAAAGAATGGGAGGATGGATATTAAATTTAGAAAGTTTCTAATTATGGATTTTCTAATTATGGACTTTCTAATTATGGATTATTGATGAAAATGGAAAGTTAGACATCATAGGGTTTGGCTAGGGTGTTTGGCCGAACCCTATGAATCAATTTTATGAATCAAGTCTATGGTTCAATTATGGATGTATAGTTATTAAATAAATTAAGAAGAAGGATGGAACCATGATATCATGGGTTCGGCCATGGTGTATGGCCGAATCCCATGAACCAATATTATGGATCTAATACGAGTAAATGTAGGAATGATTAAATGATTCTATGATTGTGGATCATTGGTGGATCCATGTATGAATGAATAGAATTAATGGACCTATGTTTTGGAACTCAAACATAAGTTGATGGAATCAATGGCAAAGTTGTAAATATGTGAAAATATTGGACATAGGGTTCGGCCATGGTGTATGGCGGAACCCCATGAACTATTGTATGGATTATTTTGGAACATAAGCCTTATGAAAATAAGGATGGTAAATGGCTATGGATATGTATAATGGCATTATTGTAATTAAGTGAATCAATGGACCATGGGTTCAGCCATGGTGTATGGCCGAACCCCATGGAAATTGTTTGGTGGACATAGGGACTATGTTTGGCATATTAAAATGAAATATTAACTAAAGATTAGCCCAATGGCAAAGTTGTAATAAAGGGTGAAAGTGAGGAATCATGGGTTCGGCCATGGGTTATGGCCGAACCCCATGAGGATTGTGTTTTATGGGCTTGGACTTTATTGTAAATCAAACGGGACATAGTTTTAATTGATTAATATGTTATAAGGTAATGGGACTTCACAAGGTATGTACGATTGTGAGCGGTAACCGGAAGGAAGCGCAAGAAAATATTAGTGGTCTTTGGTAGGATTCCACCTCTTTGAAACCATGGGTTGAATGTTCAATGTTTTATCTTATTTTTGATGAATTTATAATGCAAAGGATAGGTTTCAAAATGTGAGTTTTAAATGCTATGTTTATATGATAAAATAGCATGTGTTGGTTATGTTTCAAAATGTGATTTTTAATGCTATGCTTAAATGATAAAATAGCATGTGTTTCATTGGCATCTCATGTAACACTCGGATTTTCAATTAATTATTATATATGAAAATTACCCATTTAAATTTGTGAATTTTAAATATGGATCATGGATGGGTAAAGAATTGGGCCATGGCCCAATTAAAACCCAATTGTTTGTGGAATTGGTTCAATAAATTAAATGGGGCTGAAATTAATTTAGTAATGCAATCCATGATTATGCGCATGGAGAGAATTATTATATATTGCCTTGGCCGAATTTTAGATAATAAATCTAAGATATGCGCATGGAAGAAATTAATGAAAGATTTTAGGAGTTGCATAGGTTTATGTGGGATTTTCATATCCACATAGATATGATAAAATATCTTGAGAAAAATTAAATAAGTGTGTATGGCTGAAATTTAAAGATAGACAATGCACGAGTATGCGCATGAATTGGAGATTAAATTAGGAATTTCCCAAAGTGGAAAGCCAAGGTCGGCAACGGCTAAAATGGACAAGGGGCGCACGGCCAAAGGGGGGAGTAGCTATCTCAAGCACTACCTAAATGTGGATCAAAGGAAAATTATAAAAGGAGAGAGGGACAAGGGCACAAGGTTTACACCCTATCCGAACTCTCTCTCTCTATCTCTCTCAATCTCTCATTCTCGCCAAAGAGCAAGAAGAAGAAGGTTGTTCGGCCAGCAAAGGGAAAGGAGAAAAAGATTGGAAGAGAAAGATCAAGTGAAAGATAACCGAAGGAGTCGCGGAACCGGTAAATAATTTCGATTTTTGTTTAAGATCTATGGTTATTTTTAATGGAAAAATGGACCATGCCGAACCACATGGAAAGATATGGGTTAGGTTATGGAATTTTAAAGGATTCATTTATGGAGGAAGATTGGAGATGGGTTTATTGATTTAAATGGAAAAGAAGACCATAGGGTTCGGCCATAGTGCATGGCCGAACCCCATGGAAAGACTTGATTTATTTTATTGGGTTTTTAAAAATGAAAACCATGGAAGTTATTAATAAGTTTATGGGGTTTTCAAACATGAAGATAATGGATTTATACTTATGTTTTTAGGAGGATTTTAAATGGAAGATCATTGATAATGTAATATGATGTTTGGAGGGGTGAGGTTCGGCCATGGTGTATGGCCGAACCCCACCAAATAAATTTATGAAATTGGGGTTTACATAGGCATTGGATTATATGGACATAAGGTTAATAATTTTTAATTGTAATACATCGGATTTTCAAATTATTATTTTATATGAAAATTATCCATTTTTCTTGTGAATTTTAGATTGGATCTTATATGTATAAGGAATGGAGCCATGACCCAATTAGGATCCAATTAAATTGTGGCATTGGTTTTATCAAAAAATAAATAAGATTGTGCAAGGCCGTGTATGGAGATATTAATATCTATATTATGCACGTGTGATGTTTTTTAAAAGGGAATGCATATTGTCTTAAATTAAATTAACAGATTACTTAGATTATGATCAATGATATGCGCATACCCTATTCTAAATAGATATCTTATGGCCGAGTGGGACACTACTAAAAATGGGAAGCCAAGGTCGGCAATTGCTAATATAAGCAATGAGGCCTCACGGCATTGCCATATAAGGCAATGACTAAAAATACTACAAGGGGCGCACGGTCAAAGGAGGGGGTGAGATTATCTTAAGAACTTTCTAAGGTTGGAATTAAGGGAAGGTTTTAAATTAAGGAGGGGGGTCGGCCACTCCAATTTTAAGATAGAAACACAAGGGCGCACGGTCTAAGGGGGGCAATGTTCATTTTAAGTGCCTTCTAAATATGGGACTAAGGAGAGCTTAATAAAAGGAGAGACCCAAGGGGGTGCACGGTTTTTACAACCCCATATTCGAACTCTCCCTATCTCTCTCAATCTCTCAATCTCTCACACGGCAAAGAGCAAGAGAAGAAAAGGCATCAACAAGAAGGGTTCTTGGTTGGAGAAAAATTAAGAAGAAGGGAGAAAGATTAGAAGAGCAAGAAATCAATCGGAAAGAGGTTAGTATATTGATTGAATAATTTTATTTATGGAACCAAAGAACCATAGGGTTCGGCCATGGTGTTTGGCCGAACCCCATGGAAGTTTGGATGATGATTCAATAATTTAAATGGAAAAGAAAGAACCATAGGGTTCGGCTATAGTGCATGGCCGAACCCCATGGAAAGAAGTGTTTAATTCATGGATTTTAGAAGATTGAAAACCATGGAGAGATTTGATTTATTTCATTGGGTTTATGTTATTAGATTTTAGATCATAGAAACCTTTGATGGTTGTTGGTTTTAGATTCAAGAAGACAATGAAAGAATATGGGTCGGCCATGGCATGGCCGAACCATGATTGTTTTATGGCTAAGTGAATGGATCAATAGTAATGAAAAGAAGGGGTGAGGTTCGGCCATGGTGTATGGCCGAACCCCACCAAATATTTTTTAGATTGGTGATTGATTTTTTAATGGATCTAAACTAATGGCCAAGATCATGAACCATAGGGTTCCGCCATGGTGTATGGCCGAACCCCATGGAGTAGTTTTGGGAATGGAGATTAAAATAGGAAACTATCTAATTTTAGAATTGGTTGCTAAAATTGGAAAACATCCAATTATGGAAAGATGGTGTCTAAATTTGGAAACTATCCAAGTGTGGAAGGTGTTTGCTAAATTTAGAAAGTTTCCAATTATGGAAGGTGTTTGCTTAATAAGGAAAGCTTCTAAATATGGAAGGGGTTGCTAAATTGGAAAGCACTCCAGTTATGGAAAGGAGTAAGTTATTTATGGAAACAATCTAGTTATGGAAGGGTTTACTCAATTTGGAAACCTTCCATTTATGGAAGGAGGTTGATAATTTTAGTAAGTTTAAATATGGAAATCTTCTAATAATAGAAGGGGAGATTAACAAGGGGAAGTTCTATTTTTGGAAGGTGAAATCTAAATTTGGAAACCTTCCAATTTTGGAAAGGTGGAGTTTAATTTGGAAACTATACACCATAGGGTTCGGCCAAGGTGTATGGCCGAACCCCATGGTCCAAATTAAGGGATCAAATGTCATTTTAATTTATGGTTAAGGGCTGCTTGATGAATTGAATTATGAACCTATTTTATGAGTTATGTTTTGTATATTTTTAAATAAAGGGAAGGATACAAACATGTGTTATGAAATTATTGATGAAGGTAGTGGCAAAATGGTAATTACATGCCAAAGTGGAGGATCATGGATTCGGCCATGGTGTATGGCCGAACCCCATGAGTTGTGTTTGATGGACTTGTTTGGTTAAGGAAATTTATAGGGTCTAGTTATTGTAGATTTAAAGGAATAAGGGAACCAATGGCATTTTTGTAAATATGTGAGAATATTGGACATTGGGTTCGGCCATGGTGTATGGCCGAACCCCATTAATTATTTTATGGACTATGTGTTTTGGACTAAAAGAAGCATGTATGGATGATTTGGAACCTAAGCAAAGAAAAAGGGCTATGGTTATGAACAATGGCATTTTCGTAAATAGGTGCGAAAATGGTAAGCCATGGGTTCGGCCATGGTGTATGGCCGAACCCCATGGGGTTTGGTTTATGGACTTAGAACCTTGTAATCAAGTGGGACTTGGTGTTGATTTATTATTATATTATAAGGTAACGGGATCTCGCAAGCGGTGCGCGATCGGTAATCGATTCTTGGATGGAAACGCAAAGACTCGTGAACGGTCTTTGGTAGGATTCCACCTCTTTGAAACCATGGACTTATGTACACTAGTTCTATCTTATATTTGATGAAAATATGTTTCAAAGGATATGCTTTATTATTGAATTTCAAATGCTATGTTTAAATTGTTTAAAATAGCATGGATTGATTATGTTTCAAAAGGTGATTTTAAATACTATGTTTATGTTATTAAAATAACATGTGTTTCATTGGCATCTCATGCATGGCATGGGGTGGAGGATTTATAACCGGAGGGGTCACACTCCGTCGGGAGATCCAAAAAACCTATGTGCAGTACCTTGATGTGATTTCCATCAAGAAAATTCCGGAAGGTCCACACTCCGCCGGGGTGTCTGGAAGACCAATGTGGTGGGTACATTTATGTACATGTGATGGGTGGGACTCATTGCATATTTGTCATCATTGCATGGCATGGATTTTACCTGGTTTTATATATTATGTTATAATAGATGGATGGAATATCTGGCGGATTATGAGTTCGCACTTCGTTTTCACCCTTGCAAGGCGAACAAGGTGGCAGATGCCCTTAGCCGTTTATCACATGCATCAGTGGCATGTTTGATCAAGATAGAATGGGAGATGCTGAATACCATTCGAGAATTTAAACTTTACCTCAATAACCATGGGACTATATACAATATGATCTTATGGTCCAACATGGTTACCAAGATTGAACATGAACAGCGGACAGACCCGAAAGTGGAGGAGATTTGGGCTAAGATGTCTACTGCTGAAGTCATACCGGAATGGGAATTAAGACCGGGACAGGTCTTCTATTCTGAGGAAGGATTTATGTACCTAAGAACTGCAGAAAAGAGTTATTGGTTGAGGCACATCAGACCAAACTCTTTATTCATCCAGGCAGCACTAAAATGTATCACAACCTGAAGATACATTACTGGTGGCACGGACTCAAAAGAGATGTGGCTGAATTTGTGGCTCATTGCCTACCGTGTCAGCAGGTTAAAACAGAACATCAGAAGCCACCAGGGTTACTCAAACCCTTACCAGTGCCGGAATGGAAATGGGAACACATCTCCATGGATTTTGTAACAGGTTTGCCAAGGCCATCAAAGGGCAACGATGCGATATGGGTCGTGTAGACCGATTGACCAAGTCTTCACATTTTATTCCCATCAAGATGACAGACTCATCTGAGACTTTGGGTCGGCGGTATATCAAGGATATCTCAGATTGCATGGTATACCTCGGACTATTGTGTCTGACAAAGATGGTCGATTCACAGGCAGAGTATGGCAGAGCATGCAGGCAGCCATGGGAACAGATTTATTGATTAGTACAGTATTCCATCCACAGACTGATGGACAGTCTGAGAGGACAATACATACACTGGAGGATATACTGAGAGCATGCATGCTAGATTTCAAGGGTGGATGGGAGGATCACTTGCCGTTGGTAGAATTCTCATACAACAACAGTTACCAGGCAAGCCTCCAGATGGCTCCATTTGAGGCATTATATGGTAGACCATGTAGGTCACCAGTGTGCTGGACAGAGGCCGGTGAGCCTGCACTAATTGGACCTGAGTTGGTTGTAAAGACTACAACGCAGATACAGTTGATACAGCATCACTTATTGACTGCGCAGAGTCATCAGAAGAGTTATGCTGACAAAAGGCGGAGGTTCCTTGAATTTGAAGTGGGAGACATGGTGTTCTTGAAAGTCTCGCCACGGAAGGGACACATGAGATTTGGAAATAAAGGGAAATTATCGCCAAGATATGTGGGACCATTTTCAATCATAAGAAGGATAGAGGACGTGGCTTACCAATTGGCACTCCCATCACAGTTGGCATCTTTACACAATGTGTTCCATATATTGATGTTGCGAAAGTATAATCCTGATCCTTCTCACGTAGTGAACGTACAAGACATAGAGGTTCAGAGCGACGTGACATACGTTGAGAAGCCTGTTCGAGTGGTGGACACAGAACAAAGGGTGTTGCGGAACTGAGCGATCCAATTTGTTAAAGTAGTATGGGATCGACATGGCATTGAAGAAGCTACATGGGAACTCGAGTCAGAAATGAAGAAAGCTCATCCTGAGCTATTTAGGTAAATATTTGAAACCCTACTTCACTCGATTTTCGAGAGGAAAATTTTAAAAAGAGGGTTATATTGTAACACCTCGGATTTTCAATTAATTATTATATATGAAAATTACCCATTTAAATTTGTGAATTTTAAATATGGATCATGGATGGGTAAAGAATTGGGCCATGGCCCAATTAAAACCCAATTGTTTGTGGAATTGGTTCAATAAATTAAATGGGCTGAAATTAATTTAGTAATGCAATCCATGATTATGCGTATGGAGAGAATTATTATATATTGCCTTGGCCGAATTTTAGATAATAAATCTAAGATATGCGCATGGAAGAAATTAATGAAAGATTTTAGGAGTTGCATAGGTTTATGTGGGATTTTCATATCCACATAGATATGATAAAATATCTTGAGAAAAATTAAATAAGTGTGTATGGCCGAAATTTAAAGATAGACAATGCATGAGTATGCGCATGAATTGGAGATTAAATTAGGAATTTCCCAAAGTGGAAAGCCAAGGTCGGCAATGGCTAAAATGGACAAGGGGCGCACGGCCAAAGGGGGGAGTAGCTATCTCAAGCACTACCTAAATGTGGATGAAAGGAAAATTATAAAAGGAGAGAGGGACAAGGGCACAAAGTTTACACCCTATCCGAACTCTCTCTCTCTATCTCTCTCAATCTCTCATTCTCGCCAAAGTGCAAGAAGAAGAAGGTTGTTCGGCCAGCAAAGGGAAAGGAGAAAAAGATTGGAAGAGAAAGATCAAGTGAAGGATAACCGAAGGAGTCACGGAACCGGTAAGTAATTCCGATTTTTGTTTAAGATCTATGGTTATTTTTAATGGAAAAATGGACCATAGGATGGCCGAACCCCATCGAAAGATATGGGTTATGTTATGGAATTTTAAAGGATTCATTTATGGAGGAAGATTGGAGATGGGTTTAATGATTTAAATGGAAAAGAAAGAACCATAGGGATCGGCCATAGTGCATGGCCGAACCCCATGGAAAGACTTGATTTATTTTATTGGGTTTTTAAAAATGAAAACCATGGAAGTTATTAATAAGTTTATGGGGTTTTCAAACATGAAGATAATGGATTTATACTTATGTTTTTAGGAGGATTTTAAATGGAAGATCATTGATAATGTAATATGACATTTGGAGGGGTGAGGTTCGGCCATGGTGTATGGTCGAACCCCACCAAGTAAATTTATGAAATTGGGATTTACATAGGCATTGGATTATATGGACATAAGGTTAATAATTTTTAATGGAACCATAGGGTTCGGCCATGGGTATGGCCGAACCCCATGGAAGGGATATTGATAAAATTTAATGGAGTTAAACTAATAGTCAAGATCATGAACCATAGGGTTCGGCCATGGTGTATGGCCGAACCCCATGGGGTAGTTTTGGAATGGAGATATATTTTGGTTTCTAAAATTGGAAAGCATCCAATAATGGAAAGAGGGTTTCTAATTTAGGAAACTATCTAATTATAAAAGTTTGTTTAATATTAGAAAGTTCCTATTCTTGGAAGGTGGACATTGAAATTAGAAAGTATCTAATTATAGTGTAACACTTCGGATTTTCAATTAATTATTTTGTATGAAAATAATCCTTTTAAATTTGTGAATTATTAAATAAATGTGTATGGCCGATTATAGGGATTTCCATAATCTATGATAGGCGCATGGGATCTTTTAGAAAGGGGGTATTGCCCTTGATTTAAAAATAGTATTAGGGAAGTGTCTAAAATTAAATTAGGACTCTCCCAAAGTGGGAAGTCTAAACTCGACAATGGCAAACAAGGAAAGGGCCCACGGCATTGCTATTATTATTTTAGCATTGGCCGAATGGGAGGTTACTAAAAGGGAGATAAGAGGGTCGGCAAGTGCAATCTAAATAAGATAGGGAGGTCGGTCATTACTAAAAATTAAACACAAGGGGCGCACGGCCTAAGGGGGTTGGCTATCTTAAGAACCTTCTAATTATGGACAATGGGAAGATTATAAAAGGAGAGGAGAACAAGGGCACACGATTTTACACTCTTGATTGCCGAGTTTTATTTCTCTCTCTCCCTCTCTCAAGTTCTCTCTCACGGCAAGAGCAAGGAGAAGAAGAAGGCAGCCAGCAAGAGGCATTTTTGGTTGGAAGAAATTAAGAAGAAATGAGAAGGATTGAAAGAGTAAGGAATCGAAAAAAGGTTAGTATCTTATTTGATAATTTTTTTTTGAAATAAAGAACCATAGGGTTCGGCCATGGTGTTTAGCTGAACGCCATGGAAGAAGATTGGAGATGAGTTTTGATGATTTTAATGGAAAGATTGATTTATTTTGTTGGGTTATGAATATTGAAAACCATGGAAGGAAATTGGATGGCCATTGGGTTTAATTTTAATAGAAAATAAGGGGTAAGGCTCGGCCATGGTGTATGGCCGAACCCTACCAAATATTTTTACAGATTTGAGGTTTCTTAGACATGTTTTAATTCATGGGTTTGAGGATTAAAAACCATGAAGGATTCTTAGTTATTCTAATGGATGAACCTTGGGTTATTAGTATGGATTAGAAACCATGGAAAGATATGGGTTAATGAATGGTTAAATGGAAGATCATTGATTAGTTTTCAAAAGAAAGGACCTTGAACCATAGGGTTCCGCCATGGTGTATGGCTGAACCCCATGGAGTTGTGATGATGTTATTATTGAATTTTTAATGGATTTTAAATTAATGGTCAAGATCATGAACCATAGGGTTTGGCCATGGTGTATGGCCGAACCCCATGGGGTTGTTTTGGAATGGAGATAGATTTTGGTTGCTAATTATGGAAAGGTGAGTTTAATTATGAAAAGCTTCCAATTATGGAAAGAGTTGCTAAAATTAGAAAGCATCCAAGTATGGAAAGAGTTGTTAAAATTAGAAAGCATCAAAGTATGAAAAGAAGGTTGCTAAAATTGAAAAGTATTCCAATTATGGAAAGGTGTAGTTTATTTATGGAAACTATCTAATTATGGAAGGGTTTACTTAATTTGGAAACCTTCTATTTATGGAAGGAGGTTGATAAATTTAGTAAGTTTTAATTATGGAAGGTTATTGGATAAATATGGACTCTCTAATTAAGGATATGGGTCGGCCATTGCATGGCCGAACCATAATGGCTAAGATGATAGATCAAGGTTAATGATTGGTTTGAAAGAGGGTTTATAAATTGGAAAGGATGTTATGTTTGATTATTGGATTGAAAGAATGGAAAAGAAGGGTGAGGTTCGACCATGGTGTATGGCCGAACCCCACCAACTATATTATGACTTTAATTGATTAAAATGGAAGGTTAGCCATGAATGGCATTATTGTAAATATATGGAAATATTGGACATAGGGTTCGACCATGATGTATGACTGAACCCCATGAATTAATTCTATAGGTTAGGTTTATGTGTTAATGAATCGAGGGAAATGGATGGTATGAATTTAATATGATGATTGAATTAATGGGAAGACATGAACCTAAGCTAGTGGCAAAATGGTGAATATTGCCTAAATTGAAAGATCATGGGTTCGGCCATACATTATGGCCGAACCCCATGAGATGTTTTGTGGATCAAACATTAACTTAGGCAATTGTTCTAATAATTGAAAAGATGGGATTATGGAATGATAGCCATGGATGGCATTTCGTAAATAGGTGTGAAAATGGTAAGCCATGGCTTCGGCCATGGTGTATGGCCGAACCCTATGGGGTTTTGTTTATGGATTTAGAACCTTGTAAATCAATTGGGACTTGGTGTTGATTTATTATTATATTATAAGGTAACGGGATCTCGCAAGCGGTGCGCGATCGGTGATCGATTCTTGGACGAAAGACGCAAGCATACGTTAGCGGTCTTTGGTAGGATTCCACCTCTTTGAACCCATGGATTTATGTACACTTGTTTTATTTTATGTTTGATGAAATTTATGTTTCAAAGGATATGCTTTATATGAATTTTAAATGCTATGTTATTTGTTTAAATAGCATGTGTTTGGATATGTTTCAAAAGGGATTTTCAATGCTATGTTTATGTTATAAAATAGTATGTGTTTCATTGGCATCTCATGCATGGCATCGGGTGGAGGATTTGTAACCGGAGGGTTCACACTCCGTCGGGGAGTCCGAAAAACCTATGTGTGGTACCTTGATGTGATTTTCCATCAGGAAGAATCTGGAGGGTCCACACTCCGCCGGGGCGTCCGAAAGACCTATGTGATGGGTACTTTTATGTACATGTGATGGGTGGGACTCATTGCATTTGTCATCATTGCATGGCATGGATTTTACATGGTTTTGGATATTATGTTATAATATATGTTTTGTACTAACCATGTGTTAGCCGTAACTGGAATACCTACTCTGCGTGTTGTTGTAACGCCCTACTTCTACCCTAGTTGATGATACCAGCAATTAGGGGAACGAGGAACGCAAGACGGGCCAAGCATAGGAGCTTGGAAGACTTATTTTATATGTTTTAAATAAAATTACTCATGAACTTGTATTTGAGTATCTAGATTACGGAATATAATAACTTAGATGGTTGGATGTTAATTTTGATAATTATGGTATTTTAATGATGGTTAAGGACTTGACGTACTTTGCTATCAATGGGAATAGAAATTGGTTCTATTAGGATTCCGTAATTTTGATGTTATGATTCTGCAGGTTATGATTTTTATTCCGCAAGTTGATATTGCTATGTGTGAACCATTTTCGTGGACTTAGTTCATGCACACATAGGGTTGGCCAGTTAAGGGTCGGACTTTGGAAGTTCTGACTTAGCTCGCGTCGTGACGTCCCGCGCTCTATCACTCTACTCTGTTATAAAAAAAAATAGACTCTAAATTTGCGGGAAAAAGCGAGTGAAAAAGGGCGAGGCGTTACAGTTGGTATCAGAGCGAACCCGAAACTTGAATCTTTCTAGGTAAATTAATCCGGTCTCTGTGCAATAATTTACTTCGTTAGATTCAGACGGATGATAGCAAAGGATGTACGGTCAAAATAATCGGATGATCAACCTTCTAAAATTTCAGTTTTTAAAAATAGAAGCTTCCCATTTTAAATAATAGCCTAAAATAGAAATTTCCAAAAGTAGAAGTATTTCGAAAATTAGAAATAATATCAAAAATTATTAAATTTATAAAAATAAAAATTTCTCAATTCAACAAGTTTCTAAATTTAGTAGGACTTCCAAATCTATATAAATTCTAGAATTTCTACTATATTTAAAAGAAACATTTAAATTTAGGTAACCTTCTAAAATTTTAGTTTCTAAAAATAGAAACTGTCAATTTTAAATAATAGCCTAATATAGAAATTTCCAAAAGTAACAGTATTTTGAAAAATATAAATAATATCTAAAATTATAAAAATTCTAAAAATAGAAATTTCACAATCAACTAGTTTCTAAATTTAGTAAGACTTCGAAATCTATATAATTCTAGAATTTTAAATATTTTAAAAAGAAAGTTATAAAATTAGGCAACCTTCTAAAATTTTAGTTTTTAAAAATAGAAACTGCCAAATTTAAATAATAGACTAAAATAGAAATTTCCAAAAGTAGAAGTATTTCAAAAATTAGAAATAATATCTAAAATTTTAAAATTTATAAAAATAGAAAATTTTCAATTCAACAAGTTTCTAAATTTACTAAGACTTCCAAATCTATATAAATTCTAGAATTTCTTCTATTTTAAAAAGAAAGTTTTAAAATTAGGTAACTTTCTAAAATTGTAGTTTTTAAAAATAGAAACTGCTAATTTTAAATAATACCATAAAATAGAAATTTTCAAAAGTAGAAGTATATCAAAAGTTAAAAATAATATTTAAATTTATAAAATTTCTAAAAATAGAAATTTCTCAATTCAACAAGTTTCTAAATTTAGTAAGACTTCCAAATCTATATAAATTCTAGAATTTCTAATATTTAAAAAAAAACATTTAAATTTAGATAACCTTTTAAAATTGTACTTTTTAAAAATAGAAACTGCCAATTTTAAATAATAGCCTAATATAGAAATTTCCAAAATTAGCAGTATTTTGAAAAATATAAATAATATCTAAAATTACAAAAATTCTAAAAATAGAAATTTCCCAATTCAACTAGTTTCTAAATTTAGTAAGACTTCGAAATCTATATAAATTCTAGAATTTCAAATATTTTAAAAATAAAAATTTTAAATTAGGTGACCTTCTAAAATTGTAGTTTTTAAAAATATAAACTGCCAATTTTGAATAATAGCCTAAAATGGAAATTTCAAAAATAGAAATTATAAAGTTTCTAAAAATAGAAATTTTTGAATTCAACAAGTTTCTAAATTTAGTAAGACTTCCGTGTAACGCCCCGCCCTTTTTTCACTCGCTTATTCCCCCAAATCAGAGTCTATTTTTTTTTTTTTTGGCTTAGGGAAAGATGCCTCCAAGGAGAAGACCAAGGAGGAATACCCGACAAAACCTAAATGGGGGTGAAAAGGAGGTAGAACTCCCTCGAAATGAGGAAGAACGACAATCTCATCATGAGGAAGAACGACAATCTCACCATGAGGAAGAACGACAATCTTATTATGAGGAGGAACGACAATCTCATCATGAAGAGGAAGAACAACAATCCCACCAAGAGGAGGAGGAACAAAGCAGAGTGAACATACCAGTGGTGCCTCCTGAATTGCAAAACTTGGTTCAAGTGGTGGTCACTTCAGTGCTCCAACAACACTTGAACAGGAATGGAACCACCAACGGGACCAATGACAGGAGCATAGTCAGGGACTTCCAGCAATAGCGCCCTCCTTAGTTCAAGGGGAGAGAAGGGGCTGTCGGAGCGGAAAACTGGCTAAAGAAGATTTCACAGATTCTGACTTTATTGAATATCACGAGTCATACTCACAAGATTTTACTAGCCACATCACAGAATGTAATGCCCCACCCTTTTTCACTCGCTTCTTCCGGTAAATCAGAGTCTATTTTTTTTTTTTTATAACAGAGTAGAGTGATAGAGCGCGGGATGTCACAACTCGAGCTAAGTCCGAACTTCCAAAGTCTGACCCTTAACTGGCCAACCCTATGTGTGCATGGACTAAGTCCACAAAAATGGTTCACACATAGCAATATAAACATGCCGAATAATAACATCATATTTGCGGAATCATAATAGAACCAAGTTCTATTCCATTCAGATAGCAAAGTACGTCAAGTCCTTAATCATCATTCAAATACCATAATTATTAAAATAACATCCAACCATCTAAGTTATTACATTCCCGGAAATTAATTACTCAAATACATGTCCATAAGTAACTTTATTCAAAGCATATAAAATAAATCATCCAAGCTCTTATGCTTGGCCCTTCTTGCGTTCATCGTTCCCCTTGTTTCCTGTATCATCAACTAGGGTAGAAGTAGGGCGTTAGAACAACGCGCCCAGTAGGTCCAGTTACGGCTAACACATGGTTAGTACAAAACATATATAATAATATCGTAATGTCAAAACCATATAAATCCATGCCATGCAATGATGACAAATGCAATGAGTCCCACCCATCACATGTACATAAAAGTACCCACCACATAAGTCTTTCGGAAGCCCGGACGGAGTGTGGACCCTCCGGTTACATTTCATACATAGTATCCCTCTTGATGGAAATCACATCAAGGTACCCCACATAGGTTCTTCGAACGCCCCGACGGACTGTGGACCCTTCGGTTACCTTTCATCCCTCCCATGCCATGCATGAGATGCAACTGCCAACATGCTATGTAGAAATACAAATCATAGCATTTAAAACTCACATTTAAACCACATGCTATTTTATCATATAAACATAACATTTAGAATCACAATTTGAAACATATCCTTTGCAACATATATTCATCAAAAATAAGATAAACACAATGTACATAAACCCATGGTTTCAAAGAGGTGGAATCCTACCAAAGACCCCGCTAACGGGTCCTTGTGTCTTTCTTCCGGTACCGCTCCCGATCGTAAACACCTTGTGAGGTCCCGTTACCTTATAATATAACAATCAATCAAAACCAAGTCCCACTTGATTTACAATCTTTTAAGTCCATAAACACAATCCTTATGGGGTTCGGCCATACACCATGGCCGAACCCATGGTCTTTCATTTTTTACCATATTTACCATAATGTCATTCTTACCATTTTTATGCATTAATCTGATGATAACCTTGATATACCGTCGACCCAAAAGTCTCAGATGAGTCTGTCATTTTAATAGGAATGAAATGTGCTGACTTGGTCAGTCGGTCTACCACGACCCATATCGCATCGTTGCCCTTTGATGACCTTGGCAACCCTGTCACAAAATCCATGGAGATATGTTCCCATTTCCATTCCAGCACTGGTAAGGGTTTGAGTAACCCTGGTGGCTTCTGATGTTCCGTCTTAACCAGCTGACAAGTTAAGCAATGAGCCACAAATTCTGCCACATCCCTTTTGAGTCCATGCCACCAGTAACGTCTCTTCAGGTCGTGATACATCTTGGAACCGCCCGGATGATAGAGAGTTTGGTCTGATGTGCCTCAACCAATAACTCTTTTCTACAGCTCTTAGGTACATAAATCCTTCCTCGGAAAAGAAGACCTTGTCCTGGTCGTAACTCCCATTCCGGTATGACTTCACCAGTAGACATCTTAGCCCATATCTCTTCCACTTCCGAGTCTGTCCGCTGTTCCTGTTCAATCTTAGTAACCATGTTGGACCGTATTATCAAATTGTATATAGTCCCATGGTTATTGAGGTAAAGTTTAAACTCTCGAATGGTATTCAGCATCTCCCATTCTGTCTTGATCAAACATGCCACTGATGCATGTGATAAACGGCAGAGGGCATTTGCCACATTGTTCGCCTTGCCAGGGTGATAACGAAGTGCGAACTCATAATCCGCCAGATATTCCATCCATCTGCGCTGCCTCAAGTTGAGCTCTTTCTGATCAAATAAGTGTTTCAAGCTATTATGATCTAAAAACACTTCAAATTTCTCTCCATAAAGATAATGTCTCCAGCTTTTGAGAGCGAAGACCATTGCGGCTAGTTCCAGATCGTGGGTAGGATAGAGACATTTATGTATTTTCAACTGTCTTGATCCGTATGCCACCACACGATTAGTTTGACTGAGTGTACACCCCAGTCCCTCTCCTGAAGCATCACATTGTACCTCATAACACTTGCCTCTTTCCGGCAAAATTAGGATAGGAGCAGTGGTAAGTCTCGTCTTCAGCTCTTCAAACCTCTGATTGTACAAATCTGACCATTCATATTTGACTCCTTTCTGAGTGAGTCGAGTAAGTGGAGATGCAATTTTTGAGAAGTCCATGATAAATTTCCTGTAATAACCAGCCAATCCCAAAAAGCTACGGATCTCGGTTATATTCTTTGGAGCTTTCCAATCTCTTACTGCATCTACCTTAGCCGGGTCCACGGCTATACCTTCTTCTGATATAACATGTCCCAAAAAGTTGACCTCAGATAGCCAAAATTCACATTTACTGGCTTTAGCATATATAGTTTGTTCTTCCTCAAAGTGTCCAGAACTATTCTCAGGTGCTCAGCATGTTCTTCCTGAGTTTTGGAGTAAATCAAAATATCATCAATAAATACAATGACAAATTTGTCCAAGTAAGAACGGAAAATCATGTTCATAAGATCCATGAACACAGCCGGTGCATTGGTGAGTCCAAACGACATGACTACAAACTCAAATAGTCCATACCGCGTTCTAAGGCTGTCTTTTCTATGTCCTCCTCCCTAACCCGGATTTGGTGATATCCAGACATTAGGTCAATCTTAGAAAAATGACTGGAACCTTTAAGTTGATCAAATAAATCATCGATCCTGGGTAGAGGGTACTTGTTTCTGACCGTCAGCTGGTTCAGTTTTTGGTAATCCACACACATACGGAGTGAACCATCCTTCTTCTTTACAAATAAAATCGGAGCTCCCCAAGCCGATGTACTGTTCCGAATGCACCCCAGTCTGAGCAGTTCATCAATCTGCTTCTTTAACTCGGACATCTCTATTGCTGCCATCCGGTAATGTGGTAATGACATGGTGCAGTGCCAGGGTACAACTTGATTTCAAAATTGATCTCCCTCATGAGAGGCAAACCAAGAGTTTCCTTTGGAAAAAAGTCCGCATAGTCCCTTGCTATTTCTGGAAGTTCAACCACCAGTGCCTTATTGATTCTGATAATATTCAATACCAGATGATTCAACCCTTCATGCAGTCTGCTTTGTTTATCAGCACGCACCACATGTTGTTTTCCCTCGAGCGACCAAAATGTCACCCTGCGACGATAACAATCAATGTTGGCCTTAAAGCTAGCCAACCAATCCATGCCGAAAATAATATCATATTTTGACATATAGAGTACCAAATAATTGAACTCAAATCTGAGTCCAGCAAGATCAGTATTCACTGCTGTGCATATAAGTCCCAATGATGTGTCTCCGACGGGGGATACACTGGTGAGTGATGTGGACAGTTTTTGTACCAATATACCAGTAGCAGTTATAAATGCAGCAGATATGAAAGAGTGTGATGCTCCCGAATCAAATAATGCAAAGGCGTAGGAACTACTGGCTACTGCCATACCTTGAATCACAGAGTGATCCTCTGCTGCTGGAGGTGCTAAGGTGAATACCCGTCCAGATCCTGTAGGCAGCCGTCCCGCCTGGTTAAATGTCCTGCCTCGTGAGTTAGCTGGCCTAACTGGTGAACGAGATGAACCTCTTGAATATGAGGGTTTGTTGAGTTGTGGACATTCCCTCTTAAAATGGCCTGAGTGACTGATTCAGATGGGGAGGATGATTGGGACGAAAGCCCCCTATTGACCCAGTAGATGGTGAGGGTCTGCTAGAGTTCGGTCGGAACCTCTTGTTGGGCTGAAATGTACCCCTCCCACTCTGAGCTTAGCGATTATCAAAACGCGTTAACTCAACCATCTCCTGCTCTGCTATAGTGGCCCTGCTGACCACCTCTGCCAATGTGGCTGCTTTGAATATAGTTACATTGGCCCTTATGCTAGGCCGTAGGCCCCGCTCAAACTTGCGTGCCCTCCGATACTCTGTATCCACCATAAATAATGCATATACAGATGAACTGAGAAATTCCTGGTGGTACTCTGCCACCGTCATGGTACCTTGTACCAAAGATAGAAAAGCCTGAGTCTTGCCCTCCTTCTCCTCCTCAGGAAAATAATGTTCTAGAAAGGTAGCTGAGGATTGATCCCAAGTCATCATAGTCCTCTCTCCTTCCGAAAGAAGTGCTCACTGCTTCTCTATCACCTCCCACCATTTACCAGCATCGTTGATCAGTTGTGACGTGGCCAGTAAAATCTTATCAGCATGATCCGCAATCTTGAGCAAGGTCAGGATCTGAGTGATCTTCTTAAGCCAGTTTTTCGCTCCGACAGCCCTTCTCTCCCTTTGAAGTAAGGAGGGCATTGCTGCTGGAAGTCCTTGACCATGCTGCTATCATTGGTCTCCTTGGTGGTTCCATTCTCGTTCAAGTGCTGTTGAAGCACCGAAGTGACCATCGCTTGAACCAAGTTTTACAATTCAGGAGGCACCACCGGTATGTTCACGCTGTTTTGTGCCTCCTCCTCGTGGAGGGATGGTTGTTCCTCCTCTCGGTGGGATGGTTGTTGTAACGCCCCGCCCTTTTTCACTCGCTTCTTCCCTCAAATTCAGAGTATATTTTTTTTTTTATAACAGAGGAGAGTGATAGAGTGCGGAACGTCACGACGCGAGCTAAGTCTGAACTTTCGAAGTCCGACCCTTAACTGGCCAACCCTATGTGTGCATGGACCAAGTCTAAGAAAACAGTTCACACATAGCAATACGATACACATGCGGAATACTTCCTTACATGCGGAATAAGATTAGAATCAAGTTCTCTCCATTGATAACAAAGTACATAGTCAAATAATCACATTAACCATTATCCAAATAAAACATCCAACCATAGCAAATTCATCTAAGTTATTACATTCCGAAATCTGGATACTTTAAATACAAATCTCTGAGTATCTTAAACAAGATATAAAACTAAGAGTGTTCCAAGCTCCTATGCTTGTCCCTTTCCGCGTTCACCATTTTCATCGTTTCCTGCATCATCCACTAAAGGGTAGAAGTAGGGCATTAGTACAACGCGCCCAGTAGGAATTCCAGTTAGGGTTAACACATGGTTAGTACAAAACATATAATATTATCATAGTGCCAAAAAGCCATATAAACCTTGTCATAAAACCATATAAAACATGTCATAAAACCATGTAATCCATGCCATGTCATGATGTCAAATGCAATGAGTCTCACCCATCACAAGTACATATAAATCCCTCCACATAGGTCTTTCGGACGCCCGACCGAGTGTGGACCCTCCGGTTCCTTCTTGATGGATAATGCACATCAGGTATACCACATAGGTTGTTCGGACGCCCCGACGGAGTGTGGACCTCCGGTTCCCTCTTGATGGATAATGCACATCAAGGTATACCACATTGTTCGGACGCCCTGACGGAGTGTGGACCCACCGGTTCCCTCTTGATGGATAATGCACATCAAGGTATACCACATAGGTTGTTCGGACACCCCGACGGAGTGTGGATCCTCCGGTTACCAAATCCTTCACCCCATGCCATGCATGAGATGCCAATGAAACACATGCTATTTTATAACATAAACATAGCATTATTAAAATCACCTTTGAAACATAATCAACACATGTTATTTTATACAAATCAAAATAGCATTATAAATCACCTTTGAAACATAATCAACACATGTTATTTTATACAAATAAACATAGCATTATAAATCACCTTTGAAACATAATCAACACATGCTATTTTATACAAATAAACATGGCATTTAAAATTCGTAGAAAGCATATCCTTTGAAACATAATTTTATCAAAACATAGGATAACATAGGTGTACATAGACCATGGTTTCAAAGAGGTGGAATCCTACCAAAGACCGTTCACAAGTCCTTTCATTCCCATCCAAGATTCGATCACCGATCGTGCACCGCTTGCGAGATCCCGTTACCTTATAATATAATGATAAATCAACACTAAGTCTCACCTAATTACAAGGTTCTAAGTCTATAAACAAAACCCCATGGGGTTCGCCCATACACCATGGCCGAAACCCATGGTCTACCATTTTTGTCCATAATTACAATAATTCCATTGAGCCTAACCATAGACTTCTTTATTTTTTAATTCTCGAATAATCATTCATACTTCCAAAGCATATAATTCTATAAAATAATTCATGGGGTTCGGCCATGGTATAATATTCTCTCATATTTACAAAAATGCCCTTAGTTTCCTTTTTCCTTTAAATCTTCTATAATTAGACCCTATAAATTTCATTAATCAACAAGTCCATCAAACACAACTCATGGGGTTCGGCCATACATCATGACCATACCATGGTTCTCCACTTTGGTGTGTAATTACGTTTTTGCCATTCCTTTCACCATCTATCCATAACATACATTGTATCCTTTATTTTATTTTAAAACTACACATAACATAACTCATAACCTAGGTACATAATCTGATTCATAAATCAGCCCTTAACCATGAATTAAAATATCATTTAATCCTTTAATTTGGACATGGGGTTCGGCGATACACCTTGGCTGAACCCTATGGTGTATAGTTTCCAAATTAACTCCACCTTTCCATAATTATATGCTTTCCAAATATAAGTTCCATACTTAGATATCATATTCTATAATTATCCAACCCTTTCCATAATTGGAAACACCTTCCATAAATAGATTGTTTCCTTAATGAACCAACCCTTTCCATAATGGGATGCTTTCCAATTTAGCCACCCCTTCCATACATGGAAGCTTTCTAAATTTAGCAATACTTTCTATATTTGGAACCTTTCTAACTTAGCATATACCTTCCATAAATAATAAGATTTCCAAAAATAACTCGTGCATGGCCGAACCTCACCCTTGTAGATCCAAGTCCATCCTCTTACATCTATTTTCCAAATGGGTAAATCAACTCCATGGGGTTCGGCCATACACCATGGCCGAACCTTATGGTTCACAATCTTTGACCATTGATTTAATTCCATTAAAACATTCAATACTACATACCCAACTCCATTAAAATATTTGGTGGGGTTCGGCCATACACCATGGCCGAACCTCACCCCATTCTTTTCATTAATATTGATCCAATTAATTAGCCATAAAACAGTCATGGTTCGGCCATGCCATGGCCGACCCATATTCCATGTTCTTTCATTGATTTCTTGAATCTAAAACCGACAACCATCAAAGGTTTCTATGGTTTAAAAATCTGAGATCATAAACCCAATGAATAAATCAAAACTGTGGATGGTTTTCAATCTTAAAATCTATCAATTAAATAAAATCTTTCCATGGGGTTCGGCCATGCACTAAGGCCGAACCCTATGGTTCTTTCTCTCCATTTAAACCATTAAATCATCTCCAATCTCCCTCCATGGGGTTCGGCCAAACACCATGGCCGAACCCTATGGTTATTTTTGTTTCAAAAATAAAACTATACCATTAAGATACTAACCTTTTCCCCTTTGGTTTCTTGCTCTTCCAATTTTTCTTTCTTTTCCCTTTGCTTTTCTCCAAACAAGAACTCCTTCTTGTTGCTGCCCTTCTCCTTGTGTATTGTCGTGTATGAGCCTTGAGAGATTGAGAGAGAGATGGAGTTGTAAAAACCGTGCACTCCCTTGGGTCTCTCCTTTTATTAAGCTCTCTTAATCCAATATTAAAATGTTCTTAAGATAAGCAACCCTTAGCCGTGCGCCCCTTGTGTTTTACGTTTTTTTTTACACGTATACTATATTGTAGCTCAGTTTCGACCTTGTTAAATTCCTAATCAGAAAAAAGTGTAAGCTACAAAGTTGTAGCCCTTGACGTTTTATTTCCAACGCAAAAGAATCAAAGCAATCGGATATTGGAGTGAAAAGTTATAACCAAAACACTGGACATATGTTAAACCTTCCTTATTTTAACCATGGCCGACTTTCCCTCTTTAATTAGCCATAGCCGACTTTCCCTTGTCTTATTTAGCCATGGCCGACCTCTCCTTCTTAATTTAAAACCTTCCCTTTAACTCTAATTAGTAAGTACTATGCGCATAACCTTAATCATAATCCAAATAATCTTTTAATTTAATTTAAGACAATCTACCTTCCCTTTTAGAATATCCTATGTGCATAATATGGATATTATTATCCAAATTTCGGCCATGCTTAATCTTTTATTTATTTCATAGATATTTCATCCCTTTTTAAATATCTAGCATATCATTGTGGATTTAAAATCCCACATATCTCTCATGTGCAAAATCTATAGGTTTCACATTCAAAATTCGGCCATAAAAATCTTTTGTTTAAAATTAGATATAATTCATCACTAAATTAATTCAACCCATTTGTATTTAATAAAACCAATTCCAACATTGGTTGGGTCCTAATTGCGTCATGGACCAATTCTTGATCCAAATAAGGTCCAATTCTAAAAATCCACCATTTAAAAGAATGATTGTCATATAAATAATAGTCTGAAAATCCGAGGTGTTACAGTTGCCCTCCTCTTCTTCGTGGAGGGATGGTTGTTCCTCCTCATTTCGAGGATGTTCTACCTCCTCTTCACCCCTATTTGGGTTTTGTCGGGTATTTCTCCTTGGTCTTCCCGTTGGAGCCATTTTTTCCTAAGCCATTGAAAAATATCAAGACTTAGTTTCCATAATAAAAATTTGTATTTCCTACTTGCTGGGGAAAATTTCCAAATAAAAAATCATCACCCAATCTTCTTCCATGGGGTTCGGCCATACACCTTGGCCGAACCCTATGGTTCCTTATTTTTTTAAAACAAATTTATCAAATAAAAATACTAACCGGTTCCGATTGATTTCTTGCTCTTCCAATCCTTCTCCTTTCTTCTTAATTTTTCCCTCTTGCTGGTTGCCTTCTCCTTCTCCTTGTTCTTGCCATGAATGAGAGATTGAGAGAGAGAGAGAGTTCGGCTATGGTGTAAAACGTGAGCCCCTCTATGTCTCCCCTTTTATCAATTCCTCTTGATCCCAAGTTAGAAAGTGCTAAAGATAAACAATGCCCCCTCTTGCCTTTCTTTTATTAAGCTTCCATTGCTCCCAATTTAAGATAGTAATTGCCGACCTTGGCTTCCCACTTTGGATAGTCCTAAATAAATTATGCCATGCCCATCATAGATATGCAACCTAATAATCGGCCATGCTCAATTATCCCTTTCCTTATTTATTTAATATTGCATTATTAATAATTCAACCCCATTTAATTTTTATTGGAACCCTTTCCAAAACCGTTGGGTCCTAATTGGGCCAATGACCCAACTCTTTATCCAATTTAAGATTCATAACTAACATTCACAAATTAAATGGATAATTTTCATACAAAATAATAAATTGAAAATTCGGGGTGTTATAATACAACCCTCTTTTTAAAATTTTCGTCCCGAAAATCGAGTGAAGTAGGGTTTCAAACATTTACATAAATAGCTCAGGATGAGCTTTCCTCATTTTCGACTCGAGTTCTCATGTGGCTTCCTCAATGCCATGTCGATCCCATACTACCTTGACAAACTGGATCGCTCGATTCCGTAACACCCTTTGTTCTGTGTCCACCACTCGGACAGGCTTCTCGACGTATGTCACGTCGCTTTGGATCTCTGTGTCTTGTACGTTCAGTACATGAGAAGGATCAGGATTGTACTTTCTCAATATCGATATATGGAACACATCGTGTAAAGATGCCAACTGTGATGGGAGTGCCAATTAATAAACCACGTCCCCCATCCTTCTTATGATTGAAAATGGTCCCACATAACTTGGTGACAATTTCCTTTTCTTTCCAAATCTCATGTGTCCCCTTCGCGGCGAGACTTTCAAGAACACCATGTCTCCCACTTCAAATTCAAGAAACCTCCTCCTCTTGTCCACATAACTCTTCTAACGACTCTGCGCAGTCAATAGGTGTTGTCGTATCAACTGTATCTGCGCTATCGTCTCTGCAACTAACTCAGGTCCAATCAGTGCAGGCTCACCGGTCTCTGTCCAGCACACTGGTGACCTACATGTTCTACCATATAATGCTTCAAATGGTGCCATTTGGAGGCTTGCCTGGTAACTGTTGTTGTATGAGAATTCTACCAACGGCAAGTGATCCTCCCATCCACCCTTGAAATCTTGCATACATGCTCTCAGCATATCCTCCAGTGTCTATATTGTCCTCTCAGACTGTCCATCAGTCTGTGGATGGAATGCCGTACTAATCAATAGATCTGTTCCCATGGCCGACTGCATGCTCTGCCATACTCTGCCTATGAATCGACCATCTCTGTCAGACACAATAGTCCGAGGTATACCATGCAATCTGGAGGGGCACAACTGTACTTATTGCCCCCACCCTATTGATGTTATTTGCCCTGTTTGTGGACTTCACGGGCATGGAAAAGAGAGGACTAACTGTCCATACATTGGGGGACCATGAGTAATACCCTGTTTGACTTGTGGAGTGTTGGGGCACATGTCGACGACTTGCCCTAACAACTTCTTCAATTTTGGAGATGATGTAGGGTCTTCTACAGAAAATTAGGCTAAGAAAGGGTAAGGAAATGTTGGGGAAAAAGGGAAGGATTTTGTAAAGGTTGTTGTGGGTATGTTTTTAAAGGGTTTGTTCTAACCCTACCAAACCTTGTATAGTGATGAAAATTTGAATAAATTTCAATAAAGTATGGAAACTTAAGAGTTTATAAAGTCTTTAGCATTGAGATGCATATGACGAAGTCACTTGAATTTATTGAGATATGGCATGGGTGCATCTTACACGTGATATTGATAAGATAAGTATATGGATTTTATGAGTATGGCTTAGAGTAGCTATGAGACTGTGGGAATCTCGATATGAAATATGGAGACTAGGTCCTGTAGGGTTACCGTTGAGGAGTGGGTCCCTCGTATTCTACGCGCTGGAGGGCCTTTCACTGTTATTTCGTACACTTGACATACTTTGCTATCTGAATGGAATAGAACTTGGTTTTATTATTATTCCGCATGTTATGATTCCGCAGTTATGATTTTTATTCCGCAAGTTGATATTATTATGTGTGAACTGTTTTCATGGACTGCATGCACACATAGGGTTGGCCAGTTAAGGGTTGGACTTTGGAAGTTTGGACTTAGCTCGAGTCGTGACGTCCCATGCTCTATCACTCTACTCTGTTATATAAAAAAAAATAGACTTTGATTTACAGGAAGAAGCGAGTGAAAAAGGGCAGGGAATTACAGTCGGTATCAGAGCGAACCAGAAACATTGAATCTTTCTGAATAAATTAATCCGGTCTCCGTGCATTAATTTACTTCGTTAGACTCAGACGGATGATAGCAAAGGAAGTACAGTCAAAATAATCGGATTTATCTAACATAGCAAAATAGGAAGTTTCCCCAAAAACAAAGAAAAATCAAAGAGTATTGATTTGGCAATTTTCCCCAAGGACAAGAAACACAAGATGTTTATTTGGCAATTTTCCCCAAACAAACGACATTATGTGATACATAGAGAATTCCCCAAACAAAGATTTAGTTTGATTAGAACTGTCATTGGCATTGACATACTTCGGTTGCTGTGATACAAATATGTCAGGCAACACAGAGTATACAGAGTTGTGGGACAGAGGGACACCTAGTTGTCCGATAGATTTGGTTTCTTCCGATGATTCCAGCGTACCAAACTTCAACAATGAAGTTGAAATCAGTCAGGATGTGGAAGTAGAATCGCCCGAGTACAACGTTGGGGTTGATCCAGCCTTTGTACCCGAAGAGGACGAAGAAGATGTCCCAAACTTAGAAGAATCCGTAGGGGAGATAGGCTCGCCCGAGTATACTCTGGCTACTCCAACTTCGGATGAGTGGACAGATTATATGTGCAAATTATACAATTAGGAGGGGCACAACTGTACTTATTGCCCCCACCCTATTGATGTTATTTGCCCTGTTTGTGGACTTCACGGGCACGGAAAGGAGAGGACTAACTGTCCATACATAGGGGGACCAGGAATAATACCCTGTTTGACTTGTGGAGTGTTGGGGCACATGTCAACGACTTGCCCGGACAACTTCTTCGATTTTGGAGATGATGCAGGGTCTTCTACGGAAAATTAGGCTAAGAAAGGATAAGGAAATCTAGGGGAAAAAGTGAAGGATTTTGTAAAGGTTGTGGGTACCTTTTTAAAGGGTTTGTTCTAACCCTACCAAACCTTGTATAGTGATGAAAGTTTGAATAAATTTCAATAAAGTATGGAAACTTAAGAGTTTATAAAGTCTTTAGCATTGAGATGCATATGAAGAGGTCACTTGAATTTATTGAGATATGGCATGGGTGCGTCTTACACGTGATATTGATAAGATAAGTATATGGATTTTATGAGTATGGCTTAGAGTAGCTATGAGATCGTGGGAACCTCGATATAAAATACGGAGACTAGGTCCCGTAGGGTTACCGTTGAGAAGTGGGTTCCTCGTATGCTACGCGTTGGAGGGTGTTCTCACGGTTATTTCGCACACTTGACGTACTTTGCTATCTGAAGGAAATAGAACTTGGTTCTATTATTATTCCTCATGTTATGATTCCGCAGTTATGATTTTTATGTCTGCTAGAGTTCGGTCGGAACCTCTTATTGGGCTGAAATGTACCCATCCCACTCTGAGCTCGGCGATTATCAAAATGCGTTAACTCAGCCATCTCCTGCTCTGCTATAGTGGCCCTGCTGACCACCTCTGCCAATGTGGCTGCTTTAAATATGGTTACCTTGACCCTTATGCTAGGCCGAAGGCCTCGTTCAAACTTGCGTGCCCTCCGATACTCTGTATCCACCATATAAAATGCATATACAGATAAACTGAGAAATTCCTTGTGGTACTCTGCCACCGTCATGGTACCTTATACCAAAGATAGAATGTAAGGTCTTGGAATTTTGGAGTTAATATAAATGTGAGTATTATTTATTTTAATGATGGAAATTAGAAAATTGGTGGAGTAAATGGTAAATGGGCCAAAATTGGATAAAGGCCCAAGTGTGGCCCAATAGACTATGGTTTGGATTTATATTTATTTAAATGGGTCAAGAATGGTCAAATGGGGTCAAATACCCATTTGGGACCTAAGGGGTCAAATACCCATTTGGGACCTAATGGGTCAAGATGGTTATGCTCTAAGGTAAATGGGCTAGATGGAAATGTAATTGGGCCATGGGCCCAATGGTGATCCATTTAGAGTGGGCTTAGTGAAATTTAATCACCCTAAGTAATTTGGAATTAAACAATGGTGTGGCCAAGTGGGACCCACCTCCACCTCATCAAGTGAGGTGGTGTGTGGGCCAATGATTGGTGGGGCCGGCCACCATGGTTGACTTGGTCAACCATGGGTGGAATAATGGGAATTAGGATAAATAAAAAATGAAGTAACCTAAGATTAATTACCAAATTAATTAAATTCTTAAATTAACAAGTTGGTGGCTAAATGGGGTTAGATTGGTCAAATGGAGACCTAGCTACCCCACCTCAAAATGTTAAACACGTTGGGACTTAGAGGAGTGGAGTTGTAAGCCATAAAGCAACTTAAATATCTCAAAAATATCTTAAGGTTGGTGAAGGTAGTTAATGTAAAGTAAAAAAATGGGGATAAGGCTTGATGTCTTTTCCATTCTATTTTCATTCAACTCTCTCCATTTTCACTCTCCCATGGTCGTCCCCTACATCCAAGTGAAGGAGAGAAAGAGAGTTAAGGAAAAGAGAAGAGAAGGAGAGAAGAAAGAAGTGGAATTTTGAGAGAAATCACTCTAAGGTAAAGGGTTATCATCTTCCTCTCATCATCTTTCCTCTTTTCCTCTCTCAATTCAAACCTAACATGGCCGATTCTAGGGTTGGGAGTTGCCACCCTTGATCAAAGATCTGACCTATCAAAGATCAAGAGGAAGGAGAGAGGAGGCTAAGGAGACCGACGGGAGCGGCGGAAATCGGAGGAGACGTCGGATAGTGAGTATTTCTTAAATAAAAGAATTTTGAATTTTAGGGTCTAAGAAATGGAATTTATTTTTGTGAAATAAATGGTGGATAGGTGATTTTATACTATGGAATTTAGATGCATTAATGGAAGGGTGGAAGATGGAGAAAACCCTAAATGGGTGAATTAGGGTTAGGGTAGAAATTGGAGAAATATATTGTGTGCATTGTGTGATTGATTAAATTGAACATGGAATTGGGTACTTGGAAATAAGAATCATGGGCCATAGGGTTCGGCCATATAGTATGGCCGAACCCCATGGTGGGTGATTAGCCATTTGATGTAAAATGGTTAGGGTTAATGAATGGAAGATAATGAAGGTGGCTAATGGATTTTCGGGTTGTAAATGAATGAATGGGGATGAGTATTAAAAGGGTTTTATGATGAAATGCAATGGGATTTTATGGCATTAAGAAGGCATAAAAGAGAAGGAATTGTGAACCATGGGTTCGGCCATGGTGCATGGCCGAACCCTAGGTTGTTATGTGTGAATTAGCTAGGGTCTTAGGGTTTAAAAAGCCTGGAAAATGGGAAGATGGGTGGATTTAATATTTTGGGTGAATATAGGTATTATGGAGCAATGAATGATGAATCATGAACCATGGGTTCGGCCATGGTATATGGCCGAACCCTATGGTGATGAAATGATGATTAAATGGTGGGGTTTAAAGGATAATGTGTTGATGAATTTTGGGTTTCAAATGAACAAAAGTAATGATCCAAATGGGGCTAAGAATATGGTTTAGTTGCATGATGTAAACCCCTCAAGGAGGGATTATTGGTGGATCTAAACTGTAACAGTGGACCCAAGAAAAAAAATGGGGAACAAGACATCATGGGTTCGGCCAAGGTATGTGGCCGAACCCATGACCCATTTTGTAGGTCATTGTATGAGCTAAGGTTGGGTCCATGTTTGTGTTTAGATGATGGAAAATTTTATTAAATTAGATGGCTGATTTTGTTTCATGTTGGGTCATGGTTAGTGAATAAATAAAGGACCTAAGTTGTGGATTAAATTTTGGGCTTAAGTAGGTGTGAATTAATGAAAAATTGTTTATGTGAAGGGTAGTGGCAAAAATGGTAAATATGGGCTAAAATGAAGAAACCCACTAAGTTATGATTTACGGGCTTGGAAATGATTAAAACTTGGATTGATTTGGTAATTTAATAAGGTACCGGATAGCGCGAGCGGTACGCGAGTCGGTAGCAGGATTATCGGACGAAAACGAAATAAAGACCCGAGTCGGTGTTCGGTAGGATTCCTACCTATTTGTAAGCCATGGATGTGTGATGGTATTCTTGTCATATTTTATTGATTTTGGTATTTATCTTATGATGGGTTTTTACAATTATGGATGCTATGTTTAAGATGGATTTTATTTAATGGCTATGAACTATGATTAAGGTTATGCATTACAAATTAAGGCTATGTATGATATCTTAAGGCTATGAGTTATAAATAATAGCATAATGCATTACATCTCATGCATGGCATGGGCGGAAAAAAATAAACAAACCGGAGTCCATGCTCCGTCGGGGCGACCGAAAAACAGGCATGGGGATATTTTGATAACAGGAGTCCATGCTCCATCGGGGTGACCGAGAACAGGCATGGGGACACCTTGACGAGGCTTTGCCATCAAGGGGGATATTTTGCGGTTGGATATCTTGACGAGGTTCTCCGTCAAGGGGGATATGACGGTATATGGCAGGAATGATGGGTGGGATTCATAACATAGACACCCAGGGCATGGCATACATCTTATATTTTCACTATACGTGGTTTATCAATTTTCATTGGGTTATTATCAGTATGCTGTTATTACTAATCTATGTGCTAGCCCTACTCGGAGTCCTACTGGGCGCGTTGTTCTAACGCCCTACTCTACCCTAGCTGATGATGCAGGAAATGGCGGAACGGAAGGGCGAGACGGAAGCCAAGCTTAGGAGCTTGGGGGAGGCGGATTAATTATTTTGTTTTACGTTTATTTTGGAAAAGATGTATTTGTATAGTTAGCTTGTCGGAAATGTAATAATTTAGGTAGTTTGCTATGTTTAGGTATTATTTTGGATAATACAGTATAATGGCATTTTCGTAATTAATTGGGTATTTCTTCCCTGCTATCTGAAGAACTGGTAGGATAGTTCTATTATCATCTGCAGTTATTTTTATGTTCCGCGAGCTTACTTCTACGCGTGAACCGTACTCGTGGACTTATGTTCCACGCACGCGTAGGGTTGGCCAGTTAAGGGCCGGGCTTTAGAAACTCGGAACTTAACTCGCGTCGTGACGTCCGCGCCTTTTGTCACTGTAAAAAAAAAAAAATAGGCTCTGACTTTCCGTGAAAAGGGGCGGGCGTTACATAGAAAAGCCTGAGTCTGGCGCTCCTTCTCTTCCTCAGGAAAAATTATGTTCTAGGAAGGTAGCTGAGAACTGCTCCTAAGTCATGGCAGTCCTTTCTCCTTCTGGAAGAAGTGCTCGCTGCTTCTCTATCACCTCTCACCATTTACCAGCATCATCAATCAGCTATGATGTGGCCAGTAAAATCTTGTGAGCATGACTCGTGATATTCAATAAAGTCAGAATCTGTGAAATCTTCTTCAGCCAGTTTTCCGCTCCGACAGCCCCTTCTCTCCCCTTGAAGTAAGGAGGGCGCTGTTGCTGGAAGTCCCTGACCATGCTCCTGTCATTGGTCCCATTGGTGGTTCCATTCCCGTTCAAGTGTTGTTGGAGCACTGAAGTTACCACTGCTTGAACCAAGTTTTGTAATTCAGGAGGCACCACTGGTATGTTCACGCTGTTTTATTCCTCCTCCTCTTGGTGGGATTGTTGTTCTTCCTCTTCATGATGAGATTTTCGTTCCTCCTCATCATCAGATTGTTGTTCTTCCTCATGATGAGATTGTCATTCTTCCTCATTTCGAGGGTGTTCTACCTCCTTTTCACCCCCATTTGGGTTTTGTCGGGTATTCCTCCTTGGTCTTCCCCTTTGAGGCATCTTTCCCCTAAGCCATTGAAAAAAAAAATATCATGACTTAGTTTCCCTCATAAAAATTTGTATTTCCTACTTTTTGGGGAAAATTTCCAAATAAGCACTCTTGATTTTTGCTTTGTTTCTGGGGAAATACATCCTATGTTGCTATGTTTGATAATCTGATTATTTTGACCGTACTTCCTTTGCTATCATCCGTCTGAGTCTAACGAAGTAAATTAATGCACGGAGGCCGAATTAATTTACTCCGAAAGATTCAATGTTTCTGGTTCGCTCTAATACCAATTGTAACGCCCCGCCCTTTTTTCACTAGCTTTTTCCCGTAAATCAGTCTATTTTTTTTTTATAACAGAGTAGAGTGATAGAGCATGGGACGTCACGACGCGAGCTAAGTCCGAACTTCTAAAGTCCGACCCTTAATTGGCCAACCCTATGTATGCATGGACTAGGTCCATGAAAACGGTTCACACATAACGATATCAACTTGCGGAATAAAAATCATAACGTGCAGAATTATAATAGAACCAAGTTCTATTCCATTCAGATAGCAAAGTACGTCAAGTCCTTAATCATCATTCAAATATCATAATTATCCAATAAACATCCAACATCTAAGTTATTAGATTCCGAAATCTAGATACTCAAAATACAAGTCCCATGAGTAACTTTATTAAAAATATAAACTAAATCATCCAAGCTCCTATGCTTTGCCCGTCTTGCGTTCATGCTTTCATTAAAATTACCAAATCATCTCCCAATCTTCTTCCATGGGGTTCAGCCATACACCATGGCCGAACCCTATGGTTCCTTATCTTAAAACAAATTTATCAAATATACTAACTGGTTCCGTGACTGATTCTTGCTCTTCCAATCTTCCTCTTTCCTTAGCCTCTTCTCCTCCTTGATCTTTCACAAAACTGAGAACACCTTCTTGTCAAGAGCTTCCAGCGTCAAAACCTTGTTGCTTTCGATGTGCAGTGCTCCCCTTGGTGCTTTTCTTTATAAAACCTTCCTCTTGATTCCAACTTAGAAGGTGCTAATATAACAATTCCCCTTATGCCGTGTACCCTTGCTGCCCTTCTTTTAAAACCTCCACTCGGCCAATCTTATTTAGACAATGCCGTGTGCACTATTTTTGCTTTATAGAAGTTCCATATTTAGACATTGCCTTGCACCCTTCTTGTCTTGTAAGATAACAATTGCCGTGTGCACCTTTCCTTCCTCTCTTTTCTAGTTTCCAATTGATCCAATCTATACTTAGATAGTGCCAATATACAATTGCCGTGTGCCCTTCCTTGTGCCTTAATTGGAAGTTGCCGACCTTCCCACTTTAGCAATGTCACACACGGCCATACAATCTCTATTTAATTAGACATCTTCTTTATTTAATTTTAGAGAATTTGCACACCCTTTTTAAATGATCTTATGCGCCCAACATAGATATGGTAATCCCTATACACGTCCAATGAAATCTTCATTTTATTTTTAAACATCCCCTTAGATATTCAAATCCAATATTCGGCCATGCACAATCATTTATTTAATTTTGCATTACTAATTAAATTCAACCCCATTTCATTTTATTGAAACCAATTCCAAAACCGTTGGGTCTTAGTTGGGCAATGACCCAACCATTTACCCATATAAAATCCATATCTAATAATTCCCAAATTAAATGGATAATTTTCATATATAAATTGAAAATCCGGGGTGTTACATTCCGAATATATATAAATTCTAGAATTTCTTCTATTTTAAAAAGAAAACATTTAAATTTAGGTAACCTTCTAAAATTGTAGTTTTTAAAAATAGAAACTTCCAATTTTAAATAATAGCCTAAAATAGAAATTTCCAAAAGTAGAAGTATTTCAAAAATTATAAATAATATCTAACATTATAAAATTTATAAAGATAGAAATTTCTCAATTCAACAAGTTTCTAAATTTAGTAAGTCTTCCAAATCTATATAAATTCAAGAATTTCTACTATTTTTAAAAGAAACTTTTAAACTTTGGTAACCTCCTAAACTTCTAGTTTCTAAAAATTGGAACCGCTAATTTTAAATAATAGCCTAAAATAGAAATTTCCAAAACTAGCAGTATTTCAAAAAATAAAAATAATATCTAAAATTATAAAATTTCTAAAAATAGAAATTTCTCAATTCATCATGTTTCTAAATTTAGTAAGACTTCCAAATATAGATAATTCTAGAATTTCATATATTTTAAAAAGAAACTTTTAAAATTAGGTAACTTCTAAAATTTTAGTTTTTAAAAATAGAAACTATCTATTTTAATTGATAGCATAAAATAGAAATTTCCAAAAGTAGCAGTATTTTGAAAATTAGAAACAATATCTAAAATAATAAAATTTCTAAAAATAGAAATTTCTCAATTCAACAAGTTTCTAAATTTAGTTAGACTTCCAAATATAGATAATTCTAGAATTTCAAATATTTTAAAGAGAAAGTTTTAAAATTAGGTAACTTTTTAAAATTGTAGTTTTTAAAAATAGAATCTGCCAATTTTAAATAATAGCCTAAAATAAAAATTTCCAAAAATAAAGGTATTTCGAAAAATAGAAATAATATCTAAAATTTATAAAAATAGAAATTTCTCAATTCAACAAGTTTCTAAATTTAGTAAGGCTTCTAAATCTATATAAATTCTAGAATTTCTGCTATTTTTAAAAGAAACATTTAAATTTAGGTAACCTTCTAAAATTGTAGTTTCTAAAAATAGAAATTACCAATTTCAATTTGTAACGCCCCCCTTTTTCACTCGTTTTTTCCCGTAAATTCAGAATCTATTTTTTTTTTTTTTTTATAATAGAGTAGAGTGATAGAGCGCAGGACGTCACGACGTGGGCTAAGTCACCCTTAACTGGCCAACCCTATGTGTGCATGGACCAAGTCCACGAAAATGGTTCACACATAGCAATATCAACATGCGGAATAAAATCATAACCTGCGGAATCATAATAGAACCAAGTTCTATTCCAATCAGATAGCAAAGTACGTCAAGTCCTTATCCATAATTAAAACATCATAATTATCCAATAAATAATCCAACCATCTAAGTTATTACATTCCATAATCTAGATACTCAAACAAGTTCATGAGTAATTTTATTCAAAACATATAAATTAAGTTTTCCAAGCTCCTATGCCTGGCCCGTCTTGCGTTCCTCGTTCCCCTGATTTCCTATATCATCAACTAGGGTAGAAGTAGGGCGTTAGAACAACGCGCACAGTAGGCATTCCAATTACGGCTAACACATGGTTAGTACAAAACATATATTATAACATAATATCCAAAACCATTTAAAATCCATGCCATGCAATGATGACAAATGCAATGAGTCCCACCCATCACATGTACATAAAAGTACCCACCACATAGGTCTTCCGGATGCCCAGGCAGAGTGTGGACCCTCCGGATTCTTCTTGATGGAAAATCACATCAAGGTACCGCATATAGGTTTTTCGGACGCCCCGACGGAGTGTGACCCCTCCGGTTACAAATCCTCCACCCTATGCCATGCATGAGATGCCAATGAAACACATGCTATTTTATAACATAAACATAGCATTTAAAACCATCTTTAATCATAACATAATTATCCAAAATTATCCAATAACATACAAAATTTTGTTTTTAGATACTAAGTCTTGATGTTTTCAATGGCTTAACGAAAAATGGCACCAAGGGGAAGGCCAAGGAGAATTACTCGACAAAACCCAAATGGGTGATGAGGAAGAACACTCTCGTCAGGAGGAAGTACACTCCTATCGTGAGGAAGAGCACTCTCACTCTGATGAAGATTACTCTTATCACGAGGAAAAAGAAAGCAGTGTTAACATACCACCAGTGCCTCCTGAGTTACAAAATCTGGTTCAAGCGGTGGTTACTTCAGTGCTTCAAGAATGTCTGAATGAGGATGGAATAGCCAATGGTAACAATGACAGGAATATGGTCACTTCCAGCAACAGCGCCCTCCTTACTTCAAGGAGAGGGAAGGGGTTGTCGGAGCAGAAAATTGGTAAAGAAGATTTCTCAGATCTTGACTTTGTTGAATATTACGAATCATGCTCACAAGATCTTACTGGCCACATCACAGCTAATTGATGATGCTAGTAAGTGTGGGAGGTGATAGAGAAGCAGCGATCACTTATACCGGAAGGAGAAAGGACTGCCATGACTTGGGAACAGTTCTCAGCTACCTTCCTGGAGTATTATTTTCCCGAGGAAGAGAAGGCTTTTCTATCTTTGGTACAGGGTACCATGACTGTGGCAGAATACCACCAAGAGTTTCTCAGTCTATCTGTGTATGCATAATATATGGTGGATACTGAGCATCGAAGGGCACGGAAGTTTGAACGGGGCCTTCGGCCTAACATAAAGGCCAAGGTCACTATATTCAAGGCACCCACATTGGCAGAAGTGGCCAGCAGGGCCACAATTGCAGAGCAGGAATTGGCTGAGTCGACGAGGTTTGACAATCACCGAGCTCTGAGTGGGAGGGGTACATTCCAGCCCAACAAGAGGTTCCGACCAAATTTTAGCAGACCCGCACCATCTACAGGGTCAACTGGGGGCTTTCGTCCCAACCATCCCTCCCCATCTGCATCACTCGTACAGGCTCCCAAAAGTGGGAACAACTGCTTTTATTGTGATCACACTGGTCACTTTAAGAGGGAGTGTCCCAAACTCAACAAACCCTCATACTCCAGAGGCTCATCTCGTCCACCAGTGAGGCCAGCTAATTCACGTGGAGACAGGACAGCTAATCAGGCGGGGCGGCCACCTACAGGAGCTGGACGGGTTTCACTTTAGCACCTCCAGCAGCAGAGGATCATTCTGTGATACAAGGTATGGCAGCAGTCAGTAGTTCCTACGCCTTTGTATTATTTGAGTCGAGAGCATCATACTCATTTATATCTGCTGTATTTGTAACTGCTACTGGTACATTGGTACAAAAACTGTCCACATCATTCACTATTGTATCCCCCGTCGGAGACACATCATTGGGACTCATATGCACAGTGTTGAATACGGAACTTGCTGGACTCAAATTTGAGTTCAATTATTTGGTGATTGATATGTCAGAGTATGATATTATTTTCGGCATGGATTGGTTGGCTAGCTTTAAGGCTAACATTGATTGTTATTGTCGCACGGTGACACTTTGGTCACCCGAGGAAAAACAACATGTGGTGCGAACTGACAAGCAAAGTAGACTACATGAAGGATTGAATCATGTAGTGTTGAACATTATAAAAATCAACAAGACACCGGTGGTTGAACTTCCAGAAATAGTAAGGGACTATGCAGACGTCTTTCCAAAGGAACTCCCAGGTTTGCCTCCCATGAGGGAGATGAATTTTGAAATTAATTTGTATCCTGGCACTGCACCAGTGTCATTACCACATTACCGTATGGCACCAGCAAAGATGTCCGAGTTAAAGAAGCAGATTGATGAACTGCTTAGATTGGGGTGCATTCGGAACAGTACATCGGCATGGGGAGCTCCAGTTTTATTTGTAAAGAAAAAGGATGGTTCACTCCGTATGTGTGTGGATTATCGAAAACTGAACCAGTAGACAGTCAAACATAACTACCCTCTACCCAGGATCGATGATTTATTTGATCAACTTAAAGGTTCTAGTCATTTTTCTAAGATTGACTTAATGTCCGGATATCACCAAATCCGGTTAGAGAGGAGGACATATAGAAGACAGCTTTCAGAGCACGGTATGGGCCATATGAATTTGTAGTCATGCCGTTTGGACTCACCAATGCACAGGCTGTGTTCATGGATTTAATGAACAGGATCTTCCGTCCTTATTTGGACCAATTTGTTATTGTATTCATCGATGATATTTTGATTTACTCCAAGACTCAGAAAGAGCATGCTAAAGCCAGTAAATGTGAATTTTGGCTATCTGAGGTCAACTTTTTGGGACATGTTATATCGGAGGAAGGCATAGCTGTGGACTCGACTAAGATAGCGGTAGTAAGAGACTGGAAAGGGCCAAAGAATGTAACCGCGATCCGTAGTTTCTTGGGATTGGAGGGTTATTACAGAAAATTTATTATGGACTTCTCTAAAATTGCATCTTCATTGACTCGACTTACTCAGAAAGGAGTCAAATATGTATGGTCGGATTTGTGCAATCAAAGGTTTGAAGAGATGAAGAAGAGACTTGCCACTGCTCCCATCTTAGTTTTGCCAGAACGAGGCAGGAATTATGAGGTATATTGTGATGCTTCAGGAGAAGGACTGGGGTGTACACTCAGTCAAAGTAATCGTGTGGTGGCATTCGGATCAAGACAATTGAAAATACATGAACGTCTCTATCCTATGCACGATCTTGAACTAGCTGCAGTGGTCTTCGCTCTCAAAAGCTGGAGACATTACTTATATGGTGAGAAATTTGAAGTATTTTCAGATCATAAGAGCTTGAAATATCTGTTTGATCAGAAAGAACTCAACTTGAGGCAGCGCAGATGGATGGAATATCTGGCAGATTATGAGTTTGCACTGCGATATCATCCTGGTAAGGCAAACAAGGTAGCGGATGCCCTCAGTCTTTTATCATATGCATCAGTGGCATGTTTGATCAGGACTGAATGGGAGATGCTGAATACTGTTCGGGAGTTTAGACTTTATCTCAACAATCATGGGACTATTTACAGAATGAACATACGGTCCAATATGGTTACCAAGATTGAACATGAACAACGAACAGACCCAGAAGTGAAGGAAATTTTGGCCAAACTGTCCAATGGTGAAGTCATACCGGAATGGGAATTACGACCGGGACAGGGTCTTGCATTCCGAGGAAGGATTTATGTACCTGAGAACTGCCGAAAAGAATTATTGGTTGAGGCACATCAGACCAAACTCTCTATTCATCCGGGCAGCGCAAAGATGTATCACGACCTGAAGAGACATTATTGGTGGCACGGATTAAAAAGAGATGTGGCAGTATTTGTGGCTCATTGGTTAACATGTCAGCGAGTTAAAACGGAACATCAGAAGCCACCAGGGTTACTCAAACCCTTACCAGTGCCAAAATGGAAATGGGAGTACATCTCTATGGATTTTGTTATAGGGTTGCTAAGGTCATCAAAGGGCAACGATGCAATATGGGTCGTGGTAGATCGATTAACGAAGTATGCACATTTCATTCCTATTAAGATGACAGATTCATCTGAGACTTTAGGTCGGCGGTATATTAAGGATATCATCAGATGACATGGTATTCCTCGGACTATTGTGTCTGACAGATATGGTCGATTTACCAGGAGAGTACCGCAGAGCATGCAATCAACCATGGGAACAAACTTAATGATTAGTACAGCATTCTATTCACAGACTGATAGGCAATCTGAGAGGATAATACAGACATTGGAGGATATATTGAGAGCACGCAGGTTAGATTTCAAAGGCTTACCTGTCGTTGGTAGAATTCTCATGTACCGAACATGCAAAACATAAAAATCCAAAGTGACGTGACATACGTCGAAAAGCTTGTCCAAATGGTGGACATAGAACAAAGGGTATTACGGAACTGAGCGATCCAGTTTGTCAAGATAGTATAGGATCGACACGGCATTGAGGAAGTTACATGGGAACTCGAGTCAGAAATGAGAAAGGCTCATCCTGAATTATTTGGGTAAATTTTGAAAACCCTACTTCACTCGATTTTCGGGACGAAAATTATAAAAAGAGGGTTGTATTGTAACACCTCGGATTTTCAGACTATTATTTTATATGAGAATTATTCTTTTAAATGGTGGATTTTAGAATTGGACCTTATTTGGATCAAGAATTGGGCCATGACCAAATTAGGACCCAACCAATGTTGGAATTGGTTTTATTAAATACAAATGGGTTGAATTAATTTAGTGATGAATTATATCTAATTTTAAATAAAAGATTTTTATGGCAGAATTTTGAATATGAAACCTATAGATTTTGCGCATGAGATATATGTGGGATTTTAAATCCATGATGATATGCTAGATATTTAAAAAGGGATGAAATATCTATGAAATAAATAAAAGATTACGCATGGCCGAAATTTGGATAATAATATCCATATTATGCGCATAGGATATTCTAAAAGGGAAGGTAGATTGTCTTAAATTAAATTAAAAGATTATTTGGATTATGATTAAGGTTATGCGCATATTACTTACTAATTAGAGTTAAAGGGAAGGTTTTAAATTAAGAAGGAGAGGTCGGCCATGGCTAAATAAGACAACGAAAAGTCGGCTATGGCTAATTAAAGAGGGAAAGTCGGCCATGGTTAAATAAGGAAGGTTTGACATATGTCCAGTGTTTTGGTTATAACTTTTCACTCCGATTTCGATTGCGTTGATTATTTTTGCATTGGAAATAAGACTTCAAGGGTTACAACTTTGTAGTTTACCACTTTTTCTGATTTGGAAGTTAACAAGGTCGAAAATGAGCTACAATATAGTATACGTGTAAAAAAAAAGGAAAACACAAGGGGTGCACGGCTAAGGGTTGGTTATCTTAAGAACATTCTAATATTGGATTAAGAAGGCTATAAAAGGAGAGATCAAGAGGGATACACTGTTTTGACATCCTTTATTGTTGAGTTTATTCCTCTCTCTCCCTCTCTCAATTCATCATTCTTTTCCACACGGCAAGAGCAAGGAGAAACGAGAAGAAGATTGGAAGAGAAAGATCAAGCAAGGAGAGAACAAGAAATCAATCCGAAAGAGGTTAGTATCTTAATGGTATAGTTTTATTTTTGAAACAAAAAGAACCATAGGGTTTGGCCATGGTGTTTGGCCGAACCCCATGGAGGGAGATTGGAGATGATTTAATGGTTTAAATGGAGAGAAAGAACCATAGGCTTCGGCCATAGTGCATGGCCAAACCCCATGGGAAGATTTTATTTAATTGATGGGTTTTAAGATTGAAAACCATTGAGAGTTTTGATTTATTCATTGGGTTTATGATCTTAGATTTTAAATCATAAAAACCTTTGATGGTGGTCGGTTTTAGATTCAAGAAATCAATGAAAGAATATGGATTGTTTTATGGCTAATTGTTTGGATCCATACTAATGAAAAGAAGGGGTGAGGTTCGGCCATACATGAACCATAGGGTTCGGTCATGGTGCTTGGCCGAACCCCATGGGGTTGTTTTTGGAATGGGGATTAATGTGGAAAGGTTCCAAATATGGAAAGTGTTGCTAAAATTAGCTTCTAATTTTGGAAAGAAGGTTGCTAAATTTAGAAAGCTTCCATGTATGGAAGAGGTGGCTAAATTGGAAAGCATCCCATTATGGAAGTGTTGCTAAATTTGGGAAGCAATCTAAAAATGGAAGGAGGGTTGGTTAAATTAAGGAAACAATCTATTTATGGAAGGTGTTTCCAATTATGGAAAGGGTTGGTTAATTAAGGAAACAATCTATATATGGAAGGTGTTTCCAATTATGGAAAGGGTTGGTTAATTAAGGAAACAATCTATTTATGGAAGGTGTTTCCAATTATGGAAAGGGTTGGATAATTATGGAATATGATATCTAAGTATGGAACTTATATTTGGAAAGTATATAATTATGGAAAGGTGGAGTTAATTTGGAAACTATACACCATAGGGTTCGGCCAAGGTGTATGGCTGAACCCCATGGTCCAAATTAAGGGATTAAATGATATTTTAATTCATGGTTAAGGGCTGATTTATGAATCAGATTATGTACCTAGGTTATGAGTTATGTTATGTATATTTTTAAAATAAAATAAAGTGGAGAACCAAAGTGGAGAACCATGGGTTTCGGCCATGATGTATGGCCGAACCCCATGAGTTGTGTTTGATGGACTTGTTGATTAATGAAATTTATAGGGTCTAATTATGGAAGATTTAAAGGAAAGAGGAAACCAATGGCATTTTTGTAAATATGAGAGAATATTGGACATTGGGTTCGGCCATGGTGTATGGCCGAACCCCATGAATTATTTTATGGGATTATATGTTTTGGAAGTATGAATGATTATTCGAGATCTAAGCAATAAAGAAGTCTATGGTTAGGCTCAATGGCATTATTGTAATTATGGACAAAAATGGTAGACCATGGGTTTCGGCCATGGTGTATGGCTGAACCCCATGGGGTTTTGTTTATAGACTTAGAACCTTGTAATTAGGTGAGACTTGGTGTTGATTTATCATTATATTAAAAGGTAACGGGATCTCGCAAGCGGTGCGCGATCGGTGATCTAATCTTGGGAATTAGCTGAGTCAACACGGTTTGACAATCGCCGAGCTTCGAGTGGGAGGGGTACATTCCAGCCCAACAAGAGGTTCCGACCAAATTTTAGCAGACCCACACCATCTAAAGGGTCAACTGAGGGCTTTCGTCCCAATCATCCCTCCCCATCTGCATCAGTCGTACAGGCTCCTGAAAGTGGGAACAACTGCTTTTATTGTGATCAGCCTGGTCACTTTAAGAGGGAGTGTCCCAAACTCAACAAACCCTCATACTCCAGAGGCTCATCTCGTTCACCAGTGAGGCCAGCTAATTCACGTTGACGCAGGACAGCTAATCAGGCGACGTGGCCACCTACAGGAGCTGGACGGGTTTTCACTTTAGCACCTCCAGCAGCAGAGGATCATTCTGTGATACAAGGTATAGCAGTAGTTAGTAGTTCCTACGCCTTTGCATTATTTGACTCGAGAGCATCACACTCATTTATATCTGCTGCATTTGTAACTGCTACTGGTACGTTGGTACAAAATCTGTCCACATCATTCACTATTGTATCCCCCGTCGGAGACACATCATTGGGACTATATGCACAACGTTGAATACAGAACTTGCTGGACTCAGATTTGAGTTCAATTATTTGGTGATTGATATGTCAGAATATGATATTATTTTCGGCATGGATTGGTTGGCTAGCTTTAAGGCCAACATTGATTGTTATCGTCGTAGGGTGACATTTTGGTCGCCCGAGGAAAAACAACATGTGGTGCGTACTGACAAGCAAAGTAGACAACATGAAGGATTGAATCATGTAGTGTTGAACATTATCAAAATCAACAAGACACCGGTGGTTGTACTTCCAGAAATAGTAAGAGACTATGAAGACGTCTTTCCAAAGGAACTCCCTGGTTTGCCTCCCATGAGGGAGATCAATTTTGAAATTAATCTGTATCCTGGCACAGCACCAGTGTCATTACCACATTACCGTATGGCACCAGCAGAGATGTCCAAGTTAAAGAAGCAGATTGATGAACTGCTTAGATTGGGGTGCATTCGGAACAGTACATCAGCATGGGGAGCTCCAGTTTTATTTGTAAAGAAAAAGGATGGTTCACTCCGTATGTGTGTGGATTATCGAAAACTGAACCAGTTGACGGTCAGAAATAAATACCCTTACCAGGATCGATGATTTATTTGATCAACTTCAAGGTTCCAGTCATTTTTCTAAGATTGACTTGATGTCCGGATATCACCAAATCAGGGATAGAGAGGAGGACATACAGAAGACAGCTTTCAGAACACGGTATAGGCTATATGAATTTGTAGTCATGCTGTTTGGACTCACCAATGCACCGGCTGTGTTCATGGATTTAATGAACAGGATCTTCCGTCCTTATTTGGACCAATTTGTTATTGTATTCATCGATGATATTTTGATTTACTCCAAGGCTCAGAAAGAGCATGCTGAACACCTGGGAATAGTTCTGGACATTTTGAAGAAGAACGAGTTATATGTTAAAGCCAGTAAATGTGAATTTTGGCTATCTGAGGTCAACTTTTTGGGACATGTTATATCGGAGGAAGGCATAGTTGTGGACCCGGCTAAGATAGCGGCAGTAAGAGACTGGAAAGCGCCAAAAAATGTAACCGAGATCCGTAGTTTCTTGGGATTGGTGGGTTATTACAGGAAATTTATTATGGACTTCTCTAAAATTGCATCTCCATTGACTCGACTTACTCAGAAAGGAGTCAAATATGTATGGTCGGATTTGTACAATCAAAGGTTTGAAAAGCTGAAGAAGAGACTTACCACTGCTCCCATCTTAGTTTTGCCGGAACGAGGCAGGAATTATGAGGTACATTGTGATGCTTCAGGAGAAGGAATGGGGTGTACACTCAGTCAAAGTAATCGTGTGGTGGTATTCGGATCAAGACAATTGAAAATACATGTACGTCTCTATCCTACGCACGATCTTGAACTAGCTGCAGTGGTCTTTGCTCTCAAAAGCTGGAGACATTACTTATATGGTGAGAAATTTGAAGTATTTTCAGATCATAAGAGCTTGAAATATCTGTTTGATCAGAAAGAACTCAACTTGAGGCAGCGCAGATGGATGGAATATCTGGCAGATTATGAGTTTGCACTGTGATATCATCCTGGTAAGGCAAACAAGGTAGCGGATGCCCTCAGTCTTTTATCATATGCATCAGTGGCATGTTTGATCAGGACTGAATGGGAGATGCTGAATACTGTTCGGGAGTTTTAGACTTTATCTCAACAATCATGGGACTATTTACAGTATGAACATACGGTCCAATATGGTTACCAAGATTGAACAGGAACAACGAACAGACCCAAAAGTGGAGGAAATTTTGGCCAAACTGTCCAATGGTGAAGTCATACCGGAATGGGAATTACGACCGGGACAGGGTCTTGCATTCCGAGGAAGGATTTATGTACCTGAGAACTGCCGAAAAGAATTATTGGTTGAGGCACATCAGACCAAACTCTCTATTCATCCGGGCAGCGCAAAGATGTATCACGACCTGAAGAGACATTATTGGTAGCACGGATTGAAAAGAGATGTGGCAGTATTTGTGGCTCATTGCTTAACATGTCAGCGAGTTAAAACGGAACATCAGAAGCCAACAGGGTTACTCAAACCCTTACCAGTGCCGGAATGGAAATGGGAGCACATCTCTATGGATTTTGTTACAGGATTGCCAAGGTCATCAAAGGGCAACGATGCGATATGGGTCGTGGTAGATCGACTGACCAAGTCAGCACATTTCATTCCTATTAAGATGACAGATTCATTTGAGGCTTTGGGTCGGCGGTATACTAAAGATATCATCAGGTTGCATGGTATACCTCGGACTATTGTGTCTGACAGAGATGGTCGATTCACAGGCAGAGTATGGCAGAGCATGCAATCGGCCATGGGAACAGATTTATTGATTAGTACGGCATTTCATCCGCACACTAATGGACAGTCTGAGAGGACAATATAGACATTGGAAGACATGCTGAGAGCATGTATGTTAGATTTCAAGGGTGGATGGGAGGACCACTTGCCGTTGGTAGAATTCTCATACAACAACAGTTACCAGGCAAGCCTCCAGATGGCACCATTCGAGGCATTATATGGTAGACCATGTAGGTCACCAGTGTGCTGGACAGAGGCCGGTGAGCCTGCATTGATTGGACCTAAATTGGTTACAGAGACTACATCGCAGATACAGTTGATACGGCAGCACCTATTGACTGCGCAGAGTCGTCAGAAGAGTTATTCTGACAAGAGAAGGAGGTTCCTTGAATTTGAAGTGGGAGACATGGTGTTCTTGAAAGTCTCGCCACGAAAGGGACACATGAGGTTTGGAAAGAAAAGGAAATTATTACCAAGGTATGTGGGACCATTTCCTATCATAAAACGGATGGGGGACGTCGCTTATCAATTGGCACTCCCATCACAGTTGGCATCTTTACACGATGTGTTCCATATATCTATGTTGAGAAAATATAATCCTGATCCTTCTCACGTATTGAACGTACAAAACATAGAGGTTTAGAGGGACGTGACATACGTCGAGAAGCCTGTCCGAGTGGTGGACACAGAACAAAGGGTGTTACGGAACCGAGCGATCCAGTTTGTCAAGGTAATATGGGAACGACACGGCGTTGAGGAAGCTACATGGGAACTCGAGTCAGAAATGAGGAAAGCTCATCCTGAGTTATTTATGTAAGTGTTTGAAACCCTACTTCATTCAATTTTCGGGACGAAAATTTTAAAAAGAGGATTGTATTGTAACACCTCGGGTTTCCAGTTTATTATTTATTTAATTTTGATTATGAATTTTAGAATTAAATCTTATATGGATAAGGAATTGGGCCATGACCCAATTAGGACCCAACCAATGTTGGAATTGGTTTTATTAAAAATTTAAAAATCCCTACATTATACGCATGAAAGATATGTGGGATTTTAAATCCACAAATGATATACTAGAATATTTTCAAAAGGGATGAAATATTTAACAAATAATTAAAAGATTGAGCATGGTTGAAATTAAGATAGATGATACTCATAATATGCGCACGGGATATTTTTAAAGGGAATGTACATTGTCTTTAATTAAATGAAAAGATCACTTAGATTATAATTGATATTATGCGCATGGTACATGCTAAATAAGAGTTAAAGGAAGGTCTTAATAAGGCAAGGGAAGTCGGCCATGGCTAGGTAAATCAAGGGGCACACGGCCAAGGAGGGGGGTTACTTATCTTAAAACAATTTCTAATTTGGATTAAGGAGAGCTTAATAAAAGGAGAGATCCATAGGGGTGCACGGTTTTTACAACCCCATTACCAAGTTATATTTCTCTCTCTCTTCTCCCTCTCTCAAGTCCTCTTACACGGCAAGAGCAAGACAAGAAAGGGCAGCAACAAAAGGTGTTCTTGTTTGAAGAAAAGCAAAGGGAAAAAGATTAGAAGAGCAAGGAAGAGGTTAGTATGTTGATTCATAATTTTATGTGTTGAAAATCAAAAGAACCATAGGGTTCGGCCATGGTGATTGGCCGAACCCCATGAAGAGAAAATTAGAGATGGGTAAATGGTTTTAAAAGAGAAGAAAGAACCATAGGGTTTGGCCATAGTGAATGGCCGAACCCCATGGAAAGATATGCTTAATTAATTGGTTTTAAGGATTGAAAACCATGGTGTGTTCTTGATTCATTGATTGGGTTTATATTTTTAGATCTTGGATCATGGAAAATCATGGTTATTTCATGATGGTTTGAATAATGAAAACCATGGGGATTTATGGTTTAGATTAACAAATTTAAATGATGAAAATCCATGGATGAGTTTGATAATATTTAAAGGAAAAATTGGATGGACATTGGGTCGGCCTTGGTATGGCCGAACCATGATGTTTTGTGATTAAGCTTTGGGATCCAAAATAATAAAAGGAAGAGGTGAGGTTCGGCCATGGTGTATGGCCGAACCCCACCAAACTTTTTATGGAAGTGATGATCGGTTTTTATGGGATCTAAACCAATGGCTAAGGTCATGAACCATAGGGTTCGGCCATGGTGCTTGGCCGAACTCCATGGGATAATTTGGAATGGAGATTAAATAAGAAACTATCTAATTAAGGGAAGGGGCTACTAAGTATAGAAAGCTTCCATGTATGGAAGGGGTGGCTAAATTGGAAAGCACTCCAATTTTCGAAAGGAGTTTCTAATCTTAGAAAGTTTCCATTTATGGAAAGTTAGAATCTATATATGGAAACCTTCTATTTATGGAAGAAGTTGTTAAATATGGAAAAGCCATCTAATTTTGGAAGGTGTTTCCAAATATGGAAAGGAGGTTACTTATTAAGGAAAGTTTCCCTTCTTGGAAGTGGATATTAAAATTAGAAAGTATCTACTTAAAGACCATAAAAGTTATTTATGGAAACCATACCAAGAATGGAAGGTAAGGCTTGATTATGGAACCTAATGTAAATGAAGGGATTGGTTGCCATGAGTGAGGTTCGGCCATAACTAGGGTTAGTTTTTGGAAACCTTGTGAATTTTGGAATATGATATTCAATCATAGAACGGTTGGTGTTTAATTATGAAACCTTCTAAATGTGGACCTTAGGTTAAAAATGGAAGGAAGAGTTATTTTTAGAAAACTTTCCATTTATGGAAGGAGGTTGTTATTTTGGTAAGTTAAATAGGGAAACCTTCTAATGATAGAAGGGGAAATTATGAACCTAAGTCATGAGTTAGGTTATGTGTAGTTTTAAATAAAATAAAGGGTACAATGTATGTTATGAATTGATGGAGAAAGTAATGGCAAAAATGTAATTAAAATACCGAAGTAGGAGAACCATGGGTTCGGCCATGATGTATGGCCGAACCCCATGAGATGTGATTGATGAACTTATTTGATTAGAGAAATTTTTAAGGTCTAATTATGAAAGATTTAAAGGAAAGAGGAAGCCAATGACATTTTGGTAAATATGAGAGAATGTTGGACATTGGGTTCGGCCATGGTGTATGGCCGAACCCCATGAATTATTTTATGAGATTTTGTACTTTGGAAGCATAAATGAATGACTTGGGAACCTAAGCAAAGAAACGGGACTGTGGTTACCAACAGTGCCATTTTTGTAAATATGTATGAAAAATGGTAAACCATGGGTTCAGCCATGGTGCTTGGCCTAACCCCATGGGGTTTTGTTTATGGACTTAGAACTTTTTAATTAGGTGAGACTTGGTGTTGATTTATCATTATATTATAAGGTAACGGGATCTCGCAAGAAGTGCGCGATCGGTGATCGAATGTTGGACGGAAACGCAAGGACTTGTGAACGGTCTTAGGTAGGATTCCACCTCTTTGAAACCATGGATTATGTACTTTATTCTTATCTTATATTTTGATGAAAATATGTTTCAAAGGATATGCTTTATTATGGATTTTAAATACTATGTTCATGTTGTAAATAGCATGTATTGATATATTTCAAAGGTTGATTTTATATGCTTTGTTTATATGAGGAAAGAGCATGTGTTTTAAAGTATGATTTTCAATGCTATGTTATGTTATAAAATAGCATGTGTTTCATTGGCATCTCATGCATGGCATGGGGTGGAGGATTTATAACCGGAGGGGTCACACTCCGTCGGGGCGTCCGAAAAACCTATGTGCAATACTTTGATGTGATTTCCATCAAGAAGATTTCAGGAGGGTCCACACTCCGTCGGGGCGACCGAAAGACCTATGTGGTAGGCACATTTATGTACAGGTGATGGGTGGGACTCATTGCATATTTGTCATCATTGCATGGCATGGATTTATATGTTTTTGATATCACTATGTTATATGATATGTTTTGTACTAACCATGTGTTAACCCTAATTAGAATACCTACTGGGCGCGTTGTACTAACGCCCTACTTCTATCCCGTAGTTGGTGATATAGGTAATCAGGGAAACAATGAACCTAAGGCAGACCAGGCATAGGAGCTTGGAAGATATAGTTTATATGTTTTGAAATAAATTACTCATGAACTTGTATTTGAGTATTTGGATTCCGGAATGTAATAACTTAGATGGTTGAATGTTTTGGTTTGATGATTATGACGTACTTTGCTATCTGAATGGATTAGAACTTGGTTCTAATATGATTCCACAGTTTTATGATTTTATTCCGCAAGCCGGTATTGCTATGTGTGAACCATTTATTTGGACTGAGTTCATACACACATAGGGTTGGCCAGTTAAGGGTCGGACTTTTGAAGTTCGGACTTAACTCGCGTCATGACGTCCCGCGCTCAATCATGAAATTGAGCGTTAAATAGAAACTGCCTATTTTATTTGATAGCATAAAATAAAATTTCAAAAAGTAGCAGTATTTTGACAATTAGAAATAATATCTAAAATAATAAAATTTTTAAAAATAGAAATTGCTCAATTAAACAAGTTTCTAAATTTAGTAAGACTTCATAATTTAGATAATTCCAGAATTTCAAATATTTTAAAGGGAAAGTTTTAAAATTAGGTAACTTCTAAAATTTTAGTTTTTAAAAATAGAAACTGCCTATTTTAATTGATAGCATAAAATAAAATTTAAAAAAGTAGCAGTATTTTGTCAATTAGAAATAATATCTAAAATAATAAAATTTCTAAAAATAGAAATTTATCATTTAAACAAGTTTCTAAATTTAGTAAGACTTCCAAATCTAGATAATTCTAGAATTTCAAATATTTTAAAGAGAAGGTTTTTTAAAATTAGGTAACTTTCTAAAATTGTAGTTTTTAAAAATAGAAACTGGTAATTTTAAACAATAACTTAAAATAGAAATTTCCAAAAGTAGAAGTATTTTTAAAATTAGAAATAATATCCAAAATTATAAAATTTATAAAAATAGAAAATTTTCAATTCAACAAGTTTCTAAATTTAGTAAGACTTACAAATCTATATAAATTGTAGAATTTCTACTATTTAAAAAAAACATTTAAATTTAGGTAACCTTTTAAAATTTTAGGTTTTAAAATATAAACTGCCAATTTTAAATAATAGCCTAATATAGAAATTTCCAAAAGTAGCAGTATTTCGAAAAATATAAATAATAAAATTATAAAAATTCTAAAAATAGAAATTTCTCAATTCAACTAGTTTCTAAATTTAGTAACACTTCGAAATCTATATAAATTCTGGAATTTCAAATATTTTTAAAAGAAAAATTTAAAATTAGGTAACCTTCTAAAATTGTAGTTTTTTAAGTATAAAAACTGCCAATTTTAAATAATAGCCTAAAATAGAAATTTCCAAAATTAAATATTTTGAAAATTAAAAATAATATCTAAAATTATAAAGTTTCTAAAAATAGAAATTTCTCAATTCAAAAAGTTTCTAAATTTAGTAAGATTTCCAGCTCTATATAAATTCTAGATTGTCTACTATTTTTTTAAAAAATAGGTAACTTTCTAAAATTGTCGTTTTTCAAAATATAGAAACTGCCAATTTTAAATAATAGCCTAAAATAGAAATTTCCAAAACTAGCAGTATTTCGAAAAATAAAAATAATATCTAAAATTATAAAATTTCTTAAAATAGAAATTTCTCAATTCAACAAGTTTTTAAATTTAGTAAGACTTCCAAATATAGATAATCTAGAATTTCAAATATTTTAAAAAGATACTTTTAAAATTAGGTAATTTCTAAAATTTTAATTTTTAAAAATAGAAACTACCCATTTTAATTGATAGCATAAAATAAAATTTCAAAAAGTAGTAGTATTTTGACAATTAGAAATAATATCTAAAATAATGAAATTTCTAAAAATAGAAATTTCTCAATTAAACAAGTTTCTAAATTTAGTAAGACTTCCAAATTTAAATAATTCTAGAATTTCAAATATTTTAAAGAGAAAGTTTTAAAATTAGGTAACTTTCTAAAATTGTAGTTTTTAAAAATAGAAACCTGCCAATTTTAAATTGTAACGCCCCGCCCTTTTTCACTTGCTTCTTCCCGTAAATTCAGAGTCTATTTTTTTTTTTATAACAGAGTAGAGTGATAGAGCGCGGGACGTCACGACGCGACCTAAGTCCGAACTTCCAAAGTCCGACCCTTAACTGGCCAACCCTATGTGTGCATGGACCAAGTCCACGAAAATGGTTCACAAACAGCAATATATACATGCGGAATATTAACATCAAAATTGCAGAATCTTAATAGAACCAAGTTTTATTCCATTCAGATAGCAAAGTACGTCAAGTCCTTAATCATCATTCAAATACCATAATTATCAAAATTAACATCCATCCATCTAAGTTATTACATTTCGAAATCTAGATACTCAAGTACAAATCCATGAGTAACTTTTATTAAAATAGTAAACTAAATCATCCAAGCTCCTATGCCTGGCCCGTCTTGCGTTCATCGTTACCCTGATTTCCTGTATCATCAACTAGGGTAGAAATAGGGTGTTAGAACAACGTACCCAGTAAGTATTTCAGTTACGGCTAACACATGGTTAGTTTTCAGTCTAAGGCTCTTTTTAAGAACAGAAAAACTTTTAGATTCGAAATTGCAAGTTTAAATTTTATTTAGCCTAAGGCCGGATTTGAATTTTCTTATTTTAATTGATTTCATAAATTTCATAATGAGGATGTTAATAGATGAAGAATTTGAGTACATGATAAATAATAAATGTGAGCTCCGTATTCTAGGCTTTGATATTATTTTTAAAATATGGAAAATAAAGCCTCCATAATTCTTTGACCCAGTTCCACTGTAAATATGTACAGAGGTAGTTTAGGTGTTTTAAATTTTATTTTTGTTTATAAAAACTCAAATCTTTGAAATTGATGAACTAGGTTGGAAATAATTTAATTGCATCTTAATTCTGTATTTTAAATTAGATTGAGATTGTTTATATTTTTATATTAATGCAACCATCTTAATTAAAATTAGTTAAATTGTTAGATTCTATGTTTAAATCTAGAATGTTTCTAAATTAAGATTAAAACTCATAGATTAGATAAATAACTCCATATTTATGATTTTTCTCTATATTTCTCAAAGTTCTTAAAATACGCAATTCAATGGTGTATTTTTATGGATATATTTTCCTAAGTTCCGATGGGTTCGACCTCGCACTTAATCACTATACTATCTAAATGGTTGGTGCGCTTGTGAGTTATAAATTTAAAAATTTGCACAACAAGTTTTTGACAAAACATATATTATAACAATTATCCAAAACCATGTAAAACCATGCCATGCAATGATGACGAATGCAATGAGTCCCACCCATCACATGTACATAAAAGTACCCACCACTTAGGTCTTCCGGATGCCCCGACGGAGTGTGGACCCTCTAGATTCTTCCTGATGGAAAATCACATCAAGGTACCTCACATAGGTTTTTTGGACACTCCGACCAATTGTGACCCCTCCGATTACAAATCCTCCACCCCATGCCATGCATGAGATGCCAATGAAACACATGCTATTTTATAACATAAACATAGCATTTAAAATCATATTTAAATCACATGCTTTCCTCATATAGACATAGCATTTAAAATCAACTTTTGAAATACATCCAACACATGCTATTTATAACATGAACATAGCATTTAAAATTCACTTTAAAACATATCCTTGGAAACATAATTTCATTAAACATAAGATAAAACAATGTACATAAACCCATGGTTTCAAAGAGGTGGAATCCTACCAAAGATTGCTAACGTGTGCTTGCGTCTTTCGTCCGGTAACCGCTCACGATCGTAAACGCCTTGTGAGATCCCATTACCTTGTAATACAATAATAAATCAAAACCAAGTCCCACTTATTTACAACTTTTAAAGTCCATTAACCAATTCCCATATTTACAAGATTGCCATTCATGGCCAACCTTCCATCTTAGCATGTATTCACAACTTTGCCCTTGGTTTAATCATTTCAAACCTTCCACTCCTTAACACATAAACACAATAAACCCATAACTGATTCATAGACATCTAAGTTCACCAAACAATTCCCATGGGGTTCGGCCATACACCATGGCCGAACCCATGGTCCCTTATTTTCCTTTAATTATGAAAATGCCATTCATGGCTATCATTGTAACGCCCCGCCCTTTTTCACTCGCTTCTTCCCATAAAATCAGAGTCTATTTTTTTTTATAACAGAATAGAGTGATAGAGAGCGGGACGTCACAACATGAGCTAAGTCCGAACTTCCAAAATCCGACCCTTAACTGGCCAACCCTATGTGTGCATGGACCAAGTTCAGGAAAACAGTTCACACATAGCAATACGATACACATGCGGAATAAATCATCATTGCGGAATCATAATAGAACCAAGTTCTATTTCATTGATAGCAAAGTACTTAGTCAATAAATCACATTAATCGTTATCCAAATAAAACATCCAACCATAGCAATTCATCTAAGTTATTACATTCCGAAATCTGGATACTCTAAATACAAATCCCTGAGTATCTTAAACAAAATATAAAATTAAAAGCGTTCCAAGCTCCTATGCTTGTCCCTTTCCGCGTTCAGTGCTTTCCTCGTTTCCTGCATCATCTACTAAAGGGTAGAAGTAGGACGTTAGTACAACGCGCCCAGTAAGTATTCCAATTAGGGTTAACACATGGGTTAGTACCAAAAGTCCAGATATAATATATATCAAAACCAGTTATAATGAATCATTCCATACTTTCAAAATATTGTATCCAAAACAGTGTATGATAATAAAGATCCAATCATACCGATAAAACCAAAAAACTTGCATGATAATAAAGATCATAATCCTGCCGATTCAATGCCATGCCATGCTATCATATGCAATGAGTCCCACCCATCACAAAACATATGGTATACTCTTGATGGAATTCTCCTCATCAAGGTATCTTCCTGGTGACATGCTCATTACCAAGGTCTTCTCTCTTGATGAAATTCTCCTCATCAAGGTATTCCCTCCAGTTGCCTTACGGACATTCCGACGGAGTGTGGGCTCCGGTTACTAAGTATCCTCTTGATGGAATTCTCATCATCAAGGTATCCCCTGATGGAATGCTCATCACCACGGTCTTCTCTCTTGATGGAATTCTCCTCATCAAGGTATCTTCCTGGTGGAATGCTCATCACCAAGGTATTCCCCACAGTTGCCTTACGGACATCCCGACGGAGTGTGGGCTCCGGTTACCTATCATCCCTCCCATGCCATGCATGAGATGCAAATTCCAACATGCTATGCAGAAACACAAATCATAGCATTTAAAATCACAGTTTAAAACATATAATGCACATGCTATTTTATCATATAAACATAGCATTGGAAATCACAATTTGGAAACGTATTTCTTTCCAACATAATTTATCAAAATAAGATAAAGCAATTGTACATCAAGGTATCCCACATAGGTTTTTCTGACGCCCCGACGGAGTGTGGCCCCTCCGGTTACAAATCCTTCACCCTATGCCATGCATGAGATTCCAATGAAACACATGCTATTTTATCATCTAAACATAGCATTAAAATCACATTTTAAAATATATCCAACATATGCTATTTTATCATATAAACATAGCATTTAATATTCACATTTTGAAACATATCCTTTGCAATATAAATTCATCAATTCAAGATAAAACATTGTACATAAACCCATGATTTCAAAGAGGTGAAATCCTACCAAAGACCGCTACGTGTCCTTGCGTCTTTCTTCCGGTAATCGCTCACGATCGTAAACACCCTGTGAGGTCCCGTTACCTTATAACACAATAACCACTCAAAACCAAGTCCCACTTGATTTAAAATATTGTTTAAGTCCATAAACACAATCCTCATGAGGTTCGGCCATGCACCATAACCGAACCTATGGTTTATCATTTTTAGCCGATATTACCAAATTGTCATTGGTCTAATATTTAATTAACAATTCATTCATTTAACTCAACATACGTAACCCTATGTTCATCAAACCATTCCCATGGGGTTCGGCCATACACCACGGCCGAACCCATGGTCCCTTATTTTCATTTAATTACCAAAATGCCATCCATGGCATCATAATTGATAATCACAAATTTGTATCTTTCATTTAATATTTAATCATGCATATCACTTAGTCCATAATTGGTTCATGGGGTTCTGCCAAGCACCATGGTCGAACCCTATGATGTCTAATTTTCCATTTAGATCCAAAGTTCATAATTAGAAAGTCTATAAATAGAAACTTTCTAAATTCAATATACAACTTCCATTATTAGAGACTTTCCAATTTAATCTCTACCTTCCAAAATTAGAGACTTACTAATTTCATCTCCATCTTCCATAATTATCAAAGGTCCATAATTAGAAACTTTCTAATTACATCAATCGAAATCCAACAATCATACCCAAAACAACTCCATGGGGTTCGGCCATACACCATGGCCGAACCCTATGGTTCACAATCTTCCTTCTAAAAATTATTACACATTGACCTTTCATTTAATCCATTAAAAAATCACCAAAAGCATCCATTTATTTTCTTCCATGGTTTCCAACCATTAACCATGTCTTTTCATGAAATCACCAAAGTCCCTCCATGATTTTCTATCAAACAGTTCATTAGAACTTCATAATCATCCAATCATTTTCTTCCATGGGGTTTGACCAATACCATGGCCAAACACTATGGTTCCTTATCTTAAACAAAAATATGAAATCACATACCAGTTTCGCGACTCCTTTGGCTTGTTCTAGCTCTTCCAATCTTCTCCTTCTTGATCTTTCCTACGGCTGAGAACACCCTCTTGATATGCAATATTACTGATCTTGCTGGTTGCCTTGACTGTAGCCCGCCTTAGACCTTCTCCTGCTTGCTAAACAGTGATGTGTTTCAGTCCAAGATCTTCTTCACACCAAAATGAGAACAGAGTGCTCTCTGCTCTCAACCTCTTGCTGCAGCCACGTTGGATTTCCTCTCACAGTTGGTTGCAAGGCTACAATGCTTTGACGCACTCTCTGCTGCAAATTCATCAATCTGCTCCTTCTCTGGCACCACCTTAATGTGACAGATCAGAGAGACAAGAGAAGAACCAAAGCCCAACACTAAGTCGGCAGCAACACTTGTTTTCTTTCACTTTTTGCTGCTTTCTTAAATGTCGTCCCTTGCTGTATACACATGTATACAATGTGCGCTCTGCTGTATGCTAACTATGTTCTCAGAATGCTTCACTGATCTGATCTACTAGAATCAGATTAGTTCCTTCTCAACACACAGCTGTCAGCTTCCTCTCTTGTTTGTGTGTCTCCTCTTGCTGCTGTATTTCAACAACTTCCCTTGTTCGGTTAGTTCATACAGACAGACTGTCTATATCCGCCAATGAAATTAGTTTGTTGTCTAAACCAATTTGGCTGATCTGCTGTGTCTACTCACAAACCACTGTTTATTGCTAATCTCAAGAACCCCACTGGCTCTTGCTACAAGCGCCTCTTTGATTGTATGCCTCTTGACGACCAATATACTCACACATGCCTCTCTCTTCTTTCTGCCATGTCTGCCACCTTTATATAGTGGAAAACTTGTAATAAAACCAGCCATACCGCTGGATTCTAGAATAGAAAATATATGCCAGATGATGTATTGTCGATCTTGCACGTTACCGAGAAACCTATTATAGCAAGATCCTCTTGCTTTACATATCATCTATCCAATAATAAACCTTGCACGCATGAGTGTAAGTTTCCCAAATCATCCAGTCTTCCCGCAATGCATTTAAACGTCCCTTGTTATCCAATTTTATCTCTTCCTAAAATAAGCCTTTCCACTTCTTGTAGATTTAGGAATGCCGTGAGTGATCTTGGTGCATTGCCCTGTGCAATACCTTTATGTCTTGATGCCCCTCTGTTGCCTTAATTAATCTCCCATTCGGCCAATCTTAGAAGGTACTAAGATTGCAATGCCGTGTATCCTTGTTGAAATATCCATTGCCGTGTGCCTCTCCTTTATCTTATAAAACTCCAATTGTTCCCAACTTAGAAGGTATCAATTTGGTTCCGTATTTAGAAGGTGCTTATGCTCCCCTTGTTGCCTCTCTTTTATATAGTTTCCAATCGGCCAACCTATACTTATAAGGTGCCTTTGCCGTGTGCTCCTTTGTATGTGGCTGCCTCTCTTCTAATAATATCTCTAGTCAGTCCAATATTAGAAAATGCCAAGATAAATAATTCCCCTTGTGCGCCCCTTCTTTGTTGCCTCTTTCATCTTATGCTAACTTAGAAGGTACCAAGACCCTTTGTTTAGCAATGCCGTGTACACCATTCTTATTTTGGAGAGTACTCAATGTAGTATATGCTAATGCGTCCCTTGCTTTCTTAGCAATTGTCTTAATGCTATTTTTATCTAGGAAAGACCCCTCTTTAGAGACTCCAACATATTATGCGCATATCTCATATGTTTCCATGTCAACCTCTCATACACGGCCACATTAATCCATATATCTCATTCACATATCCTCATTTATAGATATTGCATCACTAATTAATTTCAGCCCCATTTAATTTTTAAATTGAATTACTTGATGGTCATCCAAGTTAACCATGATCCATTGGGTCCCAATTGGGTATTTGACCTAAATAAACAACCTTGACCCAATTAAACACATCTTACCCATTTATTTTAAATTGAACCTATAACATATCCGTTGGATCTTAATTGGGCAAAGACCCAACATTTTACCCATATAAAATCCATATCCAATAATTCACAAATTAAATGGGTAATTTCCGTAAATAATTATGACTTGAAAATCCGGGGTATTACAATCATTATCCCTTATTCTCATTCATAATGTACATAGACTAATAATTAACCCAATAATCCGAGTTCATAAAATAAACCTCATGGGGTTCGGCCATACACCTTGGCCGAACCCATGATCCTCCACTTTATTTAAAATACACAAAACATAATCCACAAATTTGATTCATGGGGTTCGGCCATACACATGGCTGAACCCATGATGTCTTTGTTTCCAATTTTCACTAATGATCCATAATTAGGAAGTTTCGAAATTAATCATCCATCCTTCTATAATAAGAAGGTTTCCAAATTTATCTCCACCTTCTATATTTAGAAGGTTTCCAAAATAACATTCCATAATTAGAAGGTCCCTAAATTAAAATTTTCTAATTTAGTCTTCACCTTCCAAAAATAGAAACTTTCCAAATAAACCAACTTCCATAAATAGATGCTTTCTAATTTGTCAACCTCCTTCCAAAATTAGAAGGTTTCTAAATTTAATATACCATTTCCATAATTAAAACCTAGTGGGGTTCGGCCATACACCATGGCCGAACATCACCCATGGAAACAAATCTAACCTTTTCCATTATTTCCCAAATTAATAACATCCTTCCCTTTTTAATCAATCATACATTAAAAAATATACCAATCCAACTTCATGGGGTTCGGCCATACACCATGGCCGAACCCTATGGTTCATACTCTTTGGAAATCACACATAATCATTCCATTTTAATCAATTAAAATCCTCAAATATAGTTGGTGGGGTTCGGCCATACACCATGGCCGAACCTCACCCTTTCTTTTCCATTCTTTGGATCCAACATCTTAGCCATAATAAAATCATGGTTCAGCCATGTAATGGCCGACCCACATCCCTAACCATATCCCCATTTAGAATCCTCTTAAAACATAAGTATAATTCCATTATCTTCCTGCTTAAAACCCCATAAATTTATTAACAACTTCCATGGTTTTTTCCTCATTAAAAAAATCCATACATCTACTATGTCTTCTTTCATGGGGTTCGGCCATGCATTGTGGCCGAACCCTATGGTTCATGGTCCCATTAAAACTCTCAAAAATCTTTCCCAATCTTCTTCCATGGGGTTCGGCCAAACACCATGGCCGAACCCTATGGTTCTTTATTTCAAAATAAATTTATCAATTAGATACTAGCCGTTTACGCGACTCCTTCTTGCTCTTCCAATCTTTCTCTTCCTTAGCCTCATTCCACTTCTTCTTCTTGATCTTTCACAAAACCGAACTGATCTTGAAGTTGAATGTGTTGCCGTGAATGAGAGATTGAGATGGAGAGGAAATTCGGCTATGGAGAGTAAACCGTGTGCCCTTCCTATGCATCTCTATATAAAGCCTTTCCTTGGTCCCAACTTTGGAAGGTGCTTAAGATAGCCATTGCCAACCTTCCTAAATCTCTTAAGTAACCTTTCATTCGGCCAATGCTAAAATAACAATAGCTATGCCGTGAGCCCTTTGTTTAATTTGCCATTGCCGTGTGCCCTTCCTTTAGAAGGTGCTATGCGCATAACACTAATCATAGCCTAAGCAATCTTTTAATTTAGACACTTCCCTAATGCCTTGGGCCCCTTGTTGCTTCTTTTAAATGATCTATGCGCCCAACATAGATATGGCAATTGCCGACCTTGGCTTCCCATTTTGGATAGTCCTACATAAAATATGTCATGCGCATACTCATAGATAAGCAACCTAAAAATCGGCCATGCTCAATTATCCCTTTCCTTATTTATTTAATATTGCAATAATAATTAAATTCAACCCCATTTAATGTTTATTGAAACCAATTCCAAAAACGTTGGGTCCTAATTGGGCCAATGACCCAACTCTTTACCCAATTTAAGATCCATAACTAATGTTCACAAATTAAATGGATTATTTTCATACAAAATAATTAACTGAAAATCCGACGTGTTACAATACAACCCTCTTTTTAAAAATTCCGTCCTGAAAATCGAGTGAAATAGGGTTTCAAACATTTACCTAAATAGCTCAGGATGAGCTTTCCTCATTTCCGACTCGAGTTCCCATGTAGCTTCCTCAATGCCATGTCGATCCCATACCACCTTGACAAACTGGATCGTTCGGTTCCGTAACACCCTTTGTTCTGTGTCCACCACTAGGACAGGCTTCTCGACGTATGTCACGTCGCTTTGGACCTCTATGTCTTATACATTCAGTACGTGAGAGGATCAGGATTATACTTCCTCAACATCGATATATGAAATACATCGTGTAAAGATGCTAATTGTGATGGGAGTGCCAATTGATAGGCCACGTCCCCCATCCTTCTTATGATTGGAAACGGTCCCACATATCTTGGCCACAATTTCCCTTTCTTTCCAAATTTCATGTGTCCCTTCCGTGCGAGACTTTCAAGAACACCATGTCTCCCACTTCAAATTCAAGGAACCTCCTCCTCTTATCACATAGCTCTTCTGACGACTCTGTGCAGTCATTAAATGCTCCCTTCTCAACTGTATCTGTGTTGTAGTCTCTGCAACCAACTCAGGTCCAATCAATGCAGGCTCACCGGCCTTTGTCCAGCACACTGGTGACCTACATGGTCTACCATATAATGCCTCAAATGGAGCCATCTGGAGGCTTGCCTGGTAGCTATTGTTGTATAAAAATTCTACCAACGGCAAGTGATCCTCCCATCCACCCTTGAAATCTAGCATACATGCTCTCAGCATATCCTCCAATGTTTGTATTGTCCTCTCAGACTGTCCATTAGTCTGTGGATGGAATGTTGTACTAGTCAATAACTTTGTTCCCATGGCCACCTGCATGCTCTGCCATACTCTGCCGGTGAATCGACCATTTCTATCAGACACAATACTCCGAGGAATACCATGCAATCTGATGATATCCCTGATATACCGCCAACCTAAAGTCTCAGATGAGTCTATCATCTTAATGGGAATAAAATGTGCAGACTTGGTCAGTCGGTTTACCACGACCCATATCGCATCGTTGCCCTTTGAAGACCTTGGCAACCCTATCACAAATTCCATGGAAATGTGTTCCCATTTCCATTCCGGCACTTGTAAGGGTTTGAGTAACCCTGGTGGCTTCTTATGTTCCGTCTTAACCTGCTGAAAAGTTAAGCAATGTGCTACAAATTCTGCCACATCTCTTTTGAGTCTGTGCCACCAGTAATGTCTCTTCAGGTCGTGATACATCTTGGTGCTGCCCGGATGAATAGAGAGTTTGGTCTGATGGGCCTCAACCAGTAACTCTTTTCTGCAGCTCTTAGGTACATAAATCCTTCCCCGTAATACAAGACCCTGTCCTGGTCGTAACTCCCATTTCGGTATGACTTCACCAGTAGACATCTTGGCCCAAATCTCCTCCACCTCCGGGTCCATCCGTTGTTCGTGTTCAATCTTGGTAACCATGTTGGACCGTATGATCAAATTGTATATAGTCCCATGGTTATTGAGGTAAAGTTTAAACTCTTGAATGGTATTCAGCATCTCCCATTCTGTCCTGATCAAACATACCATTCATGCATGTGATAAACGGCTGAGAGCATCTGCCACCTTGTTCGCCTTGCCAGGGTGATAACGAAGTGCGAACTCATAATCTGCCAGATATTCCATCCATCTGCGTTGCCTCAAGTTGAGCTCTTTCTGATCAAACAAGTACTTCAAGCTCTTATGATCTGAAAACACTTCAAATTTCTCGGCATAAAGATAATGTCTCCAGCTTTTGAGAGCGAAGACCACTGCGGCTAGTTCCAAATCGTGCGTAGGATAGAGACGTTCATGCATTTTTAACAGTCTTGATCCATATGCCACCACACGATTACTTTGACTGAGTGTACACCCCAGTCCCTCTCCTGAAGCATCACATTGTACCTCATAACACTTGCCTCTTTCCGGCAAAATTAGGATAGGAGCAGTGGTAAGTCTCGTCTTCAGCTCTTCAAACCTCTGATTGTACAAATCTGACCATTCATATTTGACTCCTTTCTGAGTGAGTTGAGTAAGTGGAGATGCAATTTTTGAGAAGTCCATGATAAATTTCCTATAATAACCAGCCAATCCCAAAAAGCTACGGATCTCGGTTACATTCTTTGGCGCTTTCCAATCTCTTACTGCCGCTATCTTAGCCGGGTCCGCGGCTATATCTTCGTCTGATATAACATGTCCCAAAAAGTTGACCTCAGATAGCCAAAATTCACATTTACTACCTTTAGCATATAGTCTGTTCTTCCTCAAAGTGTCCAGAATTATTCTCAGGTACTCAGCATGTTCTTCCTGAGTTTTGGAGTAAATTAAAATATCATCAATAAATACAATAACAAATTGGTACAAGTAAGGACGGAAGATCCTGTTCATTAAATCCATGAACACCGCCGGTGCATTGGTGAGTCCAAACAGCATAACTACAAACTCATATAGTCCATATCGCATTCTGAAGGCTGTCTTTTCTATATCCTCCTCCCTAACCCGAATTTGGTAATATCCAGACATCAAATCAATCTTAGAGAAATGACTTGAACCTTTAAGTTGATCAAATAAATCATCGATCCTGGGTAGAGGGTGTAACACCTCGGGTTTTCAGGTTATTAATTATTCATTTTTAATTGTGAATTTTAGAATTAGATCTTATATGGATAAGGAATTGGGCCATTACCCAGTTAAGACCCAATTAAATTGTGACATTGTTTTTATCAAAAATAAGAGAAATGGTGCATGGCCGATTATTGGATTTGAAATATCCAAGGAGATGTTAAAAATCAAATAAAGATTATGCTTGGCCGAATTCTAGATAATAATATCCATATTATACGCATGGGATATTTTAAAAGGGAATGTATATTGTCTTAAAGTAAATTAAAAGATTACTTAGATTATGATTGAGGTTATGCGCATAGTACTTGCTAAATAAGAATTAAAGGAAGGTCTTAATAAGGCAAGGGAGGTCGGCAATGGCTAAATGGCAAGGAGGTCACAAGGCCAAAGGAGGGGGCAAGATCATATTAAGAACATTCTAATATTGGATTAAATGGAAGCTTAAAAGGAGAGACCAAGAGGGGTGGCACGGTTTTACAATCTCATTGCCTAGTTTTATTCCTCTCTCTCTCTCTCCCTCTCTAAAGTCCTCTTTCATGCCAAGAGCAAGAGAAGAAAGGGCAGCAGCAGGAGGTGTACTCAGCCAGCAAAGGGAAAGAAGATTAAGAAGAAAGAAGAAAGATTGGAAGAGCAAAGAGGTTAGTATCTTAATGGTACAATTTTATGTTTGAAACAAAAAGAACCATAGGGTTCGGCCATGGTGTTTGGCCGAACCCCATGGGGGAAGATTGGTGATGATTTAATAATTTAAATGGAAAAAGATAGGAGATGGATTAATGGGTTAAATGGAGAAAAAGAACCATAGGGTTCGGCCATAGTGCATGGCCGAACCCCATGGAAAGACTTGATTAATCGTTGGTTTTTAAGATTGAAAACCATGGTGTGTTTTTTATTCATTCATTGGGTATATATTCTTAGATTTTAGATCATGGAAAGACATGATGATTTCATGATGGTTTGAATGAACCCATAGGGATGTGGGTCGGCCATGGCATGGCCGAACCATGATTTTTAGATGGCTAAGTGGTTGGATCTAAAATAATAAAAAGAAGGAGTGAGGTTCGGCCATGGTGTATGGCCGAACCCCACCAAACATTTTTATGGATTGGTGATCGGTTTTGATTGGATCTAAATCAGTGGCCAAGATCATGAACCATAGGGTTCGGCCATGGTGTATGGGCGAACCCCATGGGGTAATTTTGGAAGGTAGATGGAATTGGATGGCTAAAAATTAGAAAGCTTCTAATTATGGAAAGAAAGTTGCTAAAATTAGAAAGCAATCTAAATATGGAAGGAAGGTTATTATTCTTGGAAACCTTATATTTTTGGAAGGTGTTTCCAATTATGGAAGGTGTTGGTTAATTAAGGAAACATCAAATTATGGGAAGTAGTGTGAATGGAGAAATTGGATATCATGGGTTCGGCCATATGCATGGCCGAACCCCATGAATTAAATCTATGGTTTAGATTGATGCATAATTGAATCAAAGGGGAATGGATGGTAGGAATTTAATGGCATAATTGGAAATTATACACCATAGGGTTCGGCCATGGTGTATGGCCGAACCCCATGGTCTAAATTAAGGAATCAAATGGTATTTTCAGGCATGGTTAAGGGCTGATTTATGAATCAGATTATGAACCTATGTATGAGTATTGTTTTGTGTATTGTCTTTAATAAAAGGGAATGATACAAACATGTGTTATGGATTATGGAGGAAGGTAGTGGCAAAACGGTAAATTACATGCCAAAGTGGAGAACCATGGGTTCGGCCATGATGTATGGCCGAACCCCATGAGTTGTGTTTGATGGACTTGTGTGGTTAAGGAAATTTGTAGGGTCTAATTATGGAAGATTTAAAGGAGTAAGGGGACCAATGGCATTTTTGTAAATATGTGAGAATATTGGACATTGGGTTCGGCCATGGTGTATGGCCGAACCCCATGATTTATTTTATGGGATTATGTACTTTGGAAGCATGTATGGATGATTTGGGACTTAAACAAAGAAAAAGGGCTATGGTTATGAACAATGGCATTTTCGTAAATAAGTATGAAAAATGGTAAGCCATGGGTTCGGCCATGATGTATGGCCAAACCCCATGGGGTCTTGTTATGGACTTAGAACCTTGTAATTAAGTGGGACTAGATGTTGATTTATTATTATATATTATAAGGTAACGGGATCTCGCAAGAGGTGCGCGATCGGTGATCGAATCTTGGACGGAAACGTAAGGACTCGTGAACGGTCTTTGGTAGATTCCACATCTTTGAAACCATGGCTGATGTACTTTGTTTTATCCTATGCTGGCTGAAAATATGTTTCAACTGATATGCTTATTTGGATTTCAAATGCTATATTTAAATTGTCTAAATTAGCATGGAATGAGTATGTTTCAAAAGGTGATTTTAAATGCTATGTTTATGTTATTAAAATAGAGCATGTGTTTCATTGGCATCTCATGCATGGCATGGGGTGGAGGATTTATAACTGGAGGGGTCACACTCCGTCGGGGCGTCCGAAAAACCTACGTGCAGTACCTTGATGTGATTTCCATCAAGAAGATTCCGGAGGGTCCACAACTCCGCCGGGGTGTCCGGAAGACCTATGTGGTGGGTACATTTATGTACATGTAATGGGTGAGACTCATTTCATATTTGTCATCATTGCATGGCAAGGATTTATATGATTTTGATATCACGATATTATAATATATGTTTTGTACTAACAATGTGTTAGCCGTAATTGGAATACCTACTGGGCGCGTTGTTCTAACGCGCTACTTCTACCCTAGTTGATGATACAGGTATTCAGGAGAACGATGAATGTAAGACGGACCAGGCATAGGAGCTTGGAATATTTATTTTACATGTTTTGAATAAGTTACTTATGGACTTGTAATTGAGTAACTAGTTTCGGATTGTAATAACTTAGATGGTCGGATGTTTAGTTTGATGATTATGACGTTTAAATATTGATTAAGGACTTGATGTACTTTGCTATCTGATTTGGAATAGAACTTGGTTCTATTATGTTTCCGCATTTTGATGTTATGATTCCGCAGGTTATGATTTTTATTCCGCATCTTGAGATTGCTATGTGTGAACCATTTTATTGGACTGAGTCCATACACACATAGGGTTGGCCAGTTAAGGGTCGGACTTTGGAAGTTTGGACTTAGCTCGCGTCATGACGTCCCGTGCTCTATTACTCTACTCTGTTAAAAAAAAATGGACTCTGAATTTAAAGAAAAAAAGCCAGTGAAAAAGGGCGGGGCGTTACAGAGGGTACTTGTTTCTGACCGTCAGCTGATTCAATTTTCGGTAATCCACACACATACGGAGTGAACCATCCTTCTTCTTCACAAATAAAATCGGAGCTCCCCAAGCTGATGTACTATTCCGAATGCACCCTAGTCTAAGTAGTTCATCAATCTGCTTCTTTAACTCGGACATCTCTGCTGGTGCCATCCGGTAATGTGGTAATGACACTGGTGCAGTGCCAGGGTACAACTTGATTTCAAAATTGATCTCCCTCATGGGAGGCAAACCAGGGAGTTCCTTTGGAAAAATGTCCGTATAGTCCCTTACTATTTCCAGAAGTTCAACCACCGGTGCCTTGTTGATTCTAATAATGTTCAATACCAGATGATTCAACCCTTCATGCGGTCTGCTTTATTTATCAGCATGCACTACATGTTGTTTTCCCTCGGGCTACCAAAATGTCACCCTGCGACGATAACAATCAATGTTGGCCTTAAATCTAGCCAACCAATCCATGCCGAAAATAATATCATATTCTGACATATCGAGTACCAAATAATTGAACTCAAATCTGAGTCCAGCAAGTCAGTATTCACTGCTGTGCATATAAGTCCCAATGCCTCCGACGGGGGATACAATAGTGAGTGATGTGGATAGTTTTTGTACCAATGTACCAGTAGCAGTTATAAATGCAGCAAATATGAAAGAGTGTGATGCTCCCGAATCAAATAATGCAAAGGCGTAGGAACTACTGACTACTGCCATACCTTGAATCACAGAGTGATCCTTTGCTGCTGGAGGTGCTAAGGTGAATACCCATCCAGATCCTGTAGGTGGTCGTCCCGCCTGATTAAATGTCCTGCATCCACGTGAATTAGCTGGCCTAACTGGTGGACGAGATGAACCTCTGGAATATGAGGGTTTGTTGAGTTGTGGACATTCCCTCTTAAAATAGCCAGGCTGATCACAATGAAAGTAGTTGCTCCCACCTTTGGGAGCCTGAGTGACTGATGCAGATGGGGAGGGATGATTGGGAAGAAAGCCCCCTGTTGACCCAATAGATGGTGAGGGTCTGCTAGAGTTCAGTCGGAACTTCTTGTTGGGCTGGAATGTACCCCTCCCACCCTGAGCTCGACGATTGTCAATACGCGTCAACTCAGCCATCTCCTGCTCTGCTATAGTGGCCCTGCTGACAACTTCTGCCAATGTGTCTGCCTTGAATATAGTTACCTTGACCCTTATGCTTGGCCGAAGGCCCCGCTCAAACTTGCGTGCCCTTCGATACTCAGTATCCACCATATAAAATGCATATACAGATAAACTGAGAAACTCCTGGTGGTACTTTGCCACAGTCATGGTACCCTGTACCAAAGATAGAAAAGCCTGTGTCTAGCGCTCCTTCTCCTCCTCAGGAAAATAATGTTCCATGAAGGTAGCTCAGAACTGCTCCCAAGTCATGGCAGTCATCTCTCCTTCTGGAAGAAGTGCTCGCTGTTTCTCTACCACCTCCCACCATTTACCAGCATCATCAATCAGTTGTGATGTGGCCAGTAAAATCTTGTGAGCATGACTCGTGACATTTAACAACGTCAGAATCTGTGAAATCCGCTCCGACAACCCCTTCTCTCCCCTTGAAGTAAGGAGGGCGCTGTTGCTAGAAGTCCCTGACCATGCTCCTATCACTGTTTTCCTTGGTGGTTCCATTCTCATTCAGATGTTGTTGAAGCACCGAAGTGACCACCGCTTGAACCAAATTTTGCAATTCAGGAGGTACCCCCGGTATGTTCACGCTACTTGCTTCCTCCTCATGGAGGGATGGTTGTTCTTCCTCACGGTGAGAATGTAGTTCCTCCTCATTATGAGATTGTCGTTCCTCCTTTTCACCCCCATTTGGATTTTGTCGGGTATTTCTCCTTACCCTTCCCCTTGGAGCCATTTTTCCCTAAGCCATTAAAAGTATCAAGACTTAGTTTCCATTAACAAAAATTTGTATTTCCTACCCGTTGGGGAAAATTTCCAAATAAGCACTCTTGATTTTTGCTTTGTTTTCTGGGGAAATACATCCTATGTTGTTATGTTTGATAATCTGATTATTTTGACTGTAATCTTTTGATATCATCCATCTGAGTCTAACGAAGTAAATTAATGCACGAGACCGGATTAATTTACTCCGAGAGATTCAATGTTTCGAGTTCGCTCTGATACCAACTGTAACGCCCCGCCCTTTTTCACTCACTTCTTTCCGTAAATTCAGAGTCTTTTTTTTTTTTTTTTAATAACAGAGTAGAGTGATAGAGCGTGGGACGTCACGACGCGAGCTAAGTCCGAACTTCCAAAGTCCGACCCTTAACTGGCCAACCCTATGTGTGCATGGACCAAGTCCACGAAAATGGTTCACACACAGCAATATAAACATGCGGAATATTAACATCAAAATTGCGGAATCATAATAGAACTAAGTTCTCTATTCCATTCAGCTAGCAAAGTACGTCAAGTCCTTAATCATCATTCAAATACCATAATTATCAATATTAGCATCCATCCATCTAAGTTATTACATTCCGAAATCTAGATACTCAAGTACAAATCCATGAGTAACTTTTATTAAAATAGTAAACTAAATCATCCAAGATCTTATGCCTGGCCCTTCTTGCGTTCATTGTTCCCTTGATTTCCTGTATCATCAACTAAGGTAGAAGTAGGGCATTAGAACAACGCGCCCAGTAGGTATTCCAATAACGGCTAACACATGGCTAGTACAAAACATATATTATAACATATATCCAAAACCATGTAAAACCATGTCATGCAATGATGACGAATGCAATGAGTCCCACCTATCACATGTACATAAAAGTACCCACCACATAGGTCTTTCGGACGCCTCGGCAGAGTGTGGACCCTCCGTTCACTTTAAAACATATCCTTGGAAACATAATTTCATCAAACATAAGATAAAACAATGTACATAAACCCATGGTTTCAAAGAGGTGGAATCCTACCAAAGACCGCTAACGTGTGCTTACGTCTTTTGTCCGGTAACCGCTCACGATCGTAAATGCCTTGTGAGATCCCGTTACCTTGTAATACAATAATAAATCAAAACCAAGTCCCACTTGATTTACAACTTTTAAAGTCCATTAACCAATTCCCATATTTACAAGATTGTCATTCATGGCCAACCTTCCATCTTAGCATGTATTCACAACTTTGCCCTTGGTTTAATCATTTAAACCTTCCACTCCTTAACACATAAACACAATAAACAAATAACTGATTCATAGACATCTAAGTTCACCAAACAATTCCCATGAGGTTCGGCCATACACCATGGCCGAACCCATGGTCCCTTATTTTCCTTTAATTACGAAAATGCCATTCATGGCTATCATTATCCCTTATTCTCATTCATAATGTACATGGACTAATAATTAACCCAATAATCCGAGTTCATAAAATAAACCTCATGGGATTCGGCCATAAACCTTGGCTGAACCCATGATCCTCCACTTTATTTAAAATACACAAAACATAATCCACAAATTTGATTCATGGGGTTCGGCCATGTGTATGGCCGAACCCATGATATCTTTGTTTCCAATTTTCACTAATGATCCATAATTAGGAAGTTTCCAAATTAATCATCCATCCTTCCATAATAAGAAGGTTTCCAAATTTATCTCCACCTTCTATATTTAGAAGGTTTCCAAAATAACATTCCATAATTAGAAGGTCCCTAAATTAAAACTTTCTAATTTAGTCTTCACCTTCCAAAAATAGAAACTTTTCAAATGAACCAACTTCCATAAATAGATGCTTTCTAATTTGGCAACCTCCTTCCAAAATTAGAAGGTTTCTAAATTTAATATACCATTTCCATAATTAAAACCTAATGGGGTTCGGCCATACACCATGGCCGAACCTCACCCATGGAAACAAATCTAACCTTTTCCATTATTTTCCATATTAATAACATCCTTCCCTTTTAATCAATCATACATTAAAAAATATACCAATCCAACTTCATGGGGTTCGGCCATACACCATGGTCGAACCCTATGGTTCACTCTTTGGAAATCACACATAATCATTCCATTTTAATCAATTAAAATCCTCAAATATAGTTGGTGGGGTTCGGCCATACACCATGGCCAAACCTCACCCTTTCTTTTCCATTCTTTGGATCCAACATCTTAGCCATAATACAATCATGGTTCGGCCATGCAATGGCCAACCCACATTCCTAACCATATCCCCATTTAAAATCCTCTTAAAACATAAGTATAATTCCATTATCTTCATGCTTGAAACCCCATAAATTTATTAACAACTTCCATGGTTTTTTCCTCATTAAAAAATCCATACATCTACTATGTCTTCTTTCATGGGGCTCGGCCATGCATTGTGGCTGAACCCTATGGTTCATGGTCCCATTAAAACTCTCAAAAATCTTTCCCAATCTTCTTCCATGGGGTTCGGCCAAACACCATGGCCGAACCCTATGGTTCTTTATTTCAAAATAAATTTATCAATTAGATACTAACCGTTTACGCGACTCCTTCTTGCTCTTCCAATCTTTCTCTTCCTTAGCCTCTTTCCACTTCTTCTTCTTGATCTTTCACAAAATCGAACTGATCTTGAAGTTGAATGTGTTGCCGTGAATGAGAGCTTGAGATGGAGAGGAAATTCGGCTATGGAGAGTAAACCGTGTGCCCTTCCTATGCATCTCTATATAAAGCCTTTCCTTGGTCCCAACTTTGGAAGGTGCTTAAGATAGCCATTGCCAACCTTCCTAAATCTCTTAAGTAACCTTTCATTCGGCCAATGCTAAAATAACAATAGCTATGCCGTGAGCCCTTTGTTTAATTTGCTATTGCCGTGTGCCCTTCCTTTAGAAGGTGCTATGCGCATAACACTAATCATAGCCTAAGCAATCTTTTAATTTAGACACTTCCCTAATGCCTTGGGCCCCTTGTTGCCTCTTTTAAATGATCTATGCGCCCAACATAGATATGGCAATTGCCGACCTTGGCTTCCCATTTTGGATAGTCCTACATAAAATATGTCATGCGCATACTCATAGATAAGCAACCTAAAAATCGGCCATGCTCAATTATCCCTTTCCTTATTTATTTAATATTGCAATAATAATTAAATTCAACCCCATTTAATTTTTATTGAAACCAATTCCAAAAACGTTGGGTCCTAATTGGGCCAATGACCCAACTCTTTACACAATTTAAGATCCATAACTAATGTTCACAAATTAAATGGATTATTTTCATACAAAATAATAAATTGAAAATCCGGAGTGTTACAATACAACCCTCTTTTTAAAATTTTTGTCCCGAAAATCGAGTGAAGTAGGGTTTCAAACATTTACATAAATAGCTCAGATGAGCTTTCCTCATTTCTGATTCGAGTTCCCATGTGGTTTCCTCAATGCCGTGTCGATCCCATACCATTTTGACAAATTGGATCGCTCGGTTCTGTAACACCCTTTGTTCTGTGTCCACCACTCGGACAGGCTTCTCGACGTATGTCACGTCGCTTTGGATCTCTATGTCTTGTACGTTTAGTACGTGAGAAGGATCAGGATTATACTCCCTCAACATCGATATATGGAACACATCGTGTAAAGATGTCAACTGTGATGGGAGTGCCAATTGATAAGCTACATCCCCCATCCTTCTTATGATTGAAAACAGTCCCACATATCTTAGCGACAATTTCTCCTTCTTTCCAAATCTCATGTGTCCCTTCCGTGGTGAGACTTTCAAGAACACCATGTCTCCCACTTCAAATTCAAGGAACCTCCTCCTCTTGTCAGTATAATTCTTCTGACGACTCTGTGCAGTCAATAGATGCTGCCGTATCAATTGTATCTGTGTTGTAGTCTCTGCAACCAACTCAGGTCCAATCAGTGCAGGCTCACTGGCCTCTGTCCAGGACACTGGTGACCTACAAGGTCTACCATATAATGCCTCAAATGGAGCCATCTGAAAGCTTGCCTGGTAACTGTTGTTGTAAGAGAATTCTACCAACGGCAAGTGATCCTCCCATCCACCCTTAAAATCTTGCATACATGCTCTCAGCATATCCTCCAGTGTCTGTATTATCCTCTCAGACTATCCATCAGTCTGTGGATGGAATGCTGTACTAATCAGTAGATCTATTCCCATGGCCGACTGCATGCTCTGCCATACTCTGCCTATGAATCAACCATCTCTGTCAGACACAATAGTCCGAGGTATACCATGCAATCTGATGATATCCTTAATATACCGCCGACCCAAAGTCTCAGATGAGTTTGTCATCTTGATGGGAATAAAATGTGCATACTTGGTTAGTCGATCTACCACGACCCATATCGCATCGTTACCCTTTGATGACCTTGGCAACCCTGTCACAAAATCCATGGAAATGTGTTCCCATTTCCATTCCGGCACTTGTAAGGGTTTGAGTAACCTTGGTGGCTTCTGTTGTTCCGTCTTAACCTGTTGTTCCGTCTTAACCGTTAAGCAATGAGCCACAAATTCTGCCACATCTCTTTTGAGTTCGTGCCATTAGGAATGTCTCTTCAGGTCGTGATGCATTGGTACTGCCTGGATGAATAGAGAGTTTGGTCTGATGTGTCTTAACCAATAACTCTTTCTGTAGCTCTTTGGTACATATACCCTTCCTCGGAATACGAGACCCTGTCCTGGTCGTAACTCCCATTCCGGTATGACTTCACCAGTAGACATCTTGGCCCAAATCTCCTCCACCTCCGGGTCTGTCCGTTGTTCCTGTTCAATCTTGGTAACCATGTTGGACCGTATGATCATATTGTAAATAGTCTCATGGTTATTGAGGTAAACTTTAAACTCTCGAATGGTATTCAGCATCTCCCATTCTGCCCTGATCAAACATGCCACTGATGCATGTGGTAAACGGCTGAGGGCATTTGCCACCTTGTTCGCCTTGCCAAGGGTGATAACGAAGTGCGAATTCATAATCTGCCAGATATTTCATCCATCTGCGCTGCCTCAAATTGAGCTCTTTCTAATCAAACAAGTACTTCAAGCTCTTATGATCAGAAAACACTTCAAATTTCTTGCCATAAAGATAATGTCTCCAGCTTTTGAGAGCGAAGACCACTGCGGCTAGTTCCAGATCGTGCGTAGGATAGAGACGTTCATGTATTTTCAACTGTCTTGATCCGTATGCCACCACACGATTACTTTGACTGAGTGTACACCCCAGTCCCTCTCCTGAAGCATCGCATTGTACCTTGTAACGCCTCGGCCTTTTTCACTCGCTTCTTCTCGTAAATTCAAAGTCTATTTTTTTTTTTTTATAACAGAGTAGAGTGATAGGGCGCGGGACGTCACGACGTGAGCTAAGTCCGAACTTCTAAAGTCCGACCCTTAACTGGCCAACCCTATGTGTGCATGGACTCAGTCCAAGAAAAAGGTTCACACATAGCAATATAAACATGCAGAATAAAAATAACATGCGGAATCATAATAGAACACAATTTTATTCCATTCAGATAGCAAAGTACGTTAAGTCATTAATCATCATTATCATAACGCAATTATCCAATAAGACATCCAACCATAGCAAATCCATCTAAGTTATTACAATCCGAATTCTAGATACTCAATTACAAGCCCATGAGTATCTTAAACAAAATATAAACTAAAAGCATCAAAGATCCTATGCTTGACTTGCTTCGCGCTCATCGTTCCCTTCGTTTCCTGTATCATCAACTAGGGTAAAAGTAGGGCATTAGTACAACGCGCCCAGTAGGTATTCCAATTAGGGTTAACACATAGGTTAGTACCAACAATCCAGATATAATATATATCAAAACCAGTTATAATAAATCATTCCATACTTTCAAAACATTGTATCCAAAACAGTGTATGATAATAGAGATCCAATCATACCGATAAAACCAAAAACCTTGCATGATAATAAAGATCATAATCATGCCGATCCAATGCTATGCCATGCTATCATATGCAATGAGTCTCACCCATCACAAAACATATGGTATACTCTTGATGGAATTCTCCTCATCAAGGTATCTTCCTGGTGGAATGCTCATCACCAAGGTCTTCTCTCTTGATGGAATTCTCCTCATCAAGGTATTCCCCACAGTTGCCTTAAGGACATTCCGACGGAGTGTGGACTCCGGTTACTTAGTATCCTCTTGATGGGATTCTCATCATCAAGGTATTCATACATAGTATCTTCTTGATGGGATTCTCATCATCAAGGTATCCCCCCACGAGTGTTTTACGGACGCCCCGATGGAGTGTAGGTCCTCGGTTACATGTCATCCCGCCCATGCCATGCATGAGATGCAAATACCACATGCTATGCAATTATACAAAATCCTAGCATTTAAAAGCTCATATTTAAAAACACATGCTATTTTATCAAATAAACATAGCATATAAAATCACCATTTGAAACATATTCTTTGCAATATAAATTCATTAAATCAAGATAAAAACAATGTACTTATACCTATGGTTTTAAAGAGGTGGAATCCTACCAAAGACCGCTAACGTGTGCTTGCGTCTTTCGTCCGGTAACCACTCACGATCGTAAACACCTTGTGAGTTCCCATTACCTTATAATGCAATAAACAATCAAAATCAAGTCCCACTTGATTTACAATATTTTAAGTCCCTAAACCAATCCCCATGGTTTATCATTTTCAGCCATTATTACCAAATTGCCATTGGTCTAATATTTAATTAACAATTCATTCATTTAATCCAACATACATAACCCTAGGTTCATCAAAACAATTACCATGGGGTTTGGCCACACATCATGGCCAAAACCCATGATCCCTTATTTTCACTTAATTACCAAAATGCCATTATACATATCCATAGCCTTTACCTTCCTTATTTTCATATTTTTATAAGATTACCATCCATGGCTAATATAACCCAATATTCTTATTTACAATATACTTAGGCTAATAATTAACCCATTAATCCAAATTCATGGGGTTTGGCCATACCCATGGCCGAACCCATGATCTTTCATGTTAGGTGATAATTACAAAATTGCCATTCAAGGCTAACCTTCCTTTTTAGCAAGTATTTACAACCTTGTCATTGCCTCCAACAACTTAGGCTTAGGTTCCAACACATGGGTCCATTTATTTATTTTAAACAATTTAGCTCCATACATGAACCCTAAAAAAAGTACCTTAACCACTTAAGTCCCTAAAGAACCTCTAGTGGGGTTCGGCCATACACCATGGCCGAACCTCACCCAATTGAGACAAATCCATCCTTTTTCATTTACTTTCTATCTTTAGATCCTTTCTAATTTAATGACAACTTCCATATTTAGAAATCATCTTCCAAAATTAAAAAGTTTCCATAAATAATCTTCACCTTCCATCATTAGAAGGTTCCCATAAATAAACTCCACCTTCCATTATTAGGAGGTTTCCAAAAATAAACTCCACCTTCTCTATTTAGAAGGTTTCCAAATTTAATAAACAATTCCATGGGGTTCGGCCATAAACCATGGCCGAACCCTATGGTTTTTATCATTCAAAACTCCATTAAAATTATCAAAGCTACTCCAATCTTCTTCTTTCTTCTTGATCTTGTCTTTCTATAGTTGGTTTTTAAAGAGAGAATCAAACCTTTCATGCTGTATGCAGATCAGAACAAGAACTCTTGAACTGGGCGTTGCTGCCCTTGCTGCTCCACACATTGCTACTACAACGTTACAGATGTTGTAAGTGTTGCACAAGAGTTCCTCCATCACCTGCTGCAATGAACTCACCATGTGTTGGGTATTGTTTACTGCCAATGAAATCCAACCACCGTACATGCATGCATTAATAACATGCAAGAATATGTTCCTCTCCAGCACATCTAAGAACAATATATATTGTATGGCAACCCCTTTGCTGTATGGTATTCTATTCACACAATACCCACTGTATGTGCTTCACCGATCTGATCTACTATAATCAGATCAGTTCCTTCTTGTATCCACAACAGTCAATGGTTTTCTTCCCTTCAAAACAGAGCTGCTCTCTGTTTGACACCCATAAACGTAGACAGTCAGTATGGTATTTTGCCTTACTGAAAACCCATGCTCACCTTTAAGCAAAGCCTTAGATTGATTCTTTCAGATCTGTGTGTACAGATCTGTATGCCGCTGAGGAGAAGCTTATATTCTCTTCTTTGTTGATGTCGTGTGCATCACATGATAAACACAAAAGTCTTGCTACCAGCGCACCCCACTTCTTGTGCTGCTGCAAGCTGTTGTCCCCTCTTAGCACTCACGATGGCTTCTCACACAACCAGTCTTCTTCCTGGATTCGTGTGTCTCTACCTTCACACAGCACCGCCTGTAAACTGCCCAAGTTACACTTCCAATTGTGTCCGTCATCCACAACAGATCAGATTGGGGACAGATCTACCGATTCCTCTTCTTAGAAGACCCACACGCTTACCTTCTATGCAGCGTGCATTGCTTGTACTCTGCTCGGACACATTCTTGCTAGCAGCAACTCCCTTTGTCCAAGGTCTCAGATGATTTCTCAGCAACGATGGAGGAGATGATGCTCCTTGTGTTGCTGCCTCACGATGTAATCCCTTTTTATTGCTGCGTTGGTGTTGCTGTGTCTTCTCTCTAAGACAGCAACTCCTCCTTTTGTATACAGCAAACCACTTCAAGCAGCAAAACTGTCCCTCACGATACTGCTCCTTAAACAAAATAGCCCCACGTTGGTAGCAGAGTACCTTTGTTGTGCTTCTCAGATTTCTTATTACCGATCTAGCTGTATCCTTTCCTTCATTCGCTGCTGTCACAGATCTCCTTCCCAAGCAACAGCGTGTATTGCTCCATGTATACATCTCTCGCTGACAGCCCCTCTTCTTGCTGTAATAACCTGAATTTTTGATAAATATATATATTGGCATTTATTCATTTTAAATTGAAGTTTGATGTAATAAAATGCCAAATGGACCAAATTTTGGGACAATGGCCCAAGGATGGCCCAATTGGGCCATGGATTGGATGAAATCCATTAAATGGGTCAATGGGGACTAATCGGGTCAACAATGGTCAAAGTAGGCCCGATAGCCATGTGGGGCCCAATGGATCAAAATCGGTTCAAATCTAAGGTAAGTGGAAAAGGAGGGAATCTAATTGGGCCATGGGCCCAATGGTTACCCAATAGGCCTGGAATTGGAATTGATACATGTAATTGGTCAATGGTAAGTAATCGGGTCAAAGATGGTCAATTTGGGTCAAAGAGCCATATGGGACCCAATGGGCCAAGGTAACTAAGCCCTAAGATAAAGGGGTAAGACAAGAATCAAATTGGGCCATGGGCCCAATGATGATCCAATAAAAGGGATACAATTAATAAAATTTAAATCACCTAAGTTAGGTGATAAATGGACCAAGGCAACATGGCCAATGGGGCCCACCTCCACCTCACCCATTGAGGTGGCGTGTGGACCCAAGAATAGTGGGGCCGACCACCATGGTTGACTTGGTCAACCATGGGTGGATCATGGAGGGAAATTAATGGGATTAAATTAAATAGAAAGTGATTAATTAAATTAATCAAGGGATCAAGGTGATCTAAGTTAATCAACCTAAGATTAAAATGGTCAAATGGTTAAATGGTCAAAACCACTCCAACAAACACAAACCACCTCAAGAAAACACAAATTAAAACCATGGGCTTGAATGGTGGTTGGGTCTCAACCACCACCACCAAAGTCAAGCCAACCCATGCTTGGTTGGTGAGAAAGTTAATGCTTGAATGAAGACCACTCCAACCACCTCCATCTCATGTCAAACTAACCATTTTCACTCTATCTCCCCACACACACATGAAATTCGTCCCTCACCTTGCAAGAGAGGAGAAAAGGAAACTTAGAAGAAAAACTTAGAAAGAAAGAGGAAGAAAAGAGAAGGAAAAGACAAGTCTTGGGCCACCCCAAGATCAAGAACCTTGAAGATCTCTCCCTCATCTCCATACTCTCTTTCTCTCTTAACCTAACCTCATTTACCTTAGCCAATCCAAGCATGTCCCACCATTGATCAAGCTCATCTAGCCGATCATCAAGAAGAGAAAGAAGGAGAAAGGGCTAAGGAAAAAGAAAGAAGGACCGGAGGAGTCGTCGGTGCGGTAAGAATTTCTTAAACAAGAGTTTATATTTTTTTTAAACGATAGGATGTGGAATCCATTTCTTAGACTAAACATGGCCAAAAATGTTGTGGGCCATGGATCTAAGATCCATCAATGGAAGATTAAGAAATGGATAAACTTAGAGAGAGATAGATTAAATGAATGGATGACCATAGGGTTCGGCCATGTAGCATGGCCGAACCCCATGGTGAATGATGGATAATTTAATTTAGATTATATGGTTTAAAATGTTGGAGAATGCTTAATGGTTGTTATGAGGATTTCAAGATTTTAAAATGATTGAAAAGTTGGTAAGTTTTAAATGGTGATGATGTAGTGATCTATGAGGATTAGGACCCTTAGATGCTCAATGGTTGATAGTTTCTAAAAATTGAAAATTTTGAGTATGGTATGTGATTTTCAAATGGGTGCTAAAAGATGGAAGTGGTGGAGTAAATAATTTTGAATTATGGAGGTAATAATTGGTGGTAGGAGTGGATTTTAAATGTAATTAAAAATCCAAGATAAAAATGAGGGAAAGACATCATGGGTTCGGCCATGGTGTATGGCCGAACCCATGACCCATGTTTTTAGGTCATTCATGGGCTAAGTATGGGTTATATGTGGTTAAACAAAATAGAAATTAGGTTAGGTTAATGATGAAATTTAAATGGATTTACAAAGTGTATGATAGTTTTTAGAGGGCCAAAATGAATGAGGATTATTGATTTTAAAAATGGATGTCTTTTGGACAAAAACATTGGTCTAAGAATGGCATCAATGGATGATGAGCCATGAACCATGGGTTCGGCCATGGTGTATGGCCGAACCCTATGGTGGTAATTAATAATTTTTAATGATGGGAAAGTAGAGAAATTGGTTAAGAAAAATGGATAGATTGTATGGGTGTTACAAGTATGATATGTGATGTTTAAATGGAATAAAGATGGTGATTTAAATGGATGATTTAATTTTCATTGGAGTATTTTAAATGGTAAAAACCAAGAAAAATGGGGAAAAAAGGTTCGGCCATGGTGTATGGCCGAACCCATGACCCAAATTTTGATCAATTTTAGGCTAAGGTTAAATGCATGTATCAATGCTTAGGAGTTTGATTTAAAGGGCCAAAATGATTAAAGTTTTGTGATTTTAAATTGGATTATTTTGGGACAAAACTTAGTCTTTGAAAATGGTATCCATAAAGGTGAACCTTAGGGTAGTGATTAGTGGATTTTAATAAATGGAAAATAATGTAGAAGAATACTAGATTTTGATGGATTTATAAAAATGATATGTGGGCCACACCTTAGGCCAAAATGTGGAATTAGGTGTGGGAGTAAATATTTTTCAAAATTAAATATTAGGTGGCTGATTTTATGATGTTAGGTCATGATTGAATGGACCTAAGTATGAATGAATCTTGGAATTAGAATGCACATAAGTGGGTGAATGATTTACCATGGAAAAGAGAGTGACAAAATGGTAAATAAGTGCCCCATTGAAGAACCATGGGTTCGGCCATAGTACATGGCCGAACCCTATGCGGATTAGAAGTAAAATTCTATGCAATATGAATGATGAAAAGAAATGTATAGATGCTGCGTTTTAGGCTCGCTCATTTGGATATTAAAATTGGCCAAAATCGGATTTATGTATGAAGTCTAAAACCAATGGATAATGGGCTAAGTTAAGGGCCGATTGTCGATAAACTTATAATGTATTTAAAGATCATTGAATGGACCTAGGGTTATGATTAGATAGGAACTTAATCATGGATAATGTATGGACTAATTCGGTAAATGTAATAAGGTATCGGACGTCGCAAACGGTACGCGATCGGCGACCGGATTATCGAACGGAAAGCGTAACGGAACGCGACACGGTATTCGGTAGGATTCCTACCTTTTTGTAAGCGATGGATATGTAATGGTATTTTAAATTATTTTGATTTGGCCTATGATAGATCTATGATTATGATTTATCTTATGATGAGTTATAAGTTTATGAAGCATATGGTTTATATTTTAATATTATGCATCCTATGGCTATGTATGATATGTCAAGTATATGGGTTACATATATATATTACATAGCATAATGCACTACATCTCATGCATGCATGGGCAGAAAAAAATAAACAAACCGGAATCCATGCTCCGTCGGGGCGACCGAGAAGCAAACATGGGGATAGTTGAGGGGTCATAACCGGAGTCCATGCTCCGTCGGGACGACCGAGAATCAGACATGGGGATAGCCTGAGGGCTATAACCGGAGTCCATGCTCCGTCGGGGGCGACCGAGAAGCAAACATGGGGATAATACATTGTATGATCATACGGATATTGGGTGGGACACATGACATAAGCACCCATGACATAGCATTCATCACATACTTATTTTGTTGTATTTTATGTTATCGGTATGTGTGTATCACTAATCCATGTGCTAGCCCTACTAGGAGTCCTACTGGGCGCGTTGACTAACGCCCTACTTCTACCCTAGCTGATGACGCAGGAGAGGCAGGAAGCGGTGGACATACCGGAGGCCAAGCTTAGGAGCTTTGGAAACGCATTCCTAGTTATTTAAGTTTATATTTTGGAAATGTAATTTTGAGTAACTTAGCGCGTCGGACTGTATAATTTTGCATTTCTTGCGATGGTTTGGAATTTACTTATGGACGATGATATTTTGTGATATAAGTATGAACATAGGGGCATTTTGGTAAATTAATGTTATATCTTCCCTTCTATCTAAAAACCGGTAGGATAGACTCTATTATCATGTTCCGCAATAATTATAATCCGCGAGCTTACTTCTTACGCGTGAACCGTTCTCGTGGACTTAGCTCCGCACACGCGTGGGGTTGGCCAGTTAAGGGTCGGGCTTTAGAAGCTCGGACTTAACTCGCGTCGTGGCGTCCGCGCCCTCTCTCACTCTTCTATTTAAAAAAAAAAAAAATATAGACTCTGATTTTCGGAAAACGGGTGAAAAAGGGCAGGGCGTTACACTTGCCTCTTTTATAACTTCCATTCGGTTCTTACTGGCTGAAATAGCAAGTGATAATTTCAGCCGTATAACATACATAGAAATTGCCATGCGCCCCTGTTGTTTTGCTGCCCTTCTTCTATAAACAATTCCACACGATCCTATCCTATTAAGATAGGAATTGCTAATTCTTAATCCTAAATTTAGAATGTGCTATGCACCCATTGTGTTTAACAATTGCCTTAGTGCCATGCACCCCTTTTGTCTCCCACTTTTGGAAGGTGCTAAGATAACACTTTCCTTATGCCATTTTTAATCAAGAAAGACCCTCGTTAAAGAGATCTTATGCGCATATCACATGGATTAAATATCTCATAATCGGCCAAGTAATATCCCATACATAGCCATGCAACTCCTAAAATCTTTCCATCATATCTTCCATGCGCATGCAATTAATCCAAATCCCTTATTTGTATAAATTGCATTACTAATAAAAATCAGCCCATTTAATTTTTTATTAAAGCCCCTTCCATAATTCGTTGGGTCTTAATTGGGCAAAGACCCAATACTTTACCCATATAAGATACATATCTAAAAATTCACAATTAAATGGGTAATTTCCGTAAATATTTACAATTTGAAAATCCGGGGTATTACATACCTCATAACACTTGCCTCTTTCCGGCAAAATTAGTATTGGAGCAGTGGGAAGTCTCTTCTTCAGCTCTTCAAACCTCCGATTGCACAGATCTGATCACTCATATTTGACTCTTTTCTGAGTGAGTCGAGTAAGTGGAGATGCAATTTTTGAGAAGTTCATGATAAATTTCCTTTAATAACCAGCCAATCTCAAAAAGCTACGGATTTCGGTTACATTCTTCTGATATAACATGTCAAAAAGTTGACCTCAGATAGCTAAAATTCACATTTACTGGCTTTAGCATATAGTTTGTTCTTCCTCAAAGTGTCCAAAACTATCCTCAAGTGCTCAGCTCTTTCTGAGTCTTAGAATAAATCAAAATGTCATCTATAAATACAATGACAAATTGATCCAAGTAAGGACGGAAGATCCTGTTCATAAGATCCATGAACACAGCCGGTGCATTGGTGAGTCCAAACGGCATGACAATAAACTCATATAGCCCATACCTCAATTCAACTAGTTTCTAAATTTAGTAAGACTTCGAAATCTATATAAATTCTGAAATTTCAAATATTTTAAAAAGAAACATTTAAAATTAGGTAACCTTCTAAAATTGTAGTTTTTAAAAATAGAAACTTCCAATTTTAAATAATAGCCTAAAATAGAAATTTCCAAAAGTAGAAGTATTTCGAAAATTAAAAATAATATCTAAAATTATAACGTTTCTAAAAATAGAAATTTCTCAATTCAACAAGTTTCTAAATTTAGTAAGACTTCCAACTCTATATGAATTCTAGAATTTCTACGATTTTTAAAAAGGAAGTTTTAAAATTAGGTAACTTTCTAAAATTGTAGTTTTTAAAAATATAAATTGCCAATTTTAAATAATAGCCTAAAATAGAAATTTCCAAAACTAGCAGTATTCGGAAAAATAAAAATAGTATCTAAAATTATAAAATTTCTTAAAATAGAAATTTCTCAATTCAAAAAGTTTCTAAATTTAGTAAGTTTCTAAATCTAGATAATTCTAGAATTTCAAATATTTTAAAAAGAAACTTTTAAAATTAGGTAACTTCTAAAATTTTAGCTATTAATAATTGAAACTACCTCTTTTAATTGATAGCATAAAATAAAATTTCAAAAACTAAAGTACTTTGACAATTAGAAATAACATCTAAAATAATAAAATTTCTAAAAATAGAAATTTCTCAATTCAACAACTTTCTAAATTTAGTAAGACTTCCAAACCTAGATAATTCTAGAATTTCAAATATTTTAAAGAGAATGTTTTAAAATTAGGTAACCTTCTAAAATTGTAGTTTTTAAAAATAGAAACTGTCAATTTTAAATAATAGCCTAAAATAGAAATTTCCAAAAGTAGAAGTATTTTGAAAATAAGAAATAATATCCAAAATTATAAAATTTATAACAATAGAAAATTTTCAATTCAACAAGTTTCTAAATTTAGTAAGACTTCCAAATCTATATAAATTCTAAAATTTCTACTATTTAAAAAAAATATTTAAATTTAGGTAACCTTTAAAATTGTAGTTTTTAAAAATAGAAACTTCCAATTTTAAATAATAGCCTAATATGGAAATTTCCAAAAGTAGCGGTATTTTGAAAAATATAAATAATATCTAAAATTATAAAAATTCTAAAAATAGAAATTTCTCAATTCAACTAATTTCTAAATTTAGTAAGACTTCGAAATCTATATAAATTCAGGAATTTCAAATATTTTAAAAACAAACATTTAAAATTAGGTAACCTTCTAAAATTGAAGTTTTTAAAAATAGAAACTGCCAATTTTAAATAATAGCCTAAAATAGAAATTTCCAAAAGTAGAAGTATTTCGAAAATTAAAAATAATATTTAAAATTATAACATTTCTAAAAATAGAAATTTCTCAATTCAACAAGTTTCTAAATTTAGTAAGACTTCCAAATCTATATGAATTCTAGAATTTCTACTATTTTTAAATAAGAAGTTTTAAAATTAGGTAACTTTCTAAAATTGTAGTTTTTAAAAATAGAAACTGCCAATTTTAAATAATAGCGTAAAATAATAACTAAAATAAAAATTTCTAAAAATCTAAATTTCTCAAATCGACAACTTTCTAAATTTATTAAGACTTCCAAATCTAGATAATTCTAGAATTTCAAATATTTTAAAAAGAAACTTTTAAAATTAGGTAACTTCTAATATTTTAGTTTTTAAAAATAGAAACTACCTATTTTAATTGATAACATAAAATAAAATTTCAAAAAGTAGCAGTATTTTGACAATTAGAAATAATATCTAAAATAATAAAATTTCTAAAAATAGAAATTTCTCAGTTCAACAACTTTCTAAATTTAGTAAGACTTCCAAATCTAGATAATTCTAGAATTTCAAATATTTTAAAGAGAAAGTTTTAAAATTAGGTAACTTTCTAAAATTTTAGTTTTTAAAAATAGAAATTGACAATTTTAAATAATAGCCTAAAATAGAAATTTCCAAAACTAGCAGTATTTCAAAAAATTAAAATAATATCTTAAATTAAAAAAATTCTTAAAATAGAAATTTCTTAATTCAACAAGTTTCTAAATTTAATAAGACTTCTAAATCTAGATAATTCTATAATTTCAAAAAATTTAAAAAGAAACTTTTAAAATTAGGTAACTTCTAAAATTTTAGTTATTAAAAATAAAAATTACCTTTTTAATCGATAGCATAAAATAAAATTTCAAAAAGTAGAAGTATTTTGACAATTAGAAATAATATTTAAAATAATAAAATTTCTAAAAATAGAAATTTCTCAATTCAACAACTTTCTAAATTTAGTAAGACTTTCAAACGTAGATAATTCTAGAATTTCAAATATTTTAAAGAGAAAGTTTTAAAATTAGGTAGCCTTCTAAAATTGTAGTTTTTAAAATAGAAACTGTCAATTTTAAATAATTGCCTAAAATAGAAATTTCCAAAAGTAGAAGTATTTTGAAAATTAGAATTAATATCCAAAATTATAAAAATTTTAAAAATAGAAAATTTTCAATTCAACAAGTTTCTAAATTTAGTAAGACTTCCAAATCTATATAAATTCTAAAATGTCTACTAATAAAAAAAAAAATTTAAATTTAGGTAACCTTTAAAATTGTAGTTTTTAAAAATAGAAACTTCCAATTTTAAATAATAGCCTAATCAAGAAATTTCCAAAATTAGCGGTATTTTGAAAAATATAAATAATATCTAAAATTAAAAAAATTCTAAAAATAGAAATTTCTCAATTCAACTAGTTTCTAAATTTAGTAAGACTTCAAAATCTATATAAATTCTGGAATTTCAAATATTTTAAAAAGAAACATCTAAAATTAGGTAACCTTCTAAAATTGTAGTTTTTAAAAATAGAAACTGTTAATTTTAAATAATAGCCTAAAATAGAAATTCCAAAAAAAAAGTATTTCAAAAATTAAAAATAATATCTTAAATTATAAAGTTTCTAAAAATAGAAATTTCTCAATTCAAAAAGTTTCTAAATTTAGGAAGTCTTCCAACCCTATATGCATTCTAGAATTTCTACAATTTTTAAAAAGGAAGTTTTAAAATAAGGTAACTTTCTAACTTCTGTTTTTAAAAATAGAAACAACTAATTTTAAATAATAGCCTAAAATAAAAAATTCCAAAACTAGCAGTATTTCGAAAAATAAAAATAATAACTAAAATTATAAAATTTCTTAAAATAGAAATTTCTCAATTCAACAACTTTCTAAATTTTGTAAGACTTCTAAATCTAGATAATTCTAGAATTTCAAATATTTTAAAGAGAATGTTTTAAGGTTAGGTAACTTCTAAAATTTTACATATTAAAAATAGAAACTACCTATTTTAATTGATAGCATAAAATAAAATTTCAAAAAGTAGCAATATTTTGAAATTTAGAAATAATAACAAAAATAATAAAACTTCTGAAAATAGAAATTTCTCAATTCGACAACTTTCTAAGCTTAGTAAGACTTCCAAATCTAGATAATTCTAGAATTTCAAATATTTTAAAGAGAAAGTTTTAAAACTAGGTAACTTTCTAAAATTGTAGTTTTTAAAAAAAGAAACAACCAATGTTAAATAATAGCCTAAAATAAAAATTTCCAAAACTAGCAGTATTTCAAAAAATAAAAATAATATCTAAAATTATACAATTTCTTAAAATAGAAATTTCTAATTTCAACAAGTTTCTAAATTTAGTAAGACTTCCAAATCTAGATAATTCTAGAATTTCAAATATTTTAAAAAGAAAGTTTTAAAATTAGGTAACTTCCAAAATTTTAGTTTTTAAAAATAGAAACTGCATATTTTAATTGATAGCATAAAGTAAAATTTCAAAAAGTAGCAGTATTTTGACAAATAGAAATAATATCTAAAATAATAAAAATTCTAAAAAAAGAAATTTCTCAATTCAACAACTTTCTAAATTTAGTAAGACTTCCAAACGTAGATAATTCTAGAATTTCAAATCTTTTAAAAATAAACTTTTAAAATTAGGTAACTTCTAAAATTTTAGTTATTAAAAATAGAAATTACCTATTTTAATTGATAGCATAAAATAAAATTTCAAAAAGTAGTAGTATTTTGACAATTAGAAATAATAACTAAAATAATAAAATTTCTAAAAATAGAAATTTCTTAATTCGACAACTTTCTAAATTTATTAAGACTTCCAAATCTAGATAATTCTAGAATTTCAAATATTTTAAAGAGAGAGTTTTAAAATTAGGTAACTTTCTAAAATTGTAGTTTTTAAAAATAGAAACGGCCAATTTTAAATAATAGCCTAAAATAGAAATTTCCAAAACTAGGAATATTTCGAAAAATAAAAATATTATCTAAAATTATAAATTTCTTAAAATAGAAATTTCTCAATTCAACAAGTTTTGAATTTAGTAAAACTTCCAAATCTTGATAATTCTAGAATTTCAAATATTTTAAAGAAACTTTTAAAATTAGGTAACTTCTAAAATTTTAGTTTTTAAAAATACAAAATACCTATTTTTAATTGATAGCAAAAAATAAAATTTCAAAAAGTAGCAGTATTTTGACAATTAGAAATAATATCTAAAAAAATGAAATTTCTAAAAATAGAAATTTCTCAATTCAACAACATTCTAAATTTAGTAAGACTTCCAAATCTAGATAATTCTAGAATTTCAAATATTTGAAAGAGAAAGTTTTAAAATTAGGTAACTTCCAAAATTATAGTTTTTAAAAATAGAAACTGCATATTTTAATTGATAGCATAAAATAAAATTTCAAAAAGTAGCAGTATTTTGACAAATAGAAATAATATCTAAATAATAAAAATTCTAAAAATAGAAATTTCTCAATTCAACAAGTTTCTAAATTTAGTAAGACTTCCAAATCTAGATAATTCTAGAAGTTCAAATATTTTAAAAAGAAACTTTAAAATTAGGTAACTTCCAAAATTTTTTTTTAAAAATAGAAACTGCATATTTTAATTGATCACATAAAATAAAATTTCAAAAAGTAGCAGTATTTGACAAATAGAAATAATATCTAAAATAATAAAAATTCTAAAAATAGAAATTTCTCAATTCAACAACTTGCTAAATTTAGTAAGACTTCCAAACGTAGATAATTCTAGAATTTCAATCTTTTAAAAATAAACTTTTAAAATTAGGTAACTTCTAAAATTTTAGTTATTAAAAATAGAAATTACCTATTTTAATTGATAGCATAAAATAAAATTTCAAAAAGTAGTAGTATTTTGACAATTAGAAATAATAACTAAAATAACAAAATTTCTGAAAATAGAAATTTCTTAATTCGACAACTTTCTAAATTTATTAAGACTTCCAAATCTAGATAATTCTAGAATTTCAAATATTTTAAAGAGAGAGTTTTAAAATTAGGTAACTTTCTAAAATTGTAGATTTTAAAAATAGAAACGGCCAATTTTAAATAATAGCCTAAAATAGAAATTTTCCAAAACTAGGAATATTTTGAAAAATAAAATATTATCTAAAATTATAAATTTCTTAAAATAGAAATTTCTCATTCAACAAGTTTGGAATTTAGTAAAACTTCCAAATCTTGATAATTCTAGAATTTCAAATATTTTAAAAAGAAACTTTTAAAATTAGGTAACTTCTAAAATTTTAGTTTTTAAAAATACAAAATACCTATTTTAATTGATAGCAAAAAATAAAATTTCAAAAAGTAGCAGTATTTTGACAATTAGAAATAATATCTAAAAAAATGAAATTTTCTAAAAATAGAAATTTCTCAATTCAACAACATTCTAAATTAGTAAGACTTCCAAATCTAGATAATTCTAGAATTTCAAATATTTGAAGAGAAAGTTTTAAAATTAGGTAACTTCCAAAATTATAGTTTTTTAAAATAGAAACTGCATATTTTAATTGATAGCATAAAATAAAATTTCAAAAAGTAGCAGTATTTTGACAAATAGAAATAATATCTAAAATAATAAAAAATTCTAAAAATAGAAATTTCTCAATTCAACAAGTTTCTAAATTTAGTAAGACTTCCAATCTAGATAATTCTAGAAGTTCAAAATATTTTAAAAAGAAACTTTAAAATTAGGTAACTTCCAAAATTTTAGTTTTTAAAAATAGAAACTGCATATTTTAATTGATCACATAAAATAAAATTTCAAAAGTAGCAGATTTTGACAAATAGAATAATATCTAAAATAATAAAAATTCTAAAAATAGAAATTTCTCAATTCAACAACTTTCTAAATTTAGTAAGACTTCCAAACGTATAATTCTAGAATTTCAAATCTTTAAAATAAACTTTTAAAATTAGGTAACTTCTAAAAATTTTAGTTATTAAAAATAGAAATTACCTATTTTAATTGATAGCATAAAATAAAATTTCAAAAAGTAGTAGTATTTTGACAATTAGAAATAATAACTAAAATAACAAAATTTCTGAAAATAGAAATTTCTTAATTCGACAACTTTCTAAATTTATTAAGACTTCCAAATCTAGATAATTCTAGAATTTCAAATATTTAAAGAGAGAGTTTTTAAAATTAGGTAACTTTCTAAAATTGTAGATTTTAAAAATAGAAACGGCCAATTTTAAATAATAGCCTAAAATAGAAATTTCCAAAACTAGGAATATTTTGAAAAATAAAAATATTATCTAAAATTAAAAATTTCTTAAAATAGAAATTTCTCAATTCAACAAGTTTTGGAATTTAGTAAAACTTCCAAATCTTGATAATTCTAGAATTTCAAATATTTTAAAAAGAAACTTTTAAAATTAGGTAACTTCTAAAATTTTAGTTTTTAAAAATACAAAATACCTATTTTAATTGATAGCAAAAAATAAAATTTCAAAAAGTAGCAGTATTTTGACAATTAGAAATAATATCTAAAAAAAGAAATTTCTAAAAATAGAAATTTCTCAATTCAACAACATTCTAAATTTAGTAAGACTTCCAAATCTAGATAATTCTAGAATTTCAAATATTTGAAAGAGAAAGTTTTAAAATTAGGTAACTTCCAAAATTATAGTTTTTAAAAATAGAAACTGCATATTTTAATTGATAGCATAAAATAAAATTTCAAAAAGTACAGTATTTTGACAAATAGAAATAATATCTAAAATAATAAAAAATTCTAAAAATAGAAATTTCTCAATTCAACAAGTTTCTAAATTTAGTAAGACTTCCAAATCTAGATAATTCTAGAAGTTCAAATATTTTAAAAAGAACTTTAAAATTAGGTAACTTCCAAAATTTTAGTTTTTAAAAATAGAAACTGCATATTTTTAATTGATCACATAAAATAAAATTTCAAAAAGTAGCAGTATTTTGACAAATAGAAATAATATCTAAAATAATAAAAATTCTAAAAATAGAAATTTCTCAATTCAACAACTTTCTAAATTTAGTAAGACTTCCAACGTAGATAATTCTAGAATTTCAAATCTTTTAAAAATAAACTTTTAAAATTAGGTAACTTCTAAAATTTTAGTTATTAAAAATAGAAATTACCTATTTTAATTGATAGCATAAAATAAAATTTCAAAAAGTAGTAGTATTTGACAATTAGAAATAATAACTAAAATAACAAAATTTCTGAAAATAGAAATTTCTTAATTCGACAACTTTCTAAATTTATTAAGACTTCCAAATCTAGATAATCTAGAATTTCAAATATTTTAAAGAGAGAGTTTTAAAATTAGGTAACTTTCTAAATTGTAGATTTTAAAAATAGAAACGGCCAATTTTAAATAATAGCCTAAAATAAAATTTCCAAAACTAGGAATATTTTGAAAAAATAAAAATATTATCTAAAATTATAAATTTCTTAAAATAGAAATTTCTCAATTCAACAAGTTTTGGAATTTAGTAAAACTTCCAAATCTTGATAATTCTAGAATTTCAAATATTTTAAAAAGAAACTTTTAAAATTAGGTAACTTCTAAAATTTTAGTTTTTAAAAATACAAAATACCTATTTAATTGATAGCAAAAAATAAAATTTCAAAAAGTAGCAGTATTTTGACAATTAGAAATAATATCTAAAAAAATGAAATTTCTAAAAATAGAAATTTCTCAATTCAACAACATTCTAAATTTAGTAAGACTTCCAAATCTAGATAATTCTAGAATTTCAAATATTTGAAAGAGAAAGTTTTAAAATTAGGTAACTTCCAAAATTATAGTTTTTAAAAATAGAAACTGCATATTTTAATTGATAGCATAAAATAAAATTTCAAAAAGTAGCAGTATTTTGACAAATAGAAATAATATCTAAAATAATAAAAATTCTAAAAATAGAAATTTCTCAATTCAACAAGTTTCTAAATTTAGTAAGACTTCCAAATCTAGATAATTCTAGAAGTTCAAATATTTTAAAAAGAAACTTTAAAATTAGGTAACTTCCAAAATTTTAGTTTTTAAAAATAGAAACTGCATATTTTAATTGATCACATAAAATAAAATTTCAAAAAGTAGCAGTATTTTGACAAATAGAAATAATATCTAAAATAATAAAAATTCTAAAAATAGAAATTTCTCAATTCAACAACTTTCTAAATTTAGTAAGACTTCCAAACGTAGATAATTCTAGAATTTCAAATCTTTTAAAAATAAACTTTTAAAATTAGGTAACTTCTAAAATTTTAGTTATTAAAAATAGAAATTACCTATTTTAATTGATAGCATAAAATAAAATTTCAAAAAGTAGTAGTATTTTGACAATTAGAAATAATAACTAAAATAACAAAATTTCTGAAAATAGAAATTTCTTAATTCGACAACTTTCTAAATTTATTAAGACTTCCAAATCTAGATAATTCTAGAATTTCAAATATTTTAAAGAGAGAGTTTTAAAATTAGGTAACTTTCTAAAATTGTAGATTTTAAAAATAGAAACGGCCAATTTTAAATAATAGCCTAAAATAGAAATTTCCAAAACTAGGAATATTTTGAAAAATAAAAATATTATCTAAAATTATAAATTTCTTAAAATAGAAATTTCTCAATTCAACAAGTTTTGGAATTTAGTAAAACTTCCAAATCTTGATAATTCTAGAATTTCAAATATTTTAAAAAGAAACTTTTAAAATTAGGTAACTTCTAAAATTTTAGTTTTTAAAAATACAAAATACCTATTTTAATTGATAGCAAAAAATAAAATTTCAAAAAGTAGCAGTATTTTGACAATTAGAAATAATATCTAAAAAAATGAAATTTCTAAAAATAGAAATTTCAATTCAACAACATTCTAAATTTAGTAAGACTTCCAAATCTAGATAATTCTAGAATTTCAAATATTTGAAAGAGAAAGTTTTAAAATTAGGTAACTTCCAAAATTATAGTTTTTAAAAATAGAAACTGCATATTTTAATTGATAGCATAAATAAAATTTCAAAAAGTAGCAGTATTTTGACAAATAGAAATAATATCTAAAATAATAAAAATTCTAAAAATAGAAATTTCTCAATTCAACAAGTTTCTAAATTTAGTAAGACTTCCAAATCTAGATAATTCTAGAAGTTCAAATATTTTAAAAAGAAACTTTAAAATTAGGTAACTTCCAAAATTTTAGTTTTTAAAAATAGAAACTGCATATTTTATTGATCACATAAAATAAAATTTCAAAAAGTAGCAGTATTTTGACAAATAGAAATAATATCTAAAATAATAAAAATTCTAAAAATAGAAATTTCTCAATTCAACAACTTTCTAAATTTAGTAAGACTTCCAAACGTAGATAATTCTAGAATTTCAAATCTTTTAAAAATAAACTTTTAAAATTAGGTAACTTCTAAAATTTTAGTTATTAAAAATAGAAATTACCTATTTTAATTGATAGCATAAAATAAAATTTCAAAAAGTAGTAGTATTTTGACAATTAGAAATAATAACTAAAATAACAAAATTTCTGAAAATAGAAATTCTTAATTCGACAACTTTCTAAATTTATTAAGACTTCCAAATCTAGATAATTCTAGAATTTCAAATATTTTAAAGAGAGAGTTTTAAAATTAGGTAACTTTCTAAAATTGTAGATTTTAAAAATAGAAACGGCCAATTTTAAATAATAGCCTAAAATAGAAATTTCCAAAACTAGGAATATTTTGAAAAATAAAAATATTATCTAAAATTATAAATTTCTTAAAATAGAAATTTCTCAATTCAACAAGTTTTGGAATTTAGTAAAACTTCCAAATCTTGATAATTCTAGAATTTCAAATATTTTAAAAAGAAACTTTTAAAATTAGGTAACTTCTAAAATTTTAGTTTTTAAAAATACAAAATACCTATTTTAATTGATAGCAAAAAATAAAATTTCAAAAAGTAGCAGTATTTTGACAATTAGAAATAATATCTAAAAAATGAAATTTCTAAAAATAGAAATTTCTCAATTCAACAACATTCTAAATTTAGCAAGACTTCCAAATCTAGATAATTCTAGAATTTCAAATATTTGAAAGAGAAAGTTTTAAAATTAGGTAACTTCCAAAATTATAGTTTTTAAAAATAGAAACTGCATATTTTATTTGATAGCATAAAATAAAATTTCAAAAAGTAGCAGTATTTTGACAAATAAATAATATCTAAAATAATAAAAATTCTAAAAATAGAAATTTCTCAATTCAACAAGTTTCTAAATTTAGTAAGACTTCCAAATCTAGATAATTCTAGAAGTTCAAATATTTTAAAAAAAACTTTAAAATTAGGTAACTTCCAAAATTTTAGTTTTTAAAAATAGAAACTGCATATTTTAATTGATCGCATAAAATAAATTTCAAAAAGTAGCAGTATTTTGACAAATAGAAATAATCTAAAATAATAAAAATTCTAAAAATAGAAATTTCTCAATTCAACAACTTTCTAAATTTAGTAAGACTTCCAAACGTAGATTATTCTAGAATTTCAAATCTTTTAAAAATAAACTTTTAAAATTAGGTAACTTCTAAAATTTTAGTTATTAAAAATAGAAATTACCTATTTTAATTGATAGCATAAAATAAAATTTCAAAAAGTAGTAGTATTTTGACAATTAGAAATAATAACTAAAATAACAAAATTTCTGAAAATAGAAATTTCTTAATTCGACAACTTTCTAAATTTATTAAGACTTCCAAATCTAGATAATTCTAGAATTTCAAATATTTTAAAGAGAGAGTTTTAAAATTAGGTAACTTTCTAAAATTGTAGATTTTAAAAATAGAAACGGCCAATTTTAAATAATAGCCTAAAATAGAAATTTCCAAAACTAGGAATATTTTGAAAAAAAAAAATTATCTAAAATTATAAATTTCTTAAAATAGAAATTTCTCAATTCAACAAGTTTTGGAATTTAGTAAAACTTCCAAATCTTGATAATTCTAGAATTTCAAATATTTTAAAAAGAAACTTTTAAAATTAGGTAACTTCTAAAATTTTAGTTTTTAAAAATACAAAATACCTATTTTAATTGATAGCAAAAAATAAAATTTCAAAAAGTAGCAGTATTTTGACAATTAGAAATAATATCTAAAAAAATGAAATTTCTAAAAATAGAAATTTCTCAATTCAACAACATTCTAAATTTAGTAAGACTTCCAAATCTAGATAATTCTAGAATTTCAAATATTTGAAAGAGAAAGTTTTAAAATTAGGTAACTTCCAAAATTATAGTTTTTAAAAATAGAAACTGCATATTTTAATTGATAGCATAAAATAAAATTTCAAAAAGTAGCAGTATTTTTGACAAATAGAAATAATATCTAAAATAATAAAAATTCTAAAAAAAAGAAATTTCTCAATTCAACAAGTTTCTAAATTTAGTAAGACTTCCAAATCTAGATAATTCTAGAAGTTCAAATATTTTAAAAAGAAACTTTAAAATTAGGTAACTTCCAAAATTTTAGTTTTTAAAAATAGAAACTGCATATTTTAATTGATCACATAAAATAAAATTTCAAAAAGTAGCAGTATTTTGACAAATAGAAATAATATCTAAAATAATAAAAATTCTAAAAATAGAAATTTCTCAATTCAACAACTTTCTAAATTTAGTAAGACTTCCAAACGTAGATAATTCTAGAATTTCAAATCTTTTAAAAATAAACTTTTAAAATTAGGTAACTTCTAAAATTTTAGTTATTAAAAATAGAAATTACCTATTTTAATTGATAGCATAAAATAAAATTTCAAAAAGTAGTATTTTGACAATTAGAAATAATAACTAAAATAACAAAATTTCTGAAAATAGAAATTTCTTAATTCGACAACTTTCTAAATTTATTAAGACTTCCAAATCTAGATAATTCTAGAATTTCAAATATTTTAAAGAGAGAGTTTTAAAATTAGGTAACTTTCTAAAATTGTAGATTTTAAAAATAGAAACGGCCAATTTTAAATAATAGCCTAAAATAGAAATTTCCAAAACTAGGAATATTTTGAAAAATAAAAATATTATCTAAAATTATAAATTTCTTAAAATAGAAATTTCTCAATTCAACAAGTTTTGGAATTTAGTAAAACTTCCAAATCTTGATAATTCTAGAATTTCAAATATTTTAAAAAGAAACTTTTAAATTAGGTAACTTCTAAAATTTTAGTTTTTAAAAATACAAAATACCTATTTTAATTGATAGCAAAAAATAAAATTTCAAAAAGTAGCAGTATTTTGACAATTAGAAATAATATCTAAAAAAATGAAATTTCTAAAAATAGAAATTTCTCAATTCAACAACATTCTAAATTTAGCAAGACTTCCAAATCTAGATAATTCTAGAATTTCAAATATTTGAAAGAGAAAGTTTTAAAATTAGGTAACTTCCAAAATTATAGTTTTTAAAAATAGAAACTGCATATTTTATTTGATAGCATAAAATAAAATTTCAAAAAGTAGCAGTATTTTGACAAATAGAAATAATATCTAAAATAATAAAAATTCTAAAAATAGAAATTTCTCAATTCAACAAGTTTCTAAATTTAGTAAGACTTCCAAATCTAGATAATTCTAGAAGTTCAAATATTTTAAAAAGAAACTTTAAAATTAGGTAACTTCCAAAATTTTAGTTTTTAAAAATAGAAACTGCATATTTTAATTGATCGCATAAAATAAAATTTCAAAAAGTAGCAGTATTTTGACAAATAGAAATAATATCTAAAATAATAAAAATTCTAAAAATAGAAATTTCTCAATTCAACAACTTTCTAAATTTAGTAAGACTTCCAAACGTAGATTATTCTAGAATTTCAAATCTTTTAAAAATAAACTTTTAAAATTAGGTAACTTCTAAAATTTTAGTTATTAAAAATAGAAATTACCTATTTTAATTGATAGCATAAAATAAAATTTCAAAAAGTAGTATTTTGACAATTAGAAATAATAACTAAAATAACAAAATTTCTGAAAATAGAAATTTCTTAATTCGACAACTTTCTAAATTTATTAAGACTTCCAAATCTAGATAATTCTAGAATTTCAAATATTTTAAAGAGAGAGTTTTAAAATTAGGTAACTTTCTAAAATTGTAGATTTTAAAAATAGAAACGGCCAATTTTAAATAATAGCCTAAAATAGAAATTTCCAAAACTAGGAATTTTGTAAAAATATTATCTAAAATTATAAATTTCTTAAAATAGAAATTTCTCAATTCAACAAGTTTTGGAATTTAGTAAAACTTCCAAATCTTGATAATTCTAGAATTTCAAATATTTTAAAAAGAAACTTTAAAATTAGGTAACTTCTAAAATTTTAGTTTTTAAAAATACAAAATACCTATTTTAATTGATAGCAAAAAATAAAATTTCAAAAAGTAGCAGTATTTTGACAATTAGAAATAATATCTAAAAAAATGAAATTTCTAAAAATAGAAATTTCTCAATTCAACAACATTCTAAATTTAGTAAGACTTCCAAATCTAGATAATTCTAGAATTTCAAATATTTGAAAGAGAAAGTTTTAAAATTAGGTAACTTCCAAAATTATAGTTTTTAAAAATAGAAACTGCATATTTTAATTGATAGCATAAAATAAAATTTCAAAAAGTAGCAGTATTTTGACAAATAGAAATAATATCTAAAATAATAAAAATTCTAAAAATAGAAATTTCTCAATTCAACAAGTTTCTAAATTTAGTAAGACTTCCAAATCTAGATAATTCTAGAAGTTCAAATATTTTAAAAAGAAACTTTAAAATTAGGTAACTTCCAAAATTTTAGTTTTTAAAAATAGAAACTGCATATTTTAATTGATCACATAAAATAAAATTTCAAAAAGTAGCAGTATTTTGACAAATAGAAATAATATCTAAAATAATAAAAATTCTAAAAATAGAAATTTCTCAATTCAACAACTTTAAATTTAGTAAGACTTCCAAACGTAGATAATTCTAGAATTTCAAATCTTTTAAAAATAAACTTTTAAAATTAGGTAACTTCTAAAATTTTAGTTATTAAAAATAGAAATTACCTATTTTAATTGATAGCATAAAATAAAATTTCAAAAAGTAGTAGTATTTTGACAATTAGAAATAATAACTAAAATAACAAAATTTCTGAAAATAGAAATTTCTTAATTCGACAACTTTCTAAATTATTAAGACTTCCAAATCTAGATAATTCTAGAATTTCAAATATTTTAAGAGAGAGTTTTAAAATTAGGTAACTTTCTAAAATTGTAGATTTTAAAAATAGAAACGGCCAATTTTAAATAATAGCCTAAAATAGAAATTTCCAAAACTAGGAATATTTTGAAAAATAAAAATATTATCTAAAATTATAAATTTCTTAAAATAGAAATTTCTCAATTCAACAAGTTTTGGAATTTAGTAAAACTTCCAAATCTTGATAATTCTAGAATTTCAAATATTTTAAAAAGAAACTTTTAAAATTAGGTAACTTCTAAAATTTTAGTTTTTAAAAATACAAAATACCTATTTTAATTGATAGCAAAAAATAAAATTTCAAAAAGTAGCAGTATTTTGACAATTAGAAATAATATCTAAAAAAATGAAATTTCTAAAAATAGAAATTTCTCAATTCAACAACATTCTAAATTTAGTAAGACTTCCAAATCTAGATAATTCTAGAATTTCAAATATTTGAAAGAGAAAGTTTAAAATTAGGTAACTTCCAAAATATAGTTTTTAAAAATAGAAACTGCATATTTTAATTGATAGCATAAAATAAAATTTCAAAAAAAGTAGCAGTATTTTGACAAATAGAAATAATATCTAAAATAATAAAAATTCTAAAAATAGAAATTTCTCAATTCAACAAGTTTCTAAATTTAGTAAGACTTCCAAATCTAGATAATTCTAGAAGTTCAAATATTTTAAAAAGAAACTTTAAAATTAGGTAACTTCCAAAATTTTAGTTTTTAAAAATAGAAACTGCATATTTTAATTGATCACATAAAATAAAATTTCAAAAAGTAGCAGTATTTTGACAATAGAATAATATCTAAAATAATAAAAATTCTAAAAATAGAAATTTCTCAATTCAACAACTTTCTAAATTTAGTAAGACTTCCAAACGTAGATAATTCTAGAATTTCAATCTTTTAAAAATAAACTTTTAAAATTAGGTAACTTCTAAAATTTTAGTTATTAAAAATAGAAATTACCTATTTTAATTGATAGCATAAAATAAAATTTCAAAAAGTAGTAGTATTTTGACAATTAGAAATAATAACTAAAATAACAAAATTTCTGAAAATAGAAATTTCTTAATTCGACAACTTTCTAAATTTATTAAGACTTCCAAATCTAGATAATTCTAGAATTTCAAATATTTTAAAGAGAGAGTTTTAAAATTAGGTAACTTTCTAAAATTGTAGATTTTAAAAATAGAAACGGCCAATTTTAAATAATAGCCTAAAATAGAAATTTCCAAAACTAGGAATATTTTGAAAAATAAAAATATTATCTAAAATTATAAATTTCTTAAAATAGAAATTTCTCAATTCAACAAGTTTTGGAATTTAGTAAAACTTCCAAATCTTGATAATTCTAGAATTTCAAATATTTTAAAAAGAAACTTTTAAAATTAGGTAACTTCTAAAATTTTAGTTTTTAAAAATACAAAATACCTATTTTAATTGATAGCAAAAAATAAAATTTCAAAAAGTAGCAGTATTTTGACAATTAGAAATAATATCTAAAAAAATGAAATTTCTAAAAATAGAAATTTCTCAATTCAACAACATTCTAAATTTAGCAAGACTTCCAAATCTAGATAATTCTAGAATTTCAAATATTTGAAAGAGAAAGTTTTAAAATTAGGTAACTTCCAAAATTATAGTTTTTAAAAATAGAAACTGCATATTTTATTTGATAGCATAAAATAAAATTTCAAAAAGTAGCAGTATTTTGACAAATAGAAATAATATCTAAAATAATAAAAATTCTAAAAATAGAAATTTCTCAATTCAACAAGTTTCTAAATTTAGTAAGACTTCCAAATCTAGATAATTCTAGAATTTCAAATATTTTAAAAGAAAGTTTTAAAATTCGGTAAGTTTCTAAATTTGTACTTTTTTAAAATAGAAAATGCAAAATTTAAATAATAGCCTAAAATAGAAATTTCCAAAATTAGCAGTATTTCAAAAAATAAAAATAATATCTAAAATTATAAAATTTCTTAAAATAGAAATTTCTAAATTCAACAAGTTTCTGAATTTAGTAAGACTTCCAAATCTAGATAATTTTAGAATTTCAAATATTTTAAAAATAAACTTTTAAAATTAGTTAACTTCTAAAATGTTAGTTTTTAAAAATAGAAACTACCTATTTTAATTGATAGCATAAAATGAAATTTCAAAAAGTAGAAGTATATTGACAATTAGAAATAGTATCTAAAATAATAAAATTACTAAAAATAGAAATTTCTCAATTCAACAACTTTCTAAATTTAGTAAGACTTCCAAATCTAGATAATTCTAGAATTTCAAATATTTTAAAGAGAGAGTTTTAAAATTAGGCAACCTTCTAAAATTGTAGTTTTTAAAAATAGAAACTGTCAATTTTAAATAATAGCCTAAAATAGAAATTTCCAAAAGTAGAAGTATTTTCAAAATTAGAAATAATATCCAAAATTATAAAATTTATAAAAATAGAAAATTTTCAATTCAACAAGTTTCTAAATTTAGTAAGGCTTCCAAATCTATATAAATTCTAGAATTTTTACTATTTAAAAAAAACATTTAAATTTAGGTAACCTTTTAAAGTTGTAGTTTTTAAAAATAGAAACTGCTAATTTTAAATAATAGCCTAATATAAAAATTTCCAAAAGTAGCAGTATTTTGAAAAATATAAATAATATCTAAAATTATAAAAATTTTAAAAATAGAAATTTCTCAATTCAACTAGTTTCTAAATTTACTAAGACTTCCAAATCTATAAAAACTCTGAAATTTCATATATTTTATAAAGAAACATTTAAAATCAGGTAAACTTCAAAAATATTATTTTTAAAAATATTTAAATAATAGCCTAATATAGAAATTTCCAAAAGTAGCGGTATTTTGAAAAATATAAATAATATCTAAAATTATAAAAATTCTAAAAATAGAAATTTCTCAATTCGACTAGTTTCTAAATTTAGTAAGACTTCTAAATCTATATAAATTCTGAAATTTCAAATATTTTAAAAAGAAGCATGTAAAATTACGTAACCTTCTAAAATTGTAGTATTTAAAAATAGAAACTGCCAATTTTAAATAATAGCCTAAAATAGAAATTTCGAAAAGTAGAAGTATTTCGAAAATTGAAAATAATATCTAAAATTATAAAGTTTCTAAAAATAGAAATTTCTCAATTCGATAAGTTTCTAAATTTAGTAAGACTTCCAAATCTATATGAATTCTAGAATTTCTACTAATTTTAAAAAGAAAGTTTTAAAATTAGGTAACTTTCTAAAATTGTAGTTTTTAAAAATAGAAACTGCCAATTTTAAATAATAGCCTAAAATAGAAATTTCCAAAACTAGCAGTATTTTGAAAAATAAAAATAATATCTAAAATTATAAAATTTCTTAAAATAGAAATGTCTAAATTTAACAAGTTTCTAAATTTAGTAAGACTTCCAAATCTAGATAATTCTAGAATTTCAAATATCTTAAAAAGAAACTTTTAAAATTAGGTAACTTCTAAAATTTTAGTTATTAAAAATAGAAATTGTAAATTTTAAATAATAGCCTAAAATAGAAATTTCCAAAACTAGCAGTATTTCAAAAAATAAAAATAATATCTAAAATTATAAAATTTTGTAAAATAGAAATTTCTCAATTCAATAAGTTTCTAAATTTAGTAAGACTTCCAAATCTAGATAATTCTAGAATTTCAAATATTTTAAAAAGAAACTTTTAAAATTTGGTAACTTCTAAAATTTTAGTTTTTAAAAATAGAAACTACCTATTTTAATTGATAACATAAAATAAAATTTCAAAAAGTAGCAGTATTTTGACAATTAGAAATAATATCTAAAATAATAAAATATCTAAAAATAGAAATTTCTCAATTCAACAACTTTCTAAATTTAGTAAGACTTCCAAATCTAGATAATTCTAGAATTTCAAATATTTTAAAGAGAAAGTTTTAAAATTAGGTAACTTTCTAAAATTGTAGTTTTTAAAAATAGAAACTGTCAATTTTAAATAATAGCCTAAAATAGAAATTGTAACGCCCCGCCCTTTTTCACTCGCTTTCCTTTCCGAAAATCAGAGTCTATTTTTGTTTTATAAACAAAGAGTGATAGAGAGCGGAACGTCACGACGTGAGCTAAGTCCGAACTTCTAAAGTCCGACCCTTAACTGGCCAACCCTATGTGTGCATGGACTAAGTCCATGAAAACGGTTCACACATAACAATATCAACTTGCGGAATTTAAAATCATAACATGCAGAATCATAATAGAACCTAGTTCTATTCCATTCAGCTAGCAAAGTACGTCAAGTCTTTATCCATAATTAAAATATCATAATTATCAAATAAACATCCAACCATCTAAGTTATTACATGCCTGGAAACTAGTTACTCAAATACATGTCCATATGTAACTTTATTCAAAATATAAACTAAAAGCATCTGAGCTCCTACCCTTTTCACGTTCAGCGTTCCCCTCGTTTCCTGTATCATCAAGTAGGATAGAAGTAGGGCGTTAGAACAACGCGCCCAGCAGGTATTCCAATTAGGGCTAACACATGGTTAATACAAAACAAATATTATAACATAATAGTCCAAAGAGCCATAAAAACCATGCCATGCAATGATGACAAATGCAATGAGTGTAACACCCCGAATTTTCAAGTTATTAATTTATATGAAAATTACCCATTTAATTTTGAATTATTAAATATGGATCTTAGATGGGTAAAGGGTTGGGTCATTGCCCAATTAAGACCCTACGGATTGTGGAAATGGTTTCAATAAAATTTAAATGGGGTTTAATTAAAAGGATATGCGCATGAGATGTATGTGGGATTTTCATATCCACATTGATATGCTAGAATATCTTAAGAAGATATCTAAAAATTAAATAAATATGGCATGGCCGAATTTTAGATATCCATATCCATGATGTGCGCATGGAGGGGAAGCCAAGGAAGGATATGCGTATGAAGTGTATAGAGATATTGTGCATGGCCGAATATGACATATGTGTAACGCCCCGCCCTTTGTCACTTGCTTTCCCTTTCCGAAAATCAGAGTCTATTTTTTTTTTTATAAACAAAGAGTGATAGAGAGCGGGACGTCATGACGCGAGATAAGTCCGAACTTCTAAAGTCCGACCCTTAACTGGCCAACCCTATGTGTGCATGGACTACGTCCATGAAAAACGGTTCACACATAACAATATCAACATACGGAATAACATCATAATTGCGGAATGAGCCCAATGATAGGAGCATGGTTAGGGACTTCCAACAACAATGCCCTCCTTACTTCCAAGGAAGAGAAGGGCTATAGGAGCAGAAAACTGGCTGAAGAAGATCACTCAGATCTTGACCTTGATCAAGATTGCGAACCATGCTGACAAGATTTTACTGGCCACATCACAACTGATCGATGATGCCGGTAAATGGTGGGAGGTAGTAGAGAAGCAGCGAGCACTCCTTCCGGAAGGAGAGAGGACTGCGATGACTTGGGAGCAGTTCTCAGCTACCTTCCTGGATCATTATTTCCCTGAGGAGGAGAAGGAGCGCCAAACCCAGGCTTTTCTATCTTTGGTACAAGGTACCATGAAGGTGGTAGAGTACCACCAGGAGTTTCTCAGTTTGTCTGTATATGCATTTTTTATGGTGGATACAGAGTATCGGAGGGCACGCAAGTTTGAACAGGGCCTTCGGCCTAGCATAAGGGCCAAGGTAACCATATTTAAAGCAGCCACATTGGCAGAGGTGGTCAGTAGGGCCACTATAGCAGAGCAGGAGATGGCTGAGTTAACGCGTTTTGATAATCGCCGAGCTCAGAGTGGGAGGGGTACATTTCAGCCCAATAAGAGGTTCCGATCGAACTCTAGCAGACCCTCACCATCCACTGGGTCAACAGGGGGCTTTTGACCCAATCATCCCTCTCCATCTATATCAATCACTCAGGCTCCCAGAGGGGTGAACAACTGTTTCCATTGTGATCAGCCGGGCCATTTTAAGAGGGAATGTCCACAACTCAACAAACCCTCATATTCCAGAGGTTCATCTCGTCCACCAGTTAGGCCAGCTAATTCACGGGGATGCAGAACATTTAACCAGGAGGGACGGCCGCCTACAGGATCTGGACGGTTATTCACCTTAGCACCTCCAGCAGCAGATGATCATTCTGTGATACAAGGTATGGCAGTAGTCAGTAGTTCCTACGCCTTTGCATTATTTGATTCGGGAGCATCCCACTCTTTCATAGCTGCTGCATTCATATCTGCAACTAGTACATTGGTACAAAAACTGTCCACATCACTCACCATTGTATCCCCCGTCGGAGACACATCATTGGGGCTTACATGCACAGCAGTGAATACTGAACTCGCAGGACTTCATTTTGAGTTCAATTATTTGGTACTCCATATGTCAGAATATGATATTATTTTCGGCATGGATTGGTTGGCTAGCTTTAAGGCCAACATGATTGTGTAACACCCCGGATTTTCGAGTTATAAATATTTACGGAAATTACTCATTTAATTTGTGAATTTTTAGATATGGATCTTATATGGGTAAAGTGTTGGGTCTTTGCCCAATTAAGACCCAATGGTTTTGATAAATGGTTTCAAATAAAATTTAAATGGGGTTGAATTTAAAAGGTAATGAAACATAATTATAAATAAAGTATATGGATAAAGGATATGCGCATAGAGGGAATTTGGATTAATGATCATGGCCGTGTATATGAGATAATTAATCCATGATATGCGCATGGAATGGAAGCTAAGGAAGGATATGCGCATGGAGAAGATTAAATAGAAGATTGCATGGCCGAATATAAGATGTTATATCACAAAAATCAAGGAATTATATGCGACCAAGGATTGTCCTAACTTTGGCAAAAACGTGTAGATGGATTGGGGATTAGACAATGTTATCTTATTGCTTAAATAAAGAAGATGTTTAAATCCAAATAAAGAAGATACTTGGCCGATTGGAAGGTGGATAAAACAGAGGCAACAAGGGGCACATGGCACCTTCTAATATTGGATGGATGGAAAGATTTTAGGAATGAGATATGTGCATAAGGTGTTGGAGTGATATTAGGAATTGCTAAATGAATGGGACATGGCATCTTCTATATTGGATCAGTGGGAATTAATAAAAGAAGCAAGGGCACATGACAATTGCTATTGTAGCAACATTAGCCGAGTGGAAGTTTTAAAGAAAGAGGGAAGGGGGCTCACGACAATACACATACACCCCAAGGCTGAACTCTCTCTTCCTCTCAAGTTCTCATTCTTGGCATTAACAAAGATCAAGGAGAAGGCAGCCAGCAAGAGGAAAAGACCAAGAAGGAAAAAGGATTGGAAGAGCAAAGAATAATCGAGGGAAAATCGAAGGAGTCGCGGAACCAGTAAGTGGTTTTAAATATTTTTGTTTAAAGAATGGAACCATAGGGTTCGGCCATGGTGTGTGGCCGAACCCCATGGAAGGAAATTGGGTGTTGAATTAGTAATTTTAATGGAAAGACATGGTTTAATTTTTATGGGTTAAGAACCATGGAAGTGGTTAATAATTTTATTGGGTTACAAGCATGAAGAGTATAGATTTATGCTTATGATTTTTAAAAGGTTTAAAAAGGATTTAAAGTGGATCAAAAGAATAGAAAAGAAGGGGTGAGGTTCGGCCATGGTGTATGGCCGAACCCCACCAAATATGTTTATAGATTTGAGTTTTCTTAGACTTTGGATCTTGTGGACTGATTTATTAATTTAAATGGAGATATGACTAAGGATATGGGTCGGCCATTGCATGGTCGAACTATAATGAGATTATGGCTGAGATGTTGAGCAAAAATTAAAAGAACCCCATGGGGGTGAATTGTTAATGGATTATTTCTATGAGTGAGGTTCGGCCATGGTGTATGGCTGAACCCCACTAGGGTTTATTTTAGGGAAGATGTTACTAATTTGGAAAGTATCCAATGATGGATTGTTTTTGGAAAGTGGAGATTAATTTAGAAAGTTTCTAATTATCGACCTAGGATCAAAATGGTAAGTCACATATCATAGGGTTCGGCCATGGTATTGGCCGAACCCCATGAATAAAGTTTATGGTTCAATTATGAATTTATAATTCTAAATAAATCAAGAGGAGAATGGAACCATGATATCATGGGTTCAGCCATGGTGTATGGCCGAACCCCTTGAACCAACTATATGGGCTAGCATGGGTCTATGCATGTGTTAACATGAAAGGTGATTAACCATGGAGGAACATTGCTCATGTTCTATGAAGAGTGGTTACTAGATTAGAAAGTATCTAATCATGGACCTTGAATGATTGAATGGAAGGATGGGATTAAATTTAGAAAGTTTCTAAATATGGTCTTGTTGATCAAAAAGGAAGGCAACTTGAATTATGGATTCAAATATGGAAGTTGCTATGATTGGGAAGTTATACACCATAGGGTTCGGCCAAGGTGTATGGCCGAACCCCATGGACCAAATTAAGGGATCATATGACGTTTTAGGTCATGGTTAATGGTTTGTTTTATGAATCAATATTATGGGTTTTTATTTATGTAGTTGATTTATGAATCAAATTATGAACCTATGTTACGGATCAACTTGGGAGTTTATGTTGGGTTTTACGAATGATCAATTATGGACCTATGTTTTGAACATAAACATGAGGTAATGGAGACCATGGCAGAATTGTAAATAATAGTGAAAATGTTAGGCCATAGGTTCGGCCATACACTATGGCCGAATCCCATGGGAATGATTATGGATTTTATGGACTTGATATGGTTAGGTTAATGAATCATTAATGGAGCTCTAACATGGATTGGTCATGGACTTAACATAAGTGATTGATTAAATATTAATTGGAGCATACCAATTTATGTTTATCAATTATATTATTGGACTACGGGCTATGATTAGCCATGGATGGCATTGTTGTAAATATAAGTGAAAGTGTTGAATCATGGGTTCGGCCATGGTGTATGGCCGAACCCCATGAGGAATATTTTATGAATTTAATGTGATGATTGGATTGATAGAGAGACATAAACCTAAGGTAATGGCAAAGTTGTAAATACATACTAAAATAGAATGATAGCCTTGGATGGCATTATTGTAATTAAGTGAATTAATGGACTATGGGTTCGGCCATGGTGTGTGGCCGAACCCCATGGGGATTGTTTTGATGAACATAGGGTCACGTATGTTGAATTAAATGAATGAATTGTTAATTAAAGATTAGACCAATGGCAATTTGGTAATATCGGCTGAAAATGATAAACCATGGGGATTGGTTTATGGACTTAAAATATTGTAAATCAAGTGGGACTTGGTTTTGATTGATTGTTATATTATAAGGTAACGGGACCTCACAAGGTGTCTGCGATCGTGAGCGGTTACCGGACGAAAGACGCAAGGACACGTTAGCGGTCTTTGGTACGATTCCACCTCTTTGAAACCATGGGTTTATATACATTGTTTTTATCTTATTTTTTGATGAAATTATGTTTCAAAGGATATGTTTCAAAGTATGATTTTAAAATGCTATGTTTATATGATAAAATAGCATGTGTTGGTTATGTTTAAAAATGTGATTTTAAATGCTATATTTTGTATTTCTATATAGCATGTTGGCATTTGCATCTCCTGCATGGCATGAGAGGGATGAACAGTAGATCCACCATTCCGTCGGGGCGTCCGTAAAACAAAACGTGGGGGATACCTTGATGTGATTTCCATCAAGAAGATTCCGGAGATCCACCACTCCGTCGGGGCATCCGTAAAACAAATCGTGGGGGATACCTTGATGAGGAGTTTTCCATCAAGAGGAAATTTTGTGATGGGTGGGACTCATTGGATATGATAGCATGGCATGGCATTAAATCGGCATGATTATGATCTTTATTATCATGCAAGGTTTCTGGTTTTTATCTGTATGATTGGATCTCTATTATCATACACTGTTTTGGATACGATTCTTTATAAGTATGGTATGATTTATTATAACTAGATTTGATATTTATTATATCTGAATTTTTGGTACTAACCCATGTGTTAACCCTAATTGGAATACCTACCGGGCGCGTTGTACTAACACCCTACTTTTTCCTTAGTGGATGATACAGGAAACGAGGGGAACGATGAACGCGTAACGGGCCAGGCATAGGAGCTTGGAGGATGATAGTTTATATTTTGTTTAAGATACTCATGGGCTTGTATTTTAAGTATCTAGAATTCGAATTGTAATAACTTAGATGAATTTGCTATGGTTGGATATTTTATTAGATAATTGTGTTATGATAATGATGATTAAGGACTTGACGTACTTTGCTATCTGAATGGAATAGAACTGTGTTCTATTATGTTTCCGCATGTTATGACTTTTATTCCGCATATTTATATTGCTATCTGTGAACCGTTTCATGGACTGAGTCCATGTACACATAGGGTTGGCCAGTTAAGAGTCGGACTTTGGAAGTTCAGACTTAGCTCGCGTCGTGACGTCCTGCTCTCTATCACTCTTCGTTTATAAAAAAAAAATAGACTCTGATTTTACGGAAAGAAGAGAGTGAAAAAGGGCGGGGCGTTTACAGATTGTTATCGTCGCAGGGTGACATTTTGGTCACCCGAGGGAAAACAACATGTGGTGCGTACTGACAAACAAAGCAGATTGCATGAAGGGTTGAATCACCTAGTATTGAACAATATCCAAATTAACAAGGCAAAAGTGACTGAACTTCTGGAAATAGTAAGGGACTATGCGGACGTTTTTCCAAAAGAACTCCCTAGCTTGCCTCCCATGAGGGATATCAATTTTGAAATTAAGTTGTACCCTGGCACTGCACCAGTGTCCTTACCACTACCGGATGGCACCTGCGGAGATGTCCGAGTTAAAGAAGCAGATTGATGAACTATTTAGACTGGGGTGTATTCGGAACAGTACATAGGCTTGGGGAGCTCCGATTTTATTTGTGAAGAAGAAGGATGGTTCACTTCGTATGTGTGTGGATTATCGAAAACTGAACCAGCTGTCGGTCAGAAACAAGTACCCTCTACCCAGGATCGATGACTTATTTGATCAAGTAAAGGTTCCAGTCATTTCTCTAAGATTGACCTGATGTCCGGATATCATCAACTCCGGGTTAGGGAGGAAGACATAGAAAAGACAGCCTTCAGAACGCGGTATGGACTATTTGAGTTTGTAGTCATGCCTTTTGGACTCACCAATGCACCGGCTGTGTTCATAGATTTAATGAACAGGATCTTCCATCCTTACTTAGACCAATTTGTTATTGTGTTTCTTGATGACATCTTGATTTATTCCAAAAGTAAGGAAGAACACGCTGAGCATCTGAAGATAGTTCGAGACACTTTACGGAAGAACAAACTATATGCAAAGCCAGCAAATGTGAGTTTTGGTTATCCGAGGTCAACTTTTTGGGGCATGTTATATCAGCAGAAGGTATAGCTGTGGATCAGGGCAAGGTGGTGGCAGTAAGAGATTGGAAAGCACCGAAAAATGTAATCGAGATCCGTAGTTTCTTGGGATTGGCTGGTTATTACAGAAAGTTTATTATGGATTTCTCCAAGATTGCATCTCCACTGACCCGACTCACTCAGAAAGGAGTCAAATTTGAGTGGTCAAATTTGTGCAATCAAAGATTTTAAGAATTGAAGGAGAGACTTACAACTGCTCCTATCTTAATTTTGCTGGAAAGAGGGAAGGGTTATGAAATACAATGCGATGCTTCAGGAGAGGGACTGGGGTGTTCACTCATGCAAAGTCATCGTGTGGTGGTTTATGGTTCAAGACAATTGAAAATACATGAACGCCTCTATCCTACGCACGATCTTGAACTAGCCGCGGTGGTCTTCGCTCTCAAAAGTTGGAGACATTATCTATATGGCGAGAAATTTGAAGTGTTTTCCGATCATAAGAGCTTGAAATATTTGTTTGATCATAAAGAACTCAACCTGAGGCAGCGCAGATGGATGGAATATCTGGCAGATTATGAGTTCGTACTTTGTTATCACCCTGGCAAGGCGAACAAGGTGGCAGATGCACTCAACCGCATATCACATGCATCGGTGGCATGTTTGATCAGAACAGAATGGGAGATGTTGAATACTATACGAGAGTTTAATCTGTATATCAATAACCATGGGAGTATGTACAATCTGATCATACGGTCCAACATGGTTACCAATATTGAACAAGAACAACGGATAGACCCGGAAGTGGAAGAGATATGGGCTAAGATGTCTACTGGTGAAATCATACTGGAATGGGAGTTACGACCAAGACAGGGTCTGTACCTAAGAGATGCAGAAAAGAGTTATTGGTTGAGGCACATCAGACCAATCTCGCTATTCATCCGGGCAGCACCAAGATGTATCACGACCTAAAGAGACATTACTGGTGGCATAGACTCAAGAAGGATGTGGCAGAATTTGTAGCTCATTGTTTAACGTGTCAGTAGGTTAAGACGGAACATCAGAAGCCACCAGGGTTACTCAAACCCTTACCAGTGCCGGAATGGAAATGGGAGCACATTTCCATGGATTTTGTGACAGGGTTGCCAAGGTCTTCAAAGGGCAACGATGCGATATGGGTCGTGGTAGACTGACTGACCAAGTCTGTACATTTCATTCCCATCAGGATGACAGACTCATCTGAGACTTTGGGTCGGCAGTATATTAGGGATATCATCAGATTGCATGGTATTCCTCGGACTATTGTTTCCGACAGAGATGGTCGATTCACCGGCAGAGTATGGTATAGCATGCAGGCGGCCATGGGAACAGACTTATTGACTAGTACAGCATTCCACCCACAAACTGATGGACAGTCTGAGAGGACAATACAGACACTGGAGGATATGCTGAGAGCATGTATGCTTGATTTCAAGGGTGGATGGGAGGATTACTTGCCGTTGGTAGAATTCTCATACAACAACAGTTACCAGGCAAGCCTCCAGATGGCTCCATTTGAGGCATTATATGGTAGACCTGTAGATCACCTGTGTGCTGGATAGAGGCCAGTGAGCCTGCACTGATTGGACCTGAATTGGTTGCAGAGACTACAACGCAGATACAGTTGATACAGCAACATCTATTGATTGCACAGAGTATTCAGAAGAGCTATGCTGACAAGAGGAGGAGGTTCCTTGAATTTCAAGTGGGAGACATGGTGTTCTTGAAAGTCTCGCCACGAAAGGGACACATGAGATTTGGAAAGAAGGGGAAATTGTCGCCAAGATATGTGAGACTATTTTCAATCATAAGAAAGATGGGGGACGTGGCTTATCAATTGGCACTCCCATCACAGTTAACATCTTTACACGATGTGTTCCATATATCGATGTTGAGGAAGTACAATCCTGATCCCTCTCATGTGCTGAGCATACAAGACCTAGGTCCAGAGCGACGTGACATCCGTTGAAAAGCCTGTCCGAGTGGTGGACACAGAACAAAGGGTGTTACGGAACTGAGTGATCCAGTTTGTCAAGGTGGTATGGGATCGACATGGCATCGAGGAAGCCACATGAGAACTCGAGTCAGAAATGAGAAAAGCTCATCCTGAGCTATTTATGTAAATGTTTGAAACCCTACTTCACTCGATTTTCCGGATGAAAATTTTAAAAAGAGGGTTGTATTGTAACACCCCGAATTTTCAAGTTATTAATTTATATGAAAATTACCCATTTAATTTGTGAATTATTAAATATGGATCTTAGATGGGTAAAGGGTTGGGTCATTGCCCAATTAAGACCCTACGGATTGTGGAAATGATTTCAATAAAATTTAAATGGGGTTGAATTAAAAGGATATGCGCATGAGATGTATGTGGGATTTTCATATCCACATTGATATGCTAGAATATCTTAAGAAGATATCTAAAAATTAAATAAATATGGCATGGCCGAATTTTAGATATCCATATCCATGATGTGCTCATGGAGGGGAAGCCAAGGAAGGATATGCGTATGAAGTGTATAGAGATATTGTGCATGGCCGAATATGACATATGCATATCCATGTGATATGCGCATACAAGATAAGATAGGCTAGTGTATCTTGGAAAGGTGTCCTTTCCTTGTTAGGAAAGGCAAGAGGGGCGCATGACATCTTTTAATTAGGACTCTCTAAAGTGGGAAGCCAAGGTCGGCAATTGCTATCTTAATAGGATCGAGTGGAATAATAAAATGAGAGACACTAGGGGCGCATGACATCTTTTAATTAGGACTCTCTAAAGTGGGAAGCCTAGGATCGGCAATTGCTATCTTAATAGGATCGTGTGGAGTTTTATAAAAAGAGAGGAGCAAGGGCGCACGGCACACACCATAGCCGAATTTTCTCTCTTTTTCTCAAGTTCTCATTCTCGGTAATACATCAAGAGAAGGAAGAAAAAGCAGCCAGCAAGAGCTGTTCTCGGCTTGGGAAAAATCAAGAAGAAAGGAGAAGGATTGGAAGAACAAGAATCAATCAGAACCAGTTAGTATTTTATAAATTTTGTTTAAGGAAAAGAACCATAGGGTTCGGCCATGGTGTATGGCCGAACCTGTAACACCCCGAATTTTCATGTTATAAATATTTATGGAAATTACCCATTTAATTAATGAATTTTAGATAGGTATCTTTTATGGGTAAAGTATTGGGTCTTTGCCCAATTAAGACTCAATGGGTTGTGGAAATGGTTTCAAATAAATTAATTAAGGCTGAATTAAATTAGTGATGCAATATCTATAAATGATGGATATAAATTAAGTGACATGCGCATAGAGGGAACATGGAAAGGATATTAATCATTTTTATGGAATACACATTGTATGGCCGAATTTTAGATATCCATGATTTTATGCTAAAATATCTTTAGAAGATGTTTAAGATTAAATGGAAAGATTACATTTGCCGTGTATGAAGATAGGCTATCCATGAGATATGCGCATAAGATCTCTTTAAGAGGGGTCTTTTCTTGATTAAAGACGGCAAGAGGCAATTACTAAATTTAAGGGATCTTGGCATCTTCTAAGATATGAGAATGAGATAAATAAGAAAAGGAAGCAAGGGTACATGACAATGGTTATTTCAAACAAGGTATTGGCCGAGTGGAATTTTTATGGAAGGGGCGCATACGCACCTTCTAAGTTGGGATCAATTGGAATTAATAAAGGAGAAGGGCAGCAAGGGGTTGCATCTCTTATTTCTTTAATATATCTATTTGGAATAATCGGTGATAAGGCTATTAGATACGTTGCTTCATTCCACAATATCAAGACCATGATTTTCTCATAAATCCATGGGGTGTTGGTGTGGGCAACCTCAAATAGAAGTAGCAACTGCTGATAAGATAATTGGAAATTGCTAACATTAACATAAGACGTCAATTATAGGTGTCTGTATTAAATATAGCAGTGCTGGAAACATAAGGCTGGAAAGGAAGGTTTTAGCCTTCGTGGGTTTCCTGATACACATACAGAGACGAGAAAGGAGGCTGCAATACAGTCGGGGGTAGCACCTTTAAATTGAGGCAATGGAGAGTGAAGGAGACACACGGGATTACACAAATCTGAGAAGCAAATCTGGGAACAACAGCGCCAAGCAGAAGCGTCTGCTGCATGGAAAGAGAGTTGCATTGTAGAGCAGCGAGCGTGAGGCAGCAACACAAGGAGCATCATCTCCTCCATAGTTACTAAGGAATCGTCTGAGACGTTGGACAAAGAGAGACAAATAGGAGTGCTGCCAGCGCTATGTAGCAGAGAGGTGTACACCGTAGAGAGACACGAACTAAGAGAAAAGATAATGGACTGTCATCGTGGGTGCTGATCTAAAGTGTAAGTCTGAAGTTTCAGCAAGGCAAGATCAGAGATGTGTTGCAACAAAGGGTTGTTGCAAGGTGTCAACAGCTGGTTTGGCCATAGTGAGATCTAACACTGTAAAGAGGGCTGCTGCTGATCTGTGTAATCAGCGTGGAAGCGGTGGCTGCTTCTGTGTCCAGCAAAGATCTGGAAGGAGTTATTGCTGGTTATAGCTAGTGGGTTTCAGATAACTACTGTGTTGTACAAGCAATAAGCAATACTTGGCAGCAATCTGTGTGGAGTTGTTACAATGAGGGACTGACAACACATCAGAAGGCAGCCAGCAAGAGGAAGTTTTTATAGAAGAAAGGGAGAAGGGCGCACGGCACAAGAAGGTGTTCTTGGCTGTGTTAAGAGATCAAGAAGAAGGAGAGGAAAAAGGCCAAGGAAGAAGAAGATCGGAAGAACCTATTGGAGCAAAGAAAAACCCAAGGAATCGCGAAACCGGTTAGTATTTGTTAATCTTGTTTTTGTTTAAGAAAAAAACCATAGGGTTCGGCCATGGTGTATGGCTGAACCCCATGGAAAAGAATTGATAGATGATCATGGTATTAATTTTAATGGATAGGAAGGGTTATTTGTGTTTTAAATTTTAAATGGAGACCATGGGAAATTATATATGTTTTTAAAGGAGATTAAATGAAAGGTTGTTGATTATATTTTTATGGTTGGAAAACCATGGAAGAAAACTATGGGAGATGAATAAAATAAATTTAAGGGAAGGTGATGAACCATAGGGTTCGGCCATGTTGTATGGCCGAACCCCATGGAAAGAGATTGTATTTATTTTAAAAGGAGTTATCATTTAGTTTAAATGGAAATAATGATTTCCATGAAAGAGGATTAGTGAACGATTATGATAATTGTAAATGATGTATGGTTGATGGTTTTTAGATATATAGATTGTTATTGATATTTTTTAGAAGGAGGATTGTGAACCATAGGGTTCGGCCAAGGTGTATGGCCGAACCCCATGGTGTTGTATTGGTATTTTTGATGTTTGTTTATTGATTAAAATGGAGTATAGTTATTAAATGGGAAAGTTTCTAATTATGGAAAGAGGTTGCTAAATTAGAAAGCTTTTATTTATGGAAGTTATATAAATTTAAAAAGTTTCTATTTAGGGACTTTCTAAGTATGGAGTTGGTTACTAAGTTAGAAAGTGGAAGATAAAGTTGAAAACCATCTAATTATGGAAGGGTGGATGATAAATTTGGAAACCTTGATTTATAGATTGATTTTGAAACCTAAACCAAGGGATGAAGGGTGAGAATAATGGAATTATAGCCTTGGATGGCAATATGGTAATTATGTAGAATTAATGGAACTATGTTTTGAAACTCAAACATAAGTTGATGGAATCAGTTATGAATTATTTTAAAGGGTTATTTGGGAGTGTTATGAATGTTTAAAATAAATAAATGGACCTATGTGTTGGAACCTAAGCCTAAGTTGTTGGAGGCAATGGCAAAGTGGTAAATAAGCGTGAAAGTGCTAGACCATGGGTTCGGCCATGGTGTATGGCCAAACCATGGCCGAACCCCATGGGAGTTATTTGGTGAACTTAGATGTTTATGAATCTATGTTTCTAACATAAACAAAAGGAGTGTTTTGGTTATGTTTAGACCAATGGCAAGGTTGTAAACACTTGCTAAAATGGAAGGTTAGCCATGAATGGCACTATTGTAATTAAATGAAAATAAAGGACCATGGGTTCGGCCATGATGTGTGACCGAATCCCATGGGAATTGTTTTGGTGGACATAGGGACTGTGTTTGGCATATTAAAGTGAAATATTAATTAAATGTTAGACCAATGGCAATTTGGTAAATAAATGTGAAAAATGGTAGGTCATGGGTTATGTTAGCCATGGCATTGTTGTAATTATGGTAAAAAAAATAAGGGACCATGGGTTTGGCCATGGTGTGCGGCCGAACCCCATGGGGATTGGTTTATGGACTTAAAATATTGTAAATCAAGTGGGACTTAATTTTGATTGATTAATATGTTATAAGGTGACGGAACTTCACAAGGTGTTTACGATCGTGAGCGGTTACCGGACGAAAGACGCAAGGACACGTTAACGGTCTTTGGTAGGATTCCACCTCTTTGAAACTATGGGTTTATGTACATTGTTTTTATCATATTTTTTATGAATATATGTTGCAAAGGATATGTTTCAAATTGTGATTTTTAAATGCTATGTTTATATGATAAAATAGCATGTGTTGGATATGTTTCAAATTGTGATTTTAAATGCTATGTTTATATGATAAAGTTTCTTTGGCATCTCATGCATGGCATGGGGTGGAAGATTTGTAACCGAAGGAGCCACACTCCATCGGGGCGTCCGAAAACCTATGTGGGATACCTTGATGTGCTTTTCCATCAAGAAGAAACCGGAGGGTCCACACTCCGTTGGGGCGTCTGAAAGACCTATGTGGTGGGTACTTTTGTAACGCCCTCCCTTTTTCACTCGCTTCTTCCCGTAAATTCAGAGTCTATTTTTTTTTATATATATATAACAGAGTAGAGTGATAGAGCGCGGGACGTCACGACGCGAGCTAAGTCCGAACTTTAAAGTCCGACCCTTAACTAGCCAACCCTAGGTGTGCATGGACTCAGTCCAAGCAAACGGTTCACACATAGCAATATAAACATGCGGAATAAAAAATCATAACATGCGGAAAACATAATAGAACACAGTTCTATTCCATTCAGATAGCAAAGTACGTCAAGTCCTTAATCATCATTATCATAACTCAATTATCCAATAAAACATCCATCCATAGCAAATTCATCTAAGTTATTACAATCTGAATCCTAGATACTCAAAATACAAGCCCATGAGTATCTTAAACAAAGTATGAACTATAATCCTCCAAGCTCCGATGCCTGGCTCGTTTCGCATTCATCGTTCCCCTCATTTCCTGTATCATCCACTAAGGTAGAAGTTGGCGTTAGTACAACGCGCCCAGTAGGCATTCCAATTAGGGTTAACACATGGGTTAGTACCAAAAATCAAGATATAATAAATATCAAATCCAGTTATAATAAATCATACCATACTTATGAAGCATCGTAACCAAAACAGTGTATGATAATAGAGATCCAATCATACCGATTAAAACCAGAAACCTTGCATGATAATAAAGATCATAATCATGCCGATTTAATGCCATGTCATGCCATCATATGTAATGAGTCCCACCCATCACAAAATATCCTCTTAATGGAAAACTCCTCATCAAGGTATCCCCCACGATTCTATTACGGATGCCCCGACGGAGTGGTGGATCTCAGGCTACATTTCACACATAGTATCCTCTTGATGGAATTCTCCTCATTAAGTTACCCCCACAATTGTTTTACGGACGCCCCGACGGAGTGGTGGATCTCCGGCTAGCATTCATCCCTCCCATGCCATACATGAGATGCAAATGCCAATGAAAACACATGCTATTTTATCATATAAACATAGCATTAAAAATCACATTTTTAAACATATCCAACACATGCTATTTTAATCATATAAACATAGCATTTAAAATCACCATTTGAAACATATCCTTTGCAATATAAATTTCATCAAAAATAATATAAAAACAGTGTACATAAACCCATGGTTTCAAAGAGGTGGAATCCTACCAAAGACCGCTAATGTGTGCTTGCATCTTTCGTCCGGTAATCGCTCACGATCGTAAACACCTTGTGAGGTCCCGTTACCTTATAATATAACAATAAATCAAAATCAAGTCCCACTTGATTCATAATATTTTTAAGTCCATAAACCAATCCCCATGAGGTTCGGCCATACACCATGGCCGAACCCATGGTTTATCATTTTTAGCCGATATTACCATTGCCATTGGTCTAATGTTTGAGTTCCAAAAACATAGTTCCATTAATTCTACGTAATTACCAAAATGTCATCCATGGCTATCATTCCATTATTCTCATATTTACAACATTGCCATCCATGGCTAACCTTCCATTTTAACATGTATTTACAACCTTGCCATTACATTAGGTTTATGTCCAAAACCCATCCATAATATTAATACATAAACTTAATACATCCATAATTGGTTCCTTAGTCCCAACATGATTCATCAAATATTTCCCATGTGGTTCGGCCATACACCATGGCCGAATCCATGGTCCTTTATTCTTACTTAATTACCAACATGCCATTATACCTAATAACATGACCAATAACATAACTTATGAACATAGGTCTATATGTAATTAAATCCCTCATTAACTTAAACATTCATAGCCACTCTAAGTGTCCCTTAAAATATTCCAACACATGGTCCATCAAATAATTCATGGGGTTCGGCCATAGTGTATGGCCGAACCCTATGTCCATTATTTTGACCTATTTACAATTTTGCCATCACCTTCATCACCTTAGATTTTGGTTCCAAACATAGGTCCATTCACTTATACATTATATACATGAATCCTCCAATAATTCACAACCATGGAACCATAAATAAGACCTTCTATTTCCTTTAACCATATTAGGTCCATCAAAGACCCATAAAGTTTGGTTCATGGGATTCGGCCATACCCCATGACCAAACCCATGATATCATGGTTCCATCCTCCCTCTAAATTCATTTGATAATAATAAATCCATAATTGGACCAAAGACTTGATTCATGGGGTTCAGCCAAACACCATGGCCGAACCCTATGATGTAAATTTTCCAATTATATTAATTTCCACACTTGGATCCATAAAACCCATATGATCCCTTAGTTGGTCTATGGGGTTCGACCATATACCTTGGCCCAAACCCTAAGATACATAACTTTCCAATTATAGAAACTTTCTAATCTAATCTCCATCTTTCCTTAATTAGAAACTTTCCAATTTAGCAACCAACTTTCATAATTAGAAGCTTTCCCATTTAATAACTATCTTCCATATTAGAGACTTTCTAATTTAATCTCTACCTTTCAAAATTAGAAACTTTCCAATTTAATCTCTACTTTCCAAAATTAGATACTTACTAATTTAAACTCTTCCTCCCAAAATAATTATCATACATTAAAAATACCATTACAACTCCATGGTTTTCTCCCAAAAACCCATAATTCAAACCATGTCTTTCCATGGTTTCCATCCCTTAAAATATAATCACCAAAAGCATCCATTAATTTTCTTCCATAGGGTTCGGCCATGGTGTGGTTCCTTATCTTAAACAAAAATATGAAATCACATACCGGTTTCGCGACTCCTTCGGCTTGTTCTTGCTCTTTCAATCCGTTCCTTCCTTGGCCTTTTCTCCTCCTTGCTGGCTGCCCTTCCTTTTCTTTGTTATGCCGAGAATACCTTCTTGCCAATATATGCAAACCAGCGCCAAGACCCTTGTTGAACAGTAATGTGTTTCAACCCAAGATCTTCTTTACACTAGAATGAGAACAGAGTGCTCTCTGTTCTCGACCTCTTGTTGCAGTCACGTTGGATTTCCTCTCACAGTTGGCTGCAAGACTGCAATGCTTTGACGCACTCTCTGCTGCAGATTTATCAATCTGCTCCTTCTCTGGCACTACCTTAATGTGACAGATCAGAGAGACAAGAGAAGAACCAAAGCCCAACACTAAGTCGGCAGCAACACTTGTTTTCTTTCACTTTTTGTTGCTTTCTTAAATGTCATCCCTTGCTGTATACAACACGTATACAATGTACGCTCTGCTGCGACTTTGACCCTCAATGAAACATACCGATGTGTTCTTCCCTCTTATTGATTTTTCCTGACTGGAAAATCCAGCAACAAGACATAATGCTGGTAGCCCTCTTACATGTTGTTTCTCTGTGTCCTTCACGCTGCCTGTATTTATACAGATTGCAGTCGGTCCCCAAGTCTCAGTTTAGAAGGGAATTTCTATTTTAGTCTGTGGTGTTCCATTCTAGGCAGTTGCCGAGTTTACCTGTATACCTCTCTGCTACACAACGCTGGCAGCACTCCCCTCTTGTTTGTGTGTCTCTTGCTGCTGTATTTTCAAAGAGAATACCTCCCATACTGAATCTGTATATTGGGCTGTCTACACAAAAAGAAAGCCAAGACCTGCCCTTTCTTTTCTTAACTTAAGAATGCCGTGTGCCTCTTATGTAACACTCCCAATCGGTCTCTCTTGCTGGGATAGCAAGTCATAATTCCATGCTTAACAATTTCCGTGAGTCACCAAAACAATAATTGCTATCCTTGTTGTAGTTCCTTTCTTTTATAAAAAAACCTCCAATTAACCAATCTTAGAAGATACCAAGACCCCTTAAATTAACCATTGCCGTGTGCTCCTTTGTCTCTCTAAGATTAGCAAGTGCCATGCACCCCTTTGTTGCCGTAATTAATCCTCCAATCAGTCCTATCTTATTAAGATAGCAAGACCCTTAAGTTTAGCCATTCTTAATCCTAAATTTAGAATGTGCTATGCGCCCATTGTGTTTAACAATTGCCTTAGTGCCATAAGCCCCTTTTGTTTCCCACTTTTGGAAGGTGCTAAGATAACACTTCCTTTATGCCGTTTTTTAATCAAGAAAGACCCTCTTTAAAGAGATCTTATGCGCATATCACATGGATAAAATATCTCATAATCGGCCAAGTAATATCCCATACATAGCCATGCAACTCCTAAAATCTTTCCATCATATCTTCCATGCGCATGCAATTAATCCAAATCCCTTATTTGTATAAATTGCATTACTAATTAAAATCAACCCATTTAATATTTTTTTTTATTAAAAACCCTTTCCATAATCCATTGGGTCTTAATTGGGCAAAGACCCAATACTTTATCCATATAAGATCCATATCTAACAATTCACAATTAAATGGGTAATTTCCGTAAATATTTACAACTTGAAAATCCGGGGTGTTACAACTTTTATGTACATGTGATGGGTGGGACTCATTGCATTTGTCATTATTGCATGGCATGGTTTATATGGTTTTTTGATATTACGATATTATTATATATGTTTTGTACTAACCATGTGTTAACCCTAATTGGAATACCTACTAGGCGCGTTGTTCTAACGCCCTACTTCTACCCTAGTGGATGACACAGGAAATCAGGGGAAAGATGAACGCAAGGAGGGCCAAGCATAGGAGCTTGGATGATTTCTTTTATATGTTGAATAAAGTTACTTATGGACATGTATTTGAGTAACTAGTTTCCGGGCATGTAATCACTTAGATGGTTGGATGTTTATTTGGATAATTATGATACTTGAATGATGATTAAGGACTTGACGTACTTTGCTATCTGAATGGAATAGAACTTGGTTCTATTATAATTCCGCATGTTATGATTTTAATTCCGCATGTTTATATTGTTATGTGTGAACCGTTTTCATGGACTTAATCTATGCACACATTGGGTTGGCCAGTTAAGGGTCGGACTTTAGAAGTTCGGACTTAGCTCGCGTCATGACGTCCCGCTCTCTATCACTACTCTGTTATAAAAAAAAATAGACTCTGATTTTCGGAAGAGAAAGAGAGTGAAAAAGGGCGGGGCGTTACAATGAGTCCCACCCATCACATGTACATAAAAGTACCCCCACATAGGTCTTTCGAACGCCCCGACGGAGTGTGGACCCTCCGATTTCTTCTTGATGGAAAAGCACATTAAGGTATCCCACATAGGTTTTTCGAACGCCCCAACGGAGTGTGGCCCCTCCGTTACAAATCCTTCACCCCATGCTATGCATGAGATGCCAATGAAACACATGCTATTTTATCATAAAAACATAGCATTAAAAATCACATTTTGAAACATATCCAACACATGTTATTTTATCATATAAACATAGCATTTAAAATTCACATTTTGAAACCTATCCTTTGCAATATAAATTCATCAAAAATAAGATAAAACAATTGTACATAAACCCATGGTTTCAAAGAGGTGGAATCCTACCAAAGACTGCTAACGTGTCCTTGCGTCTTTCGTCCCGTAACCGCTCACGATCGTACACACCTTGTGAGGTCCCGTTACCTTATAATATAACAATCAATTAAAACCCAGTCCCACTTGATTTACAACAATGTACAAGTCCATAAACCAAACTTGTGGGGCTCGGCCATATACCATGGCTGAACCTCACCCCTTTTGTTTTAATTTCTTTCTTTGGTTTATTAATCAATAACCCCTAAGTTAAACATTTAATCACTTCCCTTTTATTTAATCCTACATACATAAACCCTAAGTCCATCAAAACAATCCCCATGGGGTTCGGCTATACACCATGGCCGAACCCATGGTCTTTTATTTTTTACCATATTTACAATAATGTCATTCTTACCATTTTTATGCATTAATCTGATGATAATCCAATTAATCATCTAAGATACGTCAAACATTAAGTTCAGCAAACATTCCCCATGGGGTTCGGTATGGCCGAACCCATGGTCCCTTATTTTTACTTAATTACCAAAATGCCATTACCTCTGTCATTGTCTCTCCATTAATCCAATCACTATCTTAAGTTCATAAAATCTATTCAACTTGATTCATGGGGTTCTGCCACACACCATGGTTGAACCCTATGATATCTTCCATTTAAATTACAATATTGCCATTCATGGCTAACCTTCCATTTTAGCATGTATTTACAACTTTGCCATTACCTTAGGTTTATGCCCAAAACACATCCGTAACATTGGTTCATAAAGTAATCCATTAACTGTGACATAAAAACCCATAAAATTGGTTCATGGGGTTCGGCCAAATATATCACTTTCCATATTTGAATCATAATTCAAGGTTCCTTCCATAATTAGAAACTTTCTAATTTAATCTCGACCTTCCAAAAACAATCCATCATTAGATACTTTCTAAATTAGTAAAATCCTCCATGGGGTTCGGCCATACACCATGGCCAACCCTATGGTTCCAAAATCCTCACTTTAACAAAATTTAACCAATATGAATTCCTTAAGACCTTTTAAATCCTTTAAAAATATTATTATCCTTTCCATGGGATTCATCCTTCAAAATCCCATAATTATTACTAACACAACTCCATGGGCTTCGGCCATACACCATGGCCGAACCCTATGGTTCTTTTCTTTTAATCAAAAACATCAAAATACTAACCGGTTCTCCTTCGCTCCGATTGATTCTTCCGATCCTTTCCTTCCTTAGCCTTCTCTTGTAATGCCCCACCCTTTTTCACTCACTTCTTCCCGTAAATCAGAGTCTATTTTTTTTTTTTTATAACAGAGTAGAGTGATAGAGCGCGGGACGTCACGACACGAGTTAAGTCCGAACTTCCAAAGTCCGACCCTTAACTGGCCAACCCTATGCGTGCATGGACTAAGTCCACGAAAATGGTTCACACATAACAATACCAACATGCGGAATAAAATATAACATCAAAATTGCGGAATCATAACATGCGAAATAATAATAGAACCAAATTCTATTCCATTCAGATAGCAAAGTATGTCAAGTCTTTAATCATTATTAAAACGTCATAATCATCCAAATAAACATCCGACCATCTAAGTTATTACATTTCCAGAAACTAGTTACTCAAATACATGTCCATAAGTAACTTTATTCAAAACATATAAAATGAATCATCCAAGCTCCTATGCCTGGCCCTCCTTGCGTTCATCGTTCCCCTTGATTCCTGTATCATCAACTATGGTAGAAGTAGGGCGTTAGAACAACGAGCCCAGTAGGTATTCCAGTTACGGCTAACACATGGTTAGTACAAACTATATACATAATATCCAAAACCATGTAAAACCATGCCATGCAATGAGTCCCACCCATCACATGTACATAAAAGTACCCACCACATAAGTCTTCCGGACGCCCTGGCGGAGTGTGGACCCTCCGGATTCTTTCTGATGGAAAAGCACATCAAGGTACCGTACGTAGGTTTTTCGGACGCCCCGACGGTGTGACCCCTCTGGTTACAAATCCTCTACCCTATGCCATGCATGAGATGCCAATGAAATACATGCTATTTTATAACATAAACATAGCATTTAAAATCACAATTTGAAACCTATCCAACACATGCTATTTTATCATATAAACATAACATTTAAAAATCATAATTTGAAACATATACTTTGCAACATAAATTCATCAAAAATAAGATAAACACAATGTACATAAACCATGGTTTCAAAGAGGTGGAATCCTACCAAAAACAGTTACGTGTCGTTGCGTCTTTCGTCCGGTTACCGCTCACGATCGTAAGCACCTTGTGAGGTCCTGTTACCTTATAATATAACAATTAATCATAACCAAGTCCCACTTGATTTTCAATGTTCCAAGTCCATAAAACAAAACCCCATGGGGTTCGGCATACACCATGGCCGAAACCATGGTCTACCATTTTTTACCATAATTACAATAATGCCATTCTTACCATAGCCATTTACCTTCCTTATTTTCATAAGACTTAAGTTCTAAAATAATCCATACAATAGTTCATACAATAATTCATGGGGTTCGGCCATACACCATGGCCGAACCTTATGTCCAATTTTCACATATTTACAAAATTGCCATTGATTCCATCAACTTATGTTTGAGCTCCAAAACATAGTTCCATTAATTCTACGTAATTACCAAAATGCCATCCATGGCTAACTTAACCCATCATCCAATCCTTTCAAACATTAAAATCATAAATTATTCCCCATGTGGTTCGGCCATACACCATGGCCGAACCCATGGTCCTTCATCCTAGACCCTATTTACAAAATTGCCATTGGCCTAATTATTTCCAACCTTCTATTCATTAACACATAAACCTAAACTCATAAAATAGGTTCATGGGGCTCGGCCAATCACCATGGCCGAACCCTATGAGATCTAAATTTCCATTTTCATCAACCTCCATTATTAGCAATTCCATAATTAACAAGCTCACAATTAGATAATTTCCAAATTTAGCATGCAACTTCCATAATTAAAAATCATCTTCCATAAATAAACTCTAGTGGGGTTCCACCATACACCATGGCCGAACCTCACCCAATTGAGACAATCCATTCACTTTCTAATTTAATATAACTTCCATAAATAAAAGCTTTCTAATTTAGCAACCTCCTTCCATAAATAAAAACCTTCTCATTTTAAACTCCTCCTTCTATTTTTAGAAGGTTTCCAAATTTATCTCCACCTTCTATATTTAGAAGGTTTCCATATTTAAAACATAAATCCTTCCATACTTAGAATGTTTCCAAGATAATCATCCAACCTTCCAAATTAGTAACCATCTCCATGGGGTTCGGCCATACACCATGGCTGAACCCTATGGTTCATGATCTTGACCATTATTTCAGTCCATTAAAATTCAACAATAATACCTACACAACTCCATGGGGTTCTGCCATACACCATGTAACGCCCCGCCCTTTCCGAGAATTTCAGAGTCTAATTTTTTTTTTAAAGTAATAATAGAACATCGAAAGAGAGCGGGCGGCGTCACGACGCGAGTTAAGTTCAGACTACCCAAGTCTGAACCTTAACTGACCACCCATGTGTACATGGAATAGACCATGATAGTGAATCACACATGGAACTAAAATCAACATGCAGAATAATCAGACTAGATAACAAGTAACAGTCTTAAACTTTATTTATCAAAGATCAACCATCCAAATGTTATCAACCTAATCAAACCATAGCAAGTAGCGAATTATTACATGTCCCACAAAATATTCAAAAGACAGTAATATAAAGTAGTTCAGCCCTTCATTCAAGCACTTAGGCTTGGCTCCCCTCCCGGTCAACGACCTTTTCTTTCCCTTTGCTTGTACCTGCAATCTCCTCTGAGGATAGAATTAGGGCGTTAGATCAACGCGCCCAGTAGGTTCCCGAATCAGGGCTACCACATGTTAGCATATAAAACATGCATATACATATCATAATATATGATCATCAAAACAGGTAAAACAATGCTATGATGTATGCACATGCAATGAGCCTCCCCCATCATGTACATCCATAGCCATCACTTGTCGTGCCATGCACCGACAAGATAAATCACAATACAACTTCCATCTCTTCATCACTGACTGATTCATATCACGTATTAGTCCTCCTGGCGGGACTCTCTTCGCCTAAGGAGACCATTGTGACTATGATCATCATGTTACTCTTCTTGGCAGAACTCTCATCGCCTAAGGAGGACGTAACCCATAATTGTAACACTGTAGAACCTCATTCATCATCCCATGACCATGCATGAGATGCCAATGCCTGTATGCCATTTGTTAATGCATAATATATCATTTGAAACACATATATTAAAACAAGAGTATCATAAGAAAACTGGGTAAAAACCGTGGTTACAAGTAGGTAGGAAACCTACTGAAGAATCACTTCAGTAACTGATCTTTCTTTCTCGTCACCCGGTCACGACTCGCACGTCGTTCGACTTCCGGTACCTTATCCATATATCAATCAGCAAGTCATAACATCATTTACTTATTCAATCACATCTACGACCCATCCACATCATGTGGGATTCGGCCATCCCATGGCCGAACATCATCAACTTAGCATTTGTCATTTTATGGGGTTCGGCCCTATACTTGGCCGACCAAAATCAGTAAACAATCACTTAAAATTTCCACCATTGGTATGGTTTATCTCTCCAAAAACCATACCAATTTATCAAACACTTTTATGGGGTTCGGCCATCTTGCCCATGTTTTGGACCCTTTTTAACGTATATCATATGTCCACTGAATCATATAAAAATCAGTATAATATTGTATGGTTTTTACACTTCAAAACCATCCAATTATCCAAACAAGATCATGGGGTTCGGCCATGTAAGGTGGCCGAAACCCAAGGATCTATTTTATCAATTTGTATCACCTTTGCCCAAGGTTTAGACCCTTAATGCATTTGGCTATTCCAATGCCGAATTATGCCATCCAAAACCAAGATTAAACATCCTTTATCTTGTATCTTAGATCATACAAAACAGTCCATGATTTTACAAAACCATCACTTTAAACAAATAAATTTCATGGGGTTCGGCCACCCAAAGTGGCCGAACCCTATGGTCCATATTTTCCATCTTTTAGACCATTGATTTAAACCATGTTAACTTTAGCGTTCTTGTCATTCAGACCCATGTTTATAATCCTTTCTATATCATGCATTTGAATCTTTAAGTACAACCCAAAACAGTCCACAAAATCCATGGTTTTCATGTTTCAAAACATGAAAACCAAGACATCTCTTTACATGGGGTTCGGCCACCATGGGGTCCGGCCCTCTATGGTGGCCGAACCCAATGGTCATCTTAATCATTTCTAAACCTCCATTTAATCAAGGTTAATCATTGGTGTAATCGGCCATGATCATGGCCCAATCCACACCCTACTTGTTCCATGTTTTTCAACAAAACTCAATGAAAACTTACCAATTTTCCCAAGCCTTTCTTCTTGACTTTGATCCTTGGTTTCTCCCTTTTATTTCTTCTTTCTTTCCTTAATTCCTTGCTGGTTTATACTTGACTAACTGGTGCCAAAAACCTCTGTTGCTCAGCCAAGAAAATGAATTGGAGAGAGGGAGAGAGAGATGGGAATTCTTGGATTCCTTTGTGTGAAAAACGGCCAAGTATGGTAATGTTTTTATTTTATAGTTTCAGCCCCCCAACTCCCATTCATCCTCCCTCATTAACCTTGCTAAAAACGAGTGGATGTTGGGTGTCAACCAAGACACCTCTTGGTGTCAAACGTTGCACCCCTTGGTGCCAAACATTGTATCTTTTGGGAATGAATCATTGCAACCCTTCATGAAGAGGTGCCGCCAACCTTGGTGTCTTTTGGCTTTGCCAAAGCACCCCTTCACATTCAACGGCTGTGATGAGTTTGATCAGGTGTCGAGTGAGATTACAACTCGTTTCTACCTCCTCTTGACTCACTTAACTCATGATATTTTTATTCTAAACCAACTCATCCAACTTATCATCTTTAATGCACCAAGTTTGAGTCAACTCATTTCTTAAATCTAACTCATTTCAAATCACCCTAACTCAAGCTGAATTAGCTCAAACTTGAGTTCAATTGAGGGCCCATACGGTCATCTGTGGTCAAACTGGTCAACCCGACCCATTGGGTCTCCTTTTAGCTTCTTGACCCATTTTTGACTTCATGACCCAATTATGGTATTTTGGTCATTTGTAAGTGGTTTTCTCATATGGATCAAGCCTACCCATTTCTTCTCTACTTGATTTCCAATCAGATAGGCTTAACCCTATTTAATTTAAGCTTACACAATGGTCAAATCATCCATTTTGACCCATTGGGTCCAATTGGGCCCTTTGACCCATTTAGCCATTTCCAACCCAATTGATGTACATAACCCATCCAAATCAACTTGATATATATATATAATGTGCTCATATGACCTTAATTTAAGCAATGGGCCCCAACATTTCTTATTTTGACATCACAAAATAATTAATTTAATAATTCAGGGGCATTTTCATAATTTTCCATTTTATTGAAAAATTGGGGTGTTACACACCATGGCCGAACCCTATGGTTCAAGATCCTCTCTTTAAAAGTTACCAATCATTGATCTTCCATTTAATCCCTTCAAAATCACGTATCATTAACATCAAACACTTATTTAACAATTAACCAAACACCTTCCATGGGGTTCGGCCATGCACTATGGCCGAACCCTATGGTTCCATAATCCCTCTTTTAAATCCAAAACACCTAACCGTCCAAGGTTTCCATGATCTAAAATTTATGAACATAAACCCGTAATTATTTCCATCATTCAAACTTCCATTAATCAATCAATGTTCCTCCATGGTTTTCAATATTAATAACCCAATAAAATAAACCATAACTTTCCATGGGGTTCGGCCATGCACTATGGCCGAACCCTATGGTTCTTTCTTTCCATTAAAATCATCAAACCATCTCCCAATCTTCTTCCATGGGGTTCGGCCAAACACCATGGCTGAACCTTATGGTTCTTTTATTTCAAAACAAATTTATCAAATAAAAATACTAATCGTTTCCGTTGGATTTCTTGCTCTTCCAATCCTTCTCATTTCTTCTTAATTTTTCCAAACCAAGAACACCTCTTGCTGGCTGCCTTCTTGCCGTGAATGAGAACTTGAGAGAGGGAGAGAGATAAATAAAATTCGGCAATGAAGGGTGTAAAACCGTGTGCCCTTGTCCTCCTCTCCTTTTATAATCTTCCCTTGGTCCCATAATTAGAAAGTACTTAACATAGCCAACCCCCTTAGGCCGTGCGCCCCTTGTCTATTTAATTGGGACTTGCCGACCTTGGCTTCCCATATTTAGAATGTGCTATGCGCATATCACTAATCTTAGCCTAAGCAATCTTTTAAATTAGACACTTCTTTATTTAATTTAAGACAATATGCATACCCTTTTTTTTAAAAGATCCCATGCGCCTATCATAGATATGAATCTCTCTATACACGGCCATGCAATATTATCTTCTTCCTTATTTATATAATATTACAATACCAAATTAAATTCAACTTCATTTAATTTTTATTGAAAACAATTCCAAAACCGTTGGGTCCTAATTGGGCCAATGACCCAACTCTTTACCCAATTTAAGATCCATAACTAATGTTCACAAATTAAATGGATTATTTTCATACAAAATAATAAATTGAAAATCCGGGGTGTTACATCTCTCCTCCTAGATCTTTCACCCTTGCTGGCTGCCTTCTCCTTTTCTTTGTGTAATGCCGAGAATGATCTTGAGAGAGAGAGAGAATTCGGCTATGTGCATGTATGTGCCGTGCACCCCTTTTGTCTCTCCTTTTATCAACTTCTAATTGATCCCAACTTAGAAGGTGTTGATATAGTAATTGCCATGCGCCCCTCTCCGAACAAGGAAAGGACTCTTTTTTAAAGAGATACACTCCACTCGGCTAATCTTTTTTTAAATAGCAATGCTGTGCGCCCTTGCCTTGAGTCTTAATTGGAAATTCCCGACCTTCCAATTTGGCACTTGCCTAAATGTAGCTCTCATCAAGGAAAGGACCCCTATTTAGATACTTCATCTTATCTTGCGCATAACCCTATACACGGCCCAAACAATCTTTTAATTTAGCAATCCCTTTTTAAAATATTCTCAATTCAACAAGTTTCTAAATTTAGTAAAACTTCCAAATCTAGATAATTCTAGAATTTCAAATATTTTAAATAGAAACTTTTAAAATTTGGTAACTTCTAAAATTTTAGTTTTTAAAAATAGAAACTACCTATTTTAATTGATAGCATAAAATAAAATTTCAAAAAGCCGCAGTATTTTGACAATAAGAAATAATATCTAAAATAGAAATTTCTCAATTCAACAACTTTCAAAATTTAGTAAGACTTCCAAATCTAGATAATTCTAGAATTTCAAATATTTTAAAGAGAAAACTTTAAAATTAGGTAGCTTAAAGAGAAACTGCCAATTTTAAATAATAGCCTAAAATAGAAATTTCCAAAAGTAGAAGTATTTTGAAAATTAGAAATAATATCCAAAATTATAAAATTTATACAAATAGAAAATTTTCAATTCAACAAGTGTCGAAATTTAGTAAGACCTCCAAATCGATATAAATTCTAGAATTTCTACTATTTAAAAAAAAACATTTAAATTTAGGTAACCTTTTAAAATTGTTGTTTTTCAAAATAGAAACTGCCAATTTTAAATAATAGCCTAATATAGAAATTTCGAAAAATAGCAGTATTTTGAAAAATATAAATAATATCTAAAATTATAAAAATTCTAAAAATAGAAATTTCTCAATTCAACTAGTTTCTAAATTTGGTAAGACTTCAAAATCTATAAAAATTCTGGAATTTCAAATATTTTAAAAAGAAACATTTAAAATTAGGTAACCTTCTAAAATTGTAGTTTTTAAAAATAGAAACTGCCAATTTTAAATAATACCCTAGAATAGAAATTTCCAAAAGTAGAAGTATTTCAAAAATTAAAAATAATATCTAAAATTATAAAGTTTCTAAAAATAGAAATTTCTCAATTCAACAAGTTTCTAAATTTAGTAAGACATCCAACTCTATATGAATTCTAGAATTTCTACTATTTTAAAAAGAAAGTTTTAAAATTAGGTAACTTTCTAAAATTGTAGTTTTAAAAATAGAAACTGTCAATTTTAAATAATAGCCTAAAATAGAAATTTCTAAAACTATCAGTATTTCAAAAAATAAAAATAATATCTAAAATTATAAAATTTCTTAAAATAGAAATTTCTCAATTCAACAACTTTCAAAATTTAGTAAGACTTCCAAATCTAGATAATTCTAGAATTTCTAATATTTAAAAAAAAACATTTAAATTTAGGTAACCTTTTAAAATTGTAGTTTTTAAAAATAGAAACTACCAATTTTAAATAATAGCCTAAAATATAAATTTCCAAAAGTAGAAGTATTTTGAAAATTAGAAATAATATCCAAAATTATGAAATTTATACAAATAGAAAATTTTCAATTCAACAAGTTTCTAAATTTAAAAAGATTTCCAAATATATATAAATTCTACAATTTCTAATATTTAAAAAAAAAACATTTAAATTTAGGTAACCTTCTAGAATTATAGTTTTTAAAAAAAGAAACTGCCAATTTTCAATAATAGCCTAAAATAGAAATTTCCAAAATTAGAAGTATTTCGAAAAATAAAAATAATATCTAAAATTATAAAATTTCTTAAAATAGAAATTTCTCAATTCAATAAGTTTCTAAATTTAGAAAGACTTCAAAATCTAGATAATTCTAAATTTTCAATATTTTAAAATTGGTAACTTCTAAAATTTTAGTTTTTAAAAATAGAAACTACCCATTTTAATTGATAGCATAAAATAAAATTTCAAAAAGTAGCAGTATTTTGACAATTAGAAATAATATCTAAAATAATAAATTTCTAAAAATAGAAATTTCTCAATTCAACAACTTTTTAAATTTAGTAAGACTTCCAAATCTAGATAATTCAAGAATTTCAAATATTTTAAAGGGAATGTTTTAAAATTAGGTAACTTTCTAAAATTTTAGTTTTTAAAAATAGAAACTGTCAATTTTAAATAATAGCCTAAAATGGAAATTTCCAAAAGCAGAAGTATTTCGACAATTAGAAATAATATCGAAAATTATAAAATTTATACAAATAGAAAATTTTCAATTCAATAAGTGTCAAAATTTAGTAAGACTTCCAAATCTATATAAATTCTAGAATTTCTAATATTTAAAGAAAACATTTAAATTTAGGTAACTTATAAAATTGTAGTTTTTAAAAATAGAAACTGTCAATTTTAAATAATAAGCTAATATAGAAATTTCCAAAAGTAGAAGTATTTTGAAAATTATAAATAATATCCAAAATTATAAAATTTATACAAATAGAAAATTTTCAATTCAACAAGTGTCTAAATTTAGTAAGACTTCCAAATCAATATAAATTCTAGAATTTCTAATATTTAAAAAAAAAAATTTAAATTTAGGTAACCTTTTAAAATTGTAGTTTTTAAAAATAGAAACTGCCAATTTTAAATAATAGCCAAAAATAGAAATTTCCAAAAGTAGAAGTATTTTGAAAAATAGAAATAATATCCAAAATTATAAAATTTATACAAATAGAAAATTTTCAATTCAACAAGTGTCGAAATTTAGTAAGACCTCCAAATCGATATAAATTCTAGAATTTCTACCATTTAAAAAAAACATTTAAATTTAGGTAACCTTTTAAAATTGTTGTTTTTCAAAATACAAACTGCCAATTTTAAATAATAGCCTAATATAGCAATTTCGAAAAGTTGGAGTATTTTGAAAAATATAAATAATATCTAAAATTATAAAAATTCTAAAAATAGAAATTTCTCAATTCAACTGGTTTCTAAATTTAGTAAGACTTCGAAATCTATAAAAATTCTGGAATTTCAAATATTTTAAAAAGAAACATTTAAAATTAGATAAACTTCTAAAATTGTAAGCTTTAAAAAAAGAAATTGCCAATTTTAAATAATAGCCCAAAATAGAAATTTCCAAAAGTAGAAGTATTTCAAAAATTAAAAATAATATCTAAAATTATAAAGTTTCTAAAAATAGAAATTTCTCAATTCAACAAGTGTCTAAATTTAGTAAGACTTCCAAATCTATATAAATTCTAGAATTTCTAATATTTAAAAAAAAACATTTAAATTTAGGTAACCTTTTAAAATTGTAGTTTTAAAAAATAGAAACAGCCAATTTTAAACAATAGCGAAAAATAGAAATTTCCAAAAGTAGAAGTATTTTGAAAAATAGAAATAATATCCAAAATTATAAAATTTATAAAAATAGAAAATTTTCAATTCAACAAGTTTCTAAATTTAGTAAGACTTCCAAATCTATATAAATTCTAGAATTTCTAATACATAAAAAAAACATTTAAATTTAGGTAACCTTTTAAAATTATAGCTTTTAAATATAGAAACTGCCAATTTTAAATAATAGCCTAATATAGAAATTTCCAAAAGTAGCAGTATTTTGAAAAATATAAATAATATCTAAAATTATAAAAATTCTAAAAATAGAAATTTCTCAATTCAACTAGTTTCTAAATTTAGTCAGACTTCGAAATCTATATAAATTATGGAATTTCAAATATTTAAAAAAAAAACATTTAAAATTAGGTAACCTTCTAAAATTGTAGTTTTTACCAAAAAAAAAAAAAAACTGCTAATTTTAAATAATAGCTTAAAATAGAAATTTCTAAAATTAGAAGTATTTCAAAAATTAAAAATAATATCTAAAATTATAAAGTTTCTAAAAATAGAAATTTCTCAATTCAACAAGTTTCTAAATTTAGTAAGACTTCCAACTCTATATAAATTCTAGAATTTCTACTATTTTTAGAAACAAAGCTTAAAAATTAGGTAACTTTCTAAAATTGAAATTTTAAAAATAGAAACTGGCAATTTTAAATAATAGCCTAAAATAGAAATTTCCAAAACTAGCAGTATTTCCAAAAATAAAAATAAAATCTAAAATTATAAAATTTCTTAAAGTAAAAATTTCTCAATTCAATAAGTTTCTAAATTTCGTAAGACTTCCAAATCTAGATAATTCTAAAATTTCAATATTTAAAAAAAAACTTTTAAAATTAGGTAAGTTCTAAAATTTTAGTTTTTAAAAATGGAATCTACCTATTTTAATTGATAGGATAAAATAAAATTTCAAAAAGTAGCAGTATTTTGAAAATTTGAAATAATATCTAAAATAATAAATTTCTAAAAATAGAAATTTCTCAATTCAAAAACTTTATAAATTTAGTAAAACTTCCAAATCTAGATAATTCTAGAATTTCAAATATTTTAAAGAGAAACATTTAAAATTAGGTAACTTTCTAAAATTATAGTTTTTAAAAATAGAAACTGCCAAAAGTAGAAGTATTTTGAAAATTAGAAATAATATCAAAAATTATAAAATTTATAAAAATAGACAATTTTCAATTCAACAAGTTTCAAAATTTCAAAAGACTTCCAAATCTATATAAATTCTAGAATTTCGACTATTTAAAAAAAACATTTAAATTTAGGTAACCTTTTAAAATTGTAGTTTTTAAAAATAGAAACTGCCAATTTTAAATAGTAGCCTAATATAGAAATTTCGAAAAGTAGCAATATTTTGAAAAATATATATAATATCTAAAATTATAAAAATTCTAAAAATAGAAATTTCTCAATTCAACTGGTTTCTAAATTTAGTAAGACTTCGAAATATATAAAAATTCTAGAATTTCAAATATTTTAAAAAGAAACATTTAAAATTAGATAACATTCTAAAATTGTAGTTTTTAAAAAAAGAAATTGCCAATTTTAAATAATAGCCTAAAATATAAATTTCCAAAAGTAGAAGTATTTCAAAAATTAAAAATAATATCTAAAATTATAAAGTTTCTAACAATAGAATTTTTCTCAATTCAATGAGTTTCTAAAGTTAGTAAGATTTCCAACTCTATATGAATTCTAGAATTTCTACTATTTTTAAAAAGAAAGTTTTAAAATTAGGTAACTTTCTAAAATTGTAGTTTTTAAAAATAGAAACTGCCAATTTTAAGTAATAGCCTAAAATAGAAATTTCCAAAACTAGCAGTATTTCAAAAAATAAAAATAATATCTAAAATTATAAAATTTCTTAAAATAGAAATTTCTGAATTCAATAAGTTTCTAAATTTAGTAAGACTTCCAAACCTAGATAATTCTAAAATTTCAATATTTTAAAAAAAACTTTTAAAATTAATTAACTTCTAAAATTTTAGTTTTTTAAAATAGAAACTGCCAATTTTAAATAATAGCCTAAAATAGAAATTTCCAAAACTAGTAGTATTTCGAAAAATAAAAATAATATCTAAAATAATAAAATTTCTTAAAATAGAAATTTCTCAATTCAACAAGTTTCTAAATTTAGTAAGACTTCCAAATCTAGATAATTCTAGAATTTCAAATATTTTAAAAAGAAACTTTTAAAATTAGGTAACTTCTAAAATTTTAGTTTTTAAAAATAGAAACTGCCAATTTTAAATAATAGCCTAAAATAGAAATTTCCAAAAGTAGAAGTATTTCAAAAATTATAAATAATATCCAAAATTACAAAATTTATACAAATAGAAAATTTTCAATTCAACAAGTGTCTAAATTTAGTAAGACTTCCAAATCTATATAAATTCTAGAATTTCTAATATTTAAAAAAATCATTTAAATTTACGTAACCTTTTAAAATTGAAGTTTTTAAAAATAGAAACTGCCAATTTTAAATAATATCTAAAATTATAAATATTCTAAAAATAGAAATTTCTCAATTCAACTAGTTTTTCTAAATTTAGTCAGACTTCGAAATCTATATAAATTCTGGAATTTTCAATAATTTAAAAAGAAACATTTAAAATTTGGGAACCTTCTAAAATTGTAGTTTTTAATTTTAAATAATAGCTTAAAATAGAAATTTCCAAAATTAGAAGTATTTCAAAAATTAAAAATAATATCTAAAATTATAAAGTTTCTAAAAATAGAAATTTCTCAATTCAACAAGTTTCTAAATTTAGTAAGACTTCCAACTCTATATAAATTCTATAATTTCTACTATTTTTAAAAACAAAGTTTTAAAATTAGGTAACTTTCTAAAATTGTAGTTTTTAAAAATAGAAACTGCAATTTTAAATAATTGCCTAAACTAGAAATTTCCAAAACTAGCTGTATTTCGAAAAATAAAAATAATATCTAAAATTATAAAATTTCTTAAAATAAATTTTTCTCAATTCAATAAGTTTCTAAATTTCGTAAGACTTCCAAATCTAGATAATTCAAAAATTTCAATATTTAAAAAAAAAACTTTTAAAATTAGGTAAGTTCTAAAATTTTAGTTTTTAAAAATGGAAACTACCTATTTTAATTGATAGGATAAAATAAAATTTCAAAAAGTAGCAGTATTTTGAAAATTTGAAATAATATCTAAAATAATAAATTTCTAAAAATAGAAATTTTTCAATTGAACAACTTTATAAATTTAGTAAAACTTCCAAATCTAGATAATACTAGAATTTGAAATATTTTAAAAAGAAAAATTTTAAATTAGGTAACTTACTAAAATTATAATTTTTAAAAATAGAAACTGCTAAAAGTAGAAGTATTTTGAAAATTAGAAATAATATCCAAAATTATAAAAATAGAAAATTTTCAATTCAACATGTTTCGAAATTTAATAAGACTTCCAAATCTATATAAATTCTAGAATTTCTATTATTTAAAAAAAACATTTAAAGTTAGGTAACCTTTTAAAATTGAAGTTTTTAAAAATAAAAACTGCCAATTTTAAATAATAGCCTAGTATAGAAATTTCTAAAAGTAGCAGTATTTTGAAAAATATAAATAATATCTAAAATTATAAATATTCTAAAAATAGAAATTTCTCAATTCAACTAGTTTCTAAATTTAGTCAGACTTCGAAATCTATATAAATTCTAGATATTTAAATAATTTAAAAAGAAACATTTAAAATTAGGGAACCTTCTAAAATTGTAGTTTTTAATTTTAAATAATAGCTTAAAATAGAAATTTCCAAAATTAGAAGTATTTCAAAAATTAAAAATAATATCTAAAATTACAAAGTTTCTAAAAATAGAAATTTCTCAATTCAACAAGTTTCTAAATTTAGCAAGACTTCCAACTCTATATAAATTCTAGAATTTCTACTATTTTTAAATACAAAGTTTTAAAATTAGGTAACTTTCTAAAATTGTAGCTTTTAAAAATAGAAACTGCAATTTTAAATAATTGCCTAAACTAGAAATTTCCAAAACTAGCAGTATTTTGAAAAATAAAAATAATTTTTAAAATTATAAAATTTCTTAAAATAAAAATTTCTATATTCAATAAGTTTCTAAATTTAGTAACACTTCCAATTCTAGATAATTCTAAAACTTCAATATTTTAAAAAAAACTTTTAAAATTAGGTAGCTTCTAAAATTTTAATTTTTAAAAATAGAAACTACCTATTTTAATATATACATAAAATAAAATTTCAAAAAGTAGCAGTATTTTGACAATTAGAAATAATATCAAAAATAATAAATTTCTAAAAATACAAATTTCTCAATTCAACAACTTTCTAAATTTAGTAAGACTTCCAAATCTAGAAAATTCAAGAATTTCAAATATTTTAAAGGGAAAGTTTAAAAATTAGGTAACTTTCTAAAATTTTAGTTTTTAAAAATAGAAATTGCCAATTTTAAATAATAGCCTAAAATAGAAATTTCCAAAAGTAGAAGTATTTCAAAAATTAGAAATAATATCCAAAATTATAAAAATAGAAAATTTTCAATTCAACAAGTTTTGAAATTTAATAAGACTTCCAAATCTATATAAATTCTAGAATTTCTATTATTTAAAAAAAAAAAATTTAAATTTAGGTAACCTGTTAAAATTGTAGTTTTTAAAAATAGAAACTGCCAATTTTAAATAGTAGCCTAATATAGAAATTTCGAAAAGTAGCAGTATTTTGAAAAATATAAATAGTATCTAAAATTATAAAAATTCTAAAAATAGAAATTTCTCAATTCAACTGGTTTCTAAATTTAGTAAGACTTCGAAATCTATAAAAATTCTGGAATTTCAAATATTTTAAAAAGAAACATTTAAAATTAGATAACCTTCTAAAATTGTAGTTTTTGAAAAAAGAAATTGCCAATTTTAAATAATAGCCCAAAATAGAAATTTCCAAAAGTAGAAGTATTTCAAAAATTAAAAATAATGTCAAAAATTATAAAGTTTCTAAAAATAGAAATTTCTCAGTTCAGTAAGTTTTTAAATTTAGTCAGATTTCCAACTCTATATGAATTCTAGAATTTCTACTATTTTTAAAAAGAAAGTTTTAAAATTAGGTAACTTTCTAAAATTGTAGTTTTTAAAAATAGAAACTGTCAATTTTAAATAACAGCCTAAAATAGAAATTTCCAAAACTAGCAGTATTTCGAAAAATAAAAATAATATCTAAAATTATAAAATTTCTTAACATAGAAATTTCTAAATTCAATAAGGTTCTAAATTTAGTAACACTTCCAAATCTAGATAATTCTAAAACTTCAATATTTTAAAAAAAATTTAAAATTAGGTAGCTTCTAAAATTTTAATTTTTAAAAATAGAAACTACCTGTTTTAATATATACATAAAATAAAATTTCAAAAAGTAGCAGTATTTTGACAATTAGAAATAATATCAAAAATAATAAATTTCTAAAAATACAAATTTCTCAATTCAACAACTTTCTAAATTTAGTAAGACTTCCAAATCTAGATAATTCAAGAATTTCAAATATTTTAAAGGGAAAGTTTAAAAATTAGGTAACTTTCTAAAATTTTAGTTTTTAAAAATAGAAACTGCCAATTTTAAATAATAGCCTAAAATAGAAATTTCCAAAAGTAGAAGTATTTCAAAAATTAGAAATAATATCCAAAATTATAAAATTTATATAAAATTTTTTCAATTCAACAAGTGTCTAAATTTAGTAAGACTTCCAAATCTATATAAATTCTAGATTTTCTAATACTTAAAAAAAAACATTTAAATTTTGGTAACCTTTTAAAATTGTAGTTTTTAAAAATAGAAACTGCAAATTTTAAATAATAGCCTAATATAGAAATTTCCAAAAGTAGCAGTATTTTGAAAAATATAAACAATATCTAAAATTATAAAAACTCTAAAAATAGAAATTTCTCAATTCAACTAGTTTCAAATTTAGTCAGACATCGAAATCTATATAAATTCTGGAATTTCAAATTTTTAATAAGAAACATTTAAAGTTAGGTAACCTTCTAAAATTGCAGTTTTTAAAAATAGAAATTGCCAATTTTAAATAATAGCCTAGAATAGAAATTTCCAAAAGTAAAAGTATTTCAAAAATTAAAAATAATATCTAAAATTATAAAGTTTCTAAAAATAGAAATTTCTCAATTCAACAAGTTTCTAAATTTAGTAAGACTTCCAACCCTATATAAATTCTAGAATTTCTACTATTTTTAAAAATAAAGTTTTCAAATTAGGTAACTTTCTAAAATTGTAGTTTTTAAAAATAGGAACTGGCAATTTTAAATAGTAGCCTAAAATAGAAATTTCCAAAATTAGCAGTGTTTTGAAAAATAAAAATAATATCTAAAATTATAAAATTTCTTAAAATAAAAATTTGTCAATTCAATAAGTTTCTAAATTTCGTAAGACTTCCAAATCTAGATAATACTAGAATTTTAAATATTTTAAAAAGAAAAATTTTAAATTAGGTAACTTACTAAAATTATAATTTTTAAAAATAGAAACTGCCAAAAGTAGAAGTATTTTGAAAATTAGAAATATTAAAATTGTAGTTTTTAAAAATAGAAACTGCCAATTTTAAATATATCCTATTATAGAAATTTCCAAAAGTAGTAGTATTTTGAAAAATATAAATAATATCTAAAATTATAAAAATTCTAAAAATAGAAATTTCTCAATTCAACTAGTTTCTAAATTTAGTAAGACTTCAAATCTATAAAAATTCTGGAATTTCAAATATTTTAAAAAGAAACATTTAAAATTATGTAACCTTCTAAAATTGTAGTTTTTAAAAATAGAAACTGCCAATTTTAAATAATAGCCTAGAATAGAAATTTCCAAAAGTAGAAGTATTTCGAAAATTAAAAATAATATCTAAAATTATAAAGTTTCTAAAAATAGAAATTTCTCAATTCAACAAGTTTCTAAATTTAGTAAGACTTCAAACTCTATATGAATTCTAGAATTTCTATTATTTTTAAAAAGAAAGTTTTAAAATTAGGTAACTTTCTAAAATTGTAGTTTTTAAAAATAGAAACTGCCAATTTTAAATAATAGCCTAAAATAGAAATTTCCAAAACTAGTAGTATTTCAAAAAATAAAAATAATATCTAAAATTATAAAATTTCTTAAAATAGAAATTTCTCAATAAAAATGTTTCTAAATTTAATAAGACTTCCAAATCTAGATAATTCTAGAATTTCAAATATTTTAAAAAGAAACTTTTAAAATTTGGTAACTTCTAAAATTTTAGTTTTTAAAAATAGAAGGAAACTATTTTGATGGATCACATAAAATAAAATTTCAAAAAGTAGCGGTATTTTGACAATTGGAAATAATATCTAAAATAATAAAATTTCTAAAAATAGAAATTTCTCAATTCAACAACTTTCTAAATTTAGTAAGACTTCCAAATCTCGAAAATTCAAGAATTTCAAATATTTTAAAGAGAAAGTTTTAAAATTAGCTAACTTTGAAAAATTTTAGTTTTTAAAAATAGAAACTACCAATTTTAAATAATAGCCTAAAATAGAATTTTCCAAAAGTAGAAGTATTTTGAAAGTTAGAAATAATATCCAAAATTATGAAATTTATACAAATAGAAAATTTTCAATTCAACAAGTTTCTAAATTTAGGAAGACTTCCAAATCTATATAAATTCTAGAATTTCTAATATTTAAAAAAAAAAACATTTAAATTTAGGTAACCTGTTAAAATTCTAGTTTTTAAAAATAGAAACTGCCAATTTTAAATATATCCTAATATAGAAATTTCCAAAAGTAGTAGTATTTTGAAAAATATAAATAATATCTAAACTTATAAAAATTCTAAAAATAGAAATTTCTTAATTCAACTAGTTTCTAAATTTAGTAAGACTTCGAAATCTATATAAATTCTGGAATTTAAAATATTTTAAAAAGAAACATTTAAAATTAGGTAATCTTCTAAAATTGTAGTTTTTAAAAATAGAAACTGCTAATTTTACATAATAGCCTAAAATAGAAATTTCCAGAATTAGAAGTATTTTGAAAATAAAAAATAATATCTAAAATTATAAAGTTTCTAAAAATAGATTTTTTTCTCAATTCAACAAGTTTCTAAATTTAGTAAGACTTCCAACTCTATATAAATTCTAGAATTTCTACTATTTTTAAAAAGAAAGTTTTAAAATTAGGTAACTTTCTAAAATTGTAGTTTTTAAAAATAGAAACTGCCAATTTTAAATAATATCCTAAAATAGAAATTTCCAAAACTAGCAGTATTTCAAAAAATAAAAATAATATCTAAAATAATAAATTTTCTTAAAATAGAAATTTCTCATAAGTTTCTAAATTTAGTAAGACTTCCAAATCTAGATAATTCTAGGATTTCAATATTTTAAAAAGAAACTTTTAAAGTGAAGCAGCGAAGTGACCACCGCTTGAACCAAATTTTGCAATTCATGAGGCACCACCAGTATGTTCATGCTGCTTTGTGCCTCCTCCTCGTGGAGGGATGGTTGTTCTTCGTCACGGTGAGATTGTCGTTCCTCCTCATGGTGAGATGGTTGTTGTTCCTCTTCATGATGAGATGGTTGCTCCTCCTCATTTCGAGGATGTTCTACCTCATCTTCACCCCCACTTGGGTTTTGTCGGGTATTTCTCCTTGGAGCCATTTTTCCCTAAGCCATTAAAAAAATATCATGACTTAGTTTCCATCATAAAAATTTGTATTCTCATATTTTGGGGAATTTTCCAAATAAGCACTCTTGATTTTTGTTTTGTTCGGGGGAAATACATCCTATGTTGCTATGTTTGATAATCCAATTATTTTGACTGTACTTCCTTTGCTATCATCCGTCTGAGTCTAACGAAGTAAATTAATGTACGCAAACTGGATTAATTTACTTCGAAAGATTCAATGTTTTTGGTTCGCTCTGATACCAACCGTAACGCCCCGCCCTTTTTCACTCGCTTCTTTCGATAAAATCAGAGTCTATTTTTTTTTTTTATAACAGAGTAGAGTGATAGAGAGCCGGACGTCCGACGCGAGTTAAGTCCGAACTTCCAAAGTCCGACCCTTAACTGCCCAACCCAATGTGTGCATGGACTAAGTTCACGAAAATGGTTCACACATAACAATATAAACATGCGGAATAAATAACATCAAAATTACGGAATCATAATAGAACCAAGTTCTATTTCATTCAGATAGCAAAGTACGTCAAGTCCTTAATCATCATTCAATTATTATAATTATCCAAATAAACATCCAACCATCTAAGTTATTACATCCGAAATCTAGATACTTAAATACAAGTCCATGAGTAACTTTATTAAAAATTATACACTAAAACATCCAAGCTCCTATGCCTGGCCCATCTTGCGTTCATCGTTTCCCTGATTTCCTGTGTCATCAACTAGGGTAGAAGTAGGGCGTTAGAACAACGCGCCTAGTAGATATTCCTGTTACGGTTAACACATGGTTAGTACAAAACATATATAATAATATCATAATGTCAAAAACCATATAAATCCATGCCATGCAATGATGACAAATGCAATGAGCACCACCCATCACATGTACATAAAAGTACTCACCACATAGGTCTTTCGGACGCCCCGACGGAGTGTGGACCCTCCAGTTTCTTCCTAATGGAAAAGCACGTCAAGGTACCGTACATAGGTTTTTCGGACGCCCCGACGGAGTGTGGACCCTCCGGTTACAAAACCTTCACCCCATGCCATGCATGAGATGCCAATGAAACATATGCTATTTTATAACATAAACATAGCATTTAAAAGTCATATTTAAAACACGCTCTTTCCTCATATAGACATAGCATTCAAAATCATCATTTGAAACATTTCCTTTGCAGCATAAATTCATCAAAAAATAAAATAAACACAATGTACATAAACCCATGGTTTCAAAGAGGTGGAATCCTACCTAAGATCGCTAACGTGTCCTTGCGTCTTTTGTCCGGTAACCGCTCACGATCGTAAACACCTTGTGAGGTCCGGTTACCTTATAATATAATAATCAATCAAAACCAAGTCCCACTTGATTTACAATATTTTTAAGTCCATAAACCAATCCCCATGGGGTTCGGTCATACACCATGGCCGAACCCATGGTCTTTCATTTTTGACCATATTTACAATAACGCCATTCTTACCATAGCCATTTACCTTCCTTATTTTCATAAGGCTTAAGTTCCAAAATAATCCATACAATAATTCATGGGGTTCGGCCATACACCATGGCCGAGCCCTATGTCCAATATTTTCACATATTTACAAGATTGCCATTGATTCCATCAACTTATGTTTAAGTTCCATTAATTCTACATAATTACCAAAATGCCATCTATGGCTATCATAACCCATAACCCAATCCTTTCAAACTTTAATTAAAATTTGCCTAAGTTCATGTTTGATATTTAGGCGATATTTACAATTTTGCCACTACCTTAGGTTTATGTCTCCCCATTAATCCAATCATCATATTAAGTCCATAAAATTCATTCAACTTGATTCATGGGGTTCGGCCACACACCATGGCCGAACCCTATGATATCTTAATGACTTATAATCTTAGGTCCAACAACCTAAGTCTATATTTGCATCCTCCCTTTATTTAAATACACATAAACATAAACCCAAAAATTTGGTTCATGGGGTTCGGCCATGCGACGCCTAAGTTTCCATTTTTACTAACAATCCATAATTAGAAAGTTTCCCAATTTATCATCCATCTTTCCATAATTAGAAGGTTTCCAAATTAATCTCCACCTTCCAAAATTAGAAGGTTTCCAAATTTAGAAACTTTCCAAATTTAAAATACAATTTCCATAAATAAACCCTACTGGGGTTCGGCCATACACCATGGCCGAACCTCACCCATAGAGACAAATCCATCCTTTTTCATTTCACTTTTTAAATTAGTAACCAACTCCATGGGGTTCGGCCATACACCATGGCTGAACCCTATGGTTCATGATCTTGACCATTATTTAATCCTTGATCTTCCATTTAATTTAAGTCCATTAAAATTCAATAATAATACCACCACAACTCCATGGGGTTCAGCCATACACCATGGCCGAACCCTATGGTTTTTATCATTCAAAACTCCATTAAAATTATCAAAGCTAGTCCATATTTTTTCATGTATCCAAAAACCATCAACCATGCATCCAATTAAACCTTTTAAAATCATGAATCCACACCTATGATTTTCATCTTCATATTCCATTAAAATACCTAATATTCTTCATGGTTTTGAACCCATAAATCAAACCATGTCTTTCCATGGTTTTCATCTTTCAAACTTTAATTAAATTACTATAGTCTTTCCATGGGGTTCGGCCATGCACCATGGCCGAACCCTATGGTTCATCATTCCATTAAAATCATCAAACCATCTCCCAATCTTCTTCCATGGGGTTCGGCCAAACACCATGGCCGAACCCTATGGTTCTTTTATTTTAAATAAAATTTATAAAATACTAACCGGTTCCGATTGATTTTTTGCTCTTCCAATTCTTCTCCTTTCTCCTTGATTTTTTTTCCAAACCAAGAACACCTCTTGCTTGCTGCCTTCTCTTCTTCTTGTTTTGCCGTGAATAAGAATGGAGAGGGAGAAAGAAAATTCGGCAATGTGTGTATGAGCCGTGCGCCCCTCCCCTCTTTCTTTTATAATCTTCCCTTGGTTCCATCTTTAGAAGGTGCCATGCGCATATCCCTTTGTTTAGCAATGTCGTGTGCCCCTTTCTTATTTTTGGAAAGTCCTCTATTTAGCACATGCCAATGCGCCCCTTGTAATTCTATGTAAGCTATTGCCTTAATGCCATTCTTAATCAAGGGAAATACCCCCTTTAAAATGATCAATGCCCATCACATATAGATTGCACATCTCCCACATGGCCATGCATTTAATCCAAATCCCTTAATTATATAAATTGAATTACTAATTAATTTCAGCCCATTTAATTTATTTTGAAACCATTTACCAAAACCGTTGGGTCTAAATCGGGCCAATGACCCAACTCTTTACCCAATTTAAGATCCATAACTAATATTCACAAATTAAATGGATAATTTTCATACCAAATAATAAATTGAAAATCCGGGGTGTTACAAAATTTTCCAAAAGTAGAAGTATTTTTAAATTAGAAATAATATCCAAAATTATAAAATTTATAAAAATAGAAAATTTTCAATTCAAGAAGTTTCTAAATTTAATAAGACTTCCAAATCTATATAAATTCTAGAATTTCTACTTTTAGAAAAAAATTAAATTTAGGTAACCTTTTAAAATTGTAGTTTTTAAAAATAAAAACTGCCAATTTTAAATAATAACCTAATATAGAAATTCCAAAAGTAGCAGTATTTTGAAAAATATAAATAATATCTAAAATTATAAAAATTCTAAAAAAAGAAATTTCTCAATTCAACTAGTTTCTAAATTTAGTAAGACTTCGAAATCTAATATAAATTCTGGAATTTCAAATATTTTAAAAAGAAACATTTAAAATTAAGTAACCTTCTAAAATTGTAATTTTTAAAAATAGAAACTGCCTATTTTAAATAATAGCCTAAAATAGAAATTTCCAAAAGTAGAAGTATTTCGAAAATTAAAAATAATATCTAAAATTATAAAGTTTCTAAAAATAGAAATTTCTCAATTCAACAAGTTTCTAAATTTAGTAAGACTTCCAACTCTATATAAATTCTAGAATTTCTACTATTTTTAAAAAGAAAGTTTTAAAATTAGGTAACTTTCTAAAATTGTAGTTTTTTAAAATAGAAACTGCCAATTTTAAATAATAGCCTAAAATAGAAATTTCCAAAACTAGTAGTATTTCGAAAAATAAAAATAATATCTAAAATAATAAAATTTCTTAAAATAGAAATTTCTCAATTCAACAAGTTTCTAAATTTAGTAAGACTTCCAAATCTAGATAATTCTAGAATTTCAAATATTTTAAAAAGAAACTTTTAAAATTAGGTAACTTCTAAAATTTTAGTTTTAAAAATAGAAACTGCCAATTTTAAATAATAGCCTAAAATAGAAATTTCCAAAAATAGAAGTATTTTGAAAATTAGAAATAATATCCTAAATTATAAAATTTATACAAATAGAAAATTTTCAATTCAACAAGTTTCTAAATTTAGTAAGACTTCCAAATCTATATAAATTCTAGAATTTCTACTATTTAAAAAAAAACATTTAAATTTAAGTAACCTTTTAAATTGTAGTTTTTAAAAATAGAAACTGCCAATTTTAAATATGTAACACCTCGGATTTTCAGTTAGTTATTTTGTATGAAAATAATCCATTTAATTTGTGAACATTGGTTATGGACCTTAAATTGGGTAAAGAGTTGGGTCATTGGCCCAAATAGGACCCAACGGTTTAGGATTTGTTTTCAATAAAAATTAAATGGAGATGAATTTAATTAGTAATGCAAAATTAAATAGATAATTGATCATGGCTGATTATTAGATTGCATATCTATGATTATGCGCATGGCATATTTTATTTAGGACTATCCAAAGTGGGAAGCCAAGGTCGGCAATTGCCATATCTATGTTGGGCTCATAGATCATCTAAAAGAGGTACAAGGAAAGGGCTCACGGCATTACTATTCTCATCTTAGCATTGGCCGATGGTGATGTATTAAAATAAGAAAGGGAGGTCGGCAATGGCTAAAATAAATAAGGGGCGCATGGCACCTTCTATTATGGGACTAATTGGAGGGTTTAAATTAGAAAGAAGAAGGGGCTCATGGCATTACTAATCTAAGATAAGGAGTACACGACAATTACTAATGTATCAAGGAGGAAAGATTATCTTAAGCACTTTCTAACTTGGGATTAAGAGGGAGTAATAAAAGAAGAGGAGGACAAGGGCACATGGTTTTTCACCCTCCATAGCCGAATTTTGTTGAACTCTCTCCCTCTCTCAAGTCCTCATTCACGGCAAGATCAAGAAGAACAAGTGAAAGAGGCTAAGGAAGAGAATGTAACGCCCCGCCCTTTTTCACTCATTTTTTCCCGTAAATTCAGTGTATATATATTTTTTTCTTTAACAGAGTAGAGTGATAGAGCGCGGGACGTCACGAAGCGAGTTAAGTCCGAACTTCTAAAGTCCAACCCTTAACTGGCCAACCCTATGTGTGCATGGACTCAGTCCACTAAAATAGTTCACACATAGCAATATCAACATGCGGAATAAAAATCACAACTTGCGGAATCATAACATCAATTTGCGGAATCATAATAGACCTAGTTCCATTCAATTGATAGCAAAGTACTTAGTCAATAAAATCACAATCATCATTATCCAAATAAAACATCCAACAATAGCATTTTATCTAAGTTATTACATTCTGAAATCTGGATACTCTCAGTATAAATCCCTGAGTATCTTAAACAAAATATAAAACTAAAAGCGTTCCAAGCTCCTATGCTTGTCCCTTTCCGCGTTCAGCGCTTCCCTTGTTTCCTGCATCATCCACTAAAGGGTAGAAGTAGGGCGTTAGTACAACGCGCCCAGTAGGTATTCCAATTAGGGTTAACAGATGGGTTAGTACCAAAAATCCAGATATAATAAATATATCAAATCCAGTATAATAAATCATACGATACATATAAAGCATCATATCCCAAACAGTGTATGATAATAGAAATCCAATCATACCGATAAAAACCAAAACCTTGCATGATAATAAAAGTCATAATCATGCCGATTCGATGCCATGCCATGCTATCATATGCAATGAGTCCCACCCATCACAAACTCATAGTGTCCTCTTGATGGAATTCTCATCATCAAGGTATCCCCCCACGAGTGTTTTACGGAAGTCCCTACGGAGTGTGGGTCTTCGGTTACCTGTCATCCCTCCCATGCCATGCATGAGATGCAAATACCACATGCTATGCAATTATACAAAATCATAGCATTTAAAAGCTCATATTTAAAACACATGCTATTTTATCAAATAAACATAGACTATAAAATCACCATTTGAAACATATCTTTAGCAATATAAAATCATCAAAATAAGATAAAGACAATGTACATAAACCCATGGTTTCAAAGTGGTAGAATCCTACCAAGACCGTTCACAAGTCCTTGCGTTTCCGTCCAAGATTCGATCACCGATCGCGCACCTCTTGCGAGATCCCATTACCTTATAATATAATGATAAATCAACACCAAGTCTCACCTAATTATAAGGTTCTAAGTCTAAAAAAACAAAACCCCATGGGGTTTGGCCATACACCATGGCCGAACCCATGGTTTACCATTTTTTCATACATATTTACAAAAATGCCACTGTTGATAATCCTAGTCCCTTTTCTTTGCTTAGGTTCCAAGTTATCCATTCATGCTTCCAAAGTACATAATCCCATAAATAATTCATGGGGTTCGGCCATACACCATGGTCGAACCCAATGTCCAACATTCTCTCATATTTACCAAAATGCCATTGGTTTCCTCTTTCCTCTAAATCTTCCATAGTTAGACCTAATAAAAATTTCCCTAATCAAATAAGTTATCAAACACAACACATGGGGTTTGGCCATACATCATGGCCGAACCCATGGTTTTCTTACTTTGGTATTTTAATTACATTTTTACCATTCCTTTCTCCATCAATTCATATCATACATTGTATCCTTTATTTTATTTTAAAACTACACATAACCTAACTCATAATGTAGGTTCATAATCTGATTCATAAATCAGCCCTTCAACCATGAATTAAAGATACCTTTAATCCCTTAATTTAGACCATGGGGTTCGGCCATACACCATGGCCGAACCCTATGGTGTAAAATTTCCAATTAATCTCCACCTTTCTATAATTGGAAGGTCTCCAAATTTAGATTTCACCTTCCAAGAATAGAACTTCCCTTTCTTAATCTCCCCTTCTATCATTAGAAGGTTTCTCTATTTATCTTACCAAAATATCAACCTCCTTCCATAAATGGAAAGTTTTCTAAAAATAACTCTTCCTTCCATTTTTAACCTAAGGTCCACATTTAGAAGGTTTCTTAATTAAACATCAACCCTTCTATGATTGAATATCATATTCCATAAATAACAAGGTTTCCAAAAACTAAACCCTAGTGGGGTTCGACCATACATCATGGCCGAACCTCACTCATGGCAACCAATCCATTTATTTAACTTAGGTTTCATAATCAAGCCTTACCTTCCATTCTTGGGATGGTTTCCATAAATAATCTTCATGGTCTTTAAGTAGATATTTTCTAATTTTAATATCCGCTTCCAAGAATAGAAACTTTCCTAATAAGCAACCTTCTTTCCATATTTGGAAACACCTTCCAAAATTAGATTGCTTTCCAAATTTAGCAGTACTTTCCATATTTGGGCACTTTTCTTAATTAGACATACTTAATTAAACAACTTCTTCCATAAATGGAAGGTTTCCAAATTTAGTAGAACATTTTCCAAAATCGGGTGCTTTCCAATTTAGCAAACCCTTTCCTTAATTAGAAGTTTTCTATTTTTAATCTCCATTCAAAATCTACCCCATGGGGTTCGGCCATACACCTTGGCCGAACCCTATGGTTCATAATCTTAGCCATTGGTTTAGATCCAATCATAACCAGTCATCAATTCCATAAAAAGTTTGGTGGGGTTCGGCCACACACCATGGCCGAACCTCACCTCTTCCTTTTTTTTTAGATCCAATAATTTAGCCATCTAGAAATCATGGTTCGGCCATACCAAGGCCGACCCACATGTCCATCCAAATTTTCTTTAACAATTATTAAACTCCTCCATGGATTTTCATCATTGAAATTTATAATTCTAAACCATAATTCCCCATGGTTTTATCATGAAATCACCATGTCTTTCCATGTTCCAAGATTTAAGAACATAACCCCAATGAAGTAAATCCAATCTCTCCATGGTTTTTCTATCTTAAAACCCAAGAATTAAATCACATCTTTGCATGGGGTTCGGCCATGCCATAAGGCCGAACCCTATGGTTCTTTTTGTTCCAAAACATAAAATTATTAAACAAGATACTAACGTTTTCCCCTTTGGTTTCTTGCTCTTCCAATTTTCTTTCTTTTCCCTTTGCTTTTCTCCAAACAAGAACTCCTTCTTGTTGCTGTCATTTCTTCTCTTGCTTTGGCGTGGAAGAGAATGATGAATTGAGAGATGGAGAGGGAGGAATAAAAAAACTTGGTAATGGAGTTGTAAAAACCGTGCACCCTCTCCTTGCCTCTCCTTTTAAGCTTCCATTTAATCCAATATTAGAATGTTCTTAATAGAATCTTGCCCCCTTGTGTTTCCCGTTTTTTTTTACACGTATACTATATTGTAGCTCAGTTTTGACCTTGTTAACTTCCTAATTAGAAAAAGTAGTAAACTACAAAGTTGTAGCTATTGAAGTCTTCTGTCCAACGCAAAAAGAATCAAAGAAATCGAATATCAGAGTAAAAAGTTATTACCCAAACACTGAAAATATGTCAAACCTTCCTTATTTAACCATGGCCGACTTTCCCTCTTTAATTAGCCATATCCGACTTTCTCTTGCCTTATTAAGACTTCCTTTAATTCTTATTAGCAAGTACTATGCTCATAACCCTAATCATAATCCAAATAATCTTTTAATTTAATCCATAGATATTTCATCCCTTTTTAAATATCTAGCATATCATTGTGGATTTAAAAATCCCACATATCTCTCATGTGCATAATATGTAAATCATTATCTAAAATTGGGCCAAGATAATCTTTATTTGATTTTTTTAACATCTACTTGGATATTTCAAATCCACTACTCGGCCATAATATCTTTTGTTTAAAATTAGATATAATTCATCACTAAATTAATTCAACCCATTTGCATTTAATAAAACCAATTCCAACATTGGTTGGGTCCTAATTGGGTCATGGCCCAATTCTTGATCCAAATAAGGTTTAATTCTAAAATTCACAATTTAAAAGAGTAAGTGTCATATAAAATAATTATCTGAAAATCTGAGGTGTTACAGAGAAAGATTGGAAGAGCAAGAAGGAGTCGCGTAAACGGTTAGTAGTTTGATTACATATTGTTGTTTAACAAGAAAAGCACCATAGGGTTCGGCCAAGGTGTATGGCCGAACCCCATGGAATAGAATTGTTAAATGAAAGAAGATTGGGGAATGGATTTTATGATTTTAATGGAAAGAAAGAACTATAGGGTTTGGCCATGGTGTATGGCCGAACCCCATAGAAGGAAATTGGATGGCCATTGTGTTTAATTTTAATAGAAAATAAGGGGTGAGGTTAGGCCATGGTGTATGGCCGAACCCCACCAAATAAATTTGTGGATTTAATGGCTTTAGATACAACTATATTAAATTGAAAACCATGGAGTGGTGTTGGTATGGTTATTGGATTTGAAATTGATTAATTGAAGTTGTTTATTAAGAAAGTTTCTAAAAATAGAAGGAGGAGATTAAAAGGGGAAAGTTTCTATTTTTGGAAGGTGGAAACTAAATTGGAAAGTTTTAATTTAAGAACTTTCTAATTATGGAATCTAAATTTGGAAATGATCCAAGTATGGAAAGATGCATGCTAAATTAGAAAACTTTTATTTATGGAAACCTTCTAATAATGGAAATGTGGATGATTAATTTGGAAACTATCTAATTATGGATCGGTTTTAGAAACCTAAACCTAAGGTGATGAAGGTGATGGCAAAATTGTTAATAAGTGAAATCAATGGACATAGGGTTCGGCCATGATGTTTGGCCGAACCCCATGAATCAATTTTATGGGTTCATGTTTATGTGTATTTTAAAGGGAGGATGCAAGTATAGGTTATGGTTTATGGACCTAATTTGGTGAACCATTGAAAAGAAACATCAAGGGTTCGGCCATGGTGTATGGCCGAACCCCATGAACTTGTTAATGGGCCATGTTTGGGTCTTTGCATAATTTTAATAAATGGTTCACCAAACCAAGGGATGAAGGGTGAGAATAATGGAATTATAGCTTTGGATGGCAATATGGTAATTAATGGAACTATGTTTTGAAACTCAAACATAAGTTGATGGAATTGGTTATGAATTATTTTAAAAGGGTTATTGGGAGTGTTATGGATGTTTAAAATAAATAAATGGATCTATGTGTTGGAACCTAAGCCTAAGTTGTTGGAGGCAATGGCAAGGTTGTAAATACTTGCTAAAATGGGTTATATTAGCTATGGATGACAATCTTGTAAATATATGAAAAATAAGGAAGGTAAATGGCTATGGATAAGTATAATGACAATATTGTAATTAAAATGAAATATTAACTAAAGGTTAGACCAATAGCAATTTGGTAAATAAATGTGAAAATGGTAGGTAATGGGCTATGTTAGCCATGGATGGCATTGTTGTAATTATAGTAAAAAATAAGGGACCATGGGTTTGGCCATGGTGTGTGGCCGAACCCCATGGGGATTGGCTTATGGACTTAAAATATTGTAAATCAAGTAGGACTTGGTTTTGATTGATTAATATGTTATAAGATAACGGAACTTCACAAGGTGTTTACGATCATGAGCGGTTACCGGACGAAAGACGCAAGGACACGTAGAGGTCTTTGGTAGGATTCCACCTCTTTGAAACCATGGGTTCATGTACATTTGTTTTATCTTATTTTTGATGAAATTGATGCTGCAAAGGATATGTTTTTAAATGATGAATTTTAAATGCTATGTTTAATTATATAAATAGCATGTGTTGATTATGTTTCAAAAGGTGATTTTCAATGCTATGTTTATGTTATAAAATAGCATGTATTTTATTGGCATCTCATGCATGGCATGGGGTGGACGATTTGTAACCGGAGGGGTCACACTCCATCGGGGCGTTCAAAAAACCTATGTGCGGTACCTTGATGTGATTTTCCATCAGGAAGAATCCGGAGGGTCCACTCTCCGCTGGGGCGTCCGGAAGACCTATGTGGTGGGTACTTTTATGTACATGTGATGGGTGAGACTCATTGCATTTGTCATCATTGCATGGCATGGATTTATATGGTTTTTGACATTACGATATTATTATATATGTTTTGTACTAACCATGTGTTAACCCTAATTGGAATACCTACTGGGCGCGTTGTACTAACGCCCTACTTCTACCCTAGTTGATGGGAAATAGGGAGAACGATAAACGTAAAACGGGCCAGGCATAGGAGCTTGGAGGATTATAGTTTATATTTTGTTTAAGATGCTCACGGGCTTGTATTTTGAATATCTAGAATTCGGATTGTAATAACTTAGATGAATTTGCAATTGGTTGGATGTTTTATTGGATAATTGCGTTATGATAATGATGATTAAGGACTTGACGTACTTTGCTATCTGAATGGAATAGAACAGTGTTCCATTATGTTTCCGCATGTTATGATTTTTATTCTGCATGTTTATATTGCTATGTGTGAACCGTTTTCGTGAACTTGGTCCATGCACACATAGGGTTGGCCAGTTAAGGGTCAGACTTTGGAAGTTCGAACTTAGCTCGCGTCGTGACGTCCCGCTCTCTTTCGCTCTACTCTGTTATAAAAAAAAATAAAAAATAGACTCTGATTCACGGGAAGAAGCGAGTGAAAAAAGGGTGGGGCGTTACAAAATAATAGCCTAATATAGAAATTTCCAAAGGTAGCAATATTTTGAAAAATATAAAGAATATCTAAAATTATAAAAATTCTAAAAATAGAAATTTCTCAATTCAACTAGTTTCTAAATTTAGTAAGACTTCGAAATCTATATAAATTCTGGAATTTCAAATATTTTAAAAAGAAAAATTTAAAATTAGGTAACCTTCTAAAATTGTAGCTTTTAAAAATAGAAACTGCCAATTTTAAATAATAGCCTAAAATATAAAATTCCAAAAGTAGAAGTATTTAGAAAATTAAAAATAATATCTAAAATTATAAAGTTTCTAAAAATAGAATTTACTCAATTCAACAAGTTTCTAAATTTAGTAAGACTTCCAACTCTATGTAAATTCTAGAATTTCTATTATTTTTAAAAAGAAAGTTTTAAAATTAGGTAACTTTCTAAAATTGTAGTTTTTAAAAATAGAAACTGCCAATTTTAAATAATAGCCTAAAATAGAAATTTCCAAAACTAGCAGTATTTCGAAAAATAAAAATAATATCTAAAATTATAAAATTTCTTAAAATAGAAATTTCTCAATTCAACAAGTTTCTAAATTTAGTAAAACTTCCAAATCTAGATAATTCTAGAATTTCATGTAACACCTCGGATTTTCAATTTATTATTTTGTATGAAAATTATCCATTTAATTTGTGAATTTTAGATATGGATCTTAAATTGGGTAAAGTGTTGGGTCAATGCCCAATTTAGACCCAACGGTTGTGGAAATTGTTTCAATAAAAAAAATTAAATGTGGCCGATTTAAATTAACCATGCATTATGTCTAAAATTAGAGAAGGATTGTGCATGGCCGAATATTGAATTTGAATATCCAAAGAGATGTTTAAAAATCAAATGAAGATTACATTGGCCATATATAGGGATTACCATATCTATGTTGGGCGCATGGGATCATTTAAAAAGGGTGTGCAAATTATCTAAAATTAAATAAAGAAGATATCTAAGAATAAAAATAAAGATTTCATGGCCGTGTATAGGGTTATGCGCATAGATTGGAGTGTCTTAAAAAGGGATCTTGCCTTGATTAAAATCGGCATTAAGGAAATTGCTAAAGTACAATGGGCGCATGTTATATTTAGAACTCTCTAAAGTGGGAAGCCAAGGTCGGCAATTGCTATTTTAAATTGTAACACCTCGGATTTTCAGTTAATTATTTTATATGAAATTACCCATTTTAATTATGAATTTTAGATTGGATTTGTATATGGATAAAGAATTGGGCCATGACCCAATTAGGACCCAATTGATTGTGAAATTGGTTTTATTAAAATTTAAATGGGTAGGATTAAATTGGTGGTGAATCATATCCAAATTTGAATAAAGGATCTTATGGCCGAATTTTGAATGTGAAATCCCTAGATTAGGCGCATGAAAAATATGTGGGATTGTAAATCCACAAATGATATTCTAGAATATTTGGAGAGGGATTTTCTTAATCAAATTGGATTTGCATATCCTAAGAAAATATTCAAAAATCAAATGAGATTAAGCATGGCCGAATTTTGGAAACTAATATCTATAATTATGCGCATGGATTAATCGCCAAGGAAATTATCTAATTAAATAGAGATATAATTAAAAGAAAGTCTTAAATTGAGCAAGGGAGATCGGTAAATCATTAAACAAAGCAAGGCCACACGGTATTGCCATCTAAGGCAAGGTAAGTCGGCCATGGTTAAATAAGGAAGGTTTGACATATGTCTAGTATTTTGGTTATAACTTTTCACTCCGATATCCGATGGCTTTGATTCTTATTGCGTTAGAAAGAAGACTTCAAGGGATAAAACTTTGTACTTTACCATTTTTTCTGATTCGGAAGTTAATAAGGTCGAAATTGAGATACAATATCGTATACGTGCAAAACAAAACGGGAAACATAAGGGGTACACGGCTAAGGGTTGCTTATCTTGAGAAATTTCTAATGTGGGATTAAGGAAAGCTTAATAAAAGGAGAAGCCCAAGGGGTAGCACGATTTTTACAACCCATTAGCAAGTTTTATTCTTCTCTCTCCCTCTCTCAATTCATCATTCTCTTTCACGCCAAAAGTAAGAGAAGAAAGAGCAGCAACAAGAAGGAGTTCTTGTTTGGAGAAAAGCAAAGGGAAAAGAAAAGAAAATTGGAAGAAGAAGAAACCAGCAAGGGTTGTCCGACCAGCAAGAAGAAAAGATTAAGAGCAAAGAAAAGGATCGGAAGAAATAATCGAAGGAGTCGCGGGAACTGGTTAGTTGTTTGATTTATATTTTGTTTAAAACATATGCTTATTTTTTTTAATGGAAATACATGGGTTAGAAATGGTTTATTTTATTGGGTTATTAATAATGGAAAACCAAGGAAGCATGAACCATAGGGTTCGGCCACAATGCATGGCCGAACCCCATGTAAGAAGATAGGTTTAATGTATGATTTTTGTAAGCCAATGTATGATCGGTTTTGGATTTACTTGGTGATAGATTAAATGAAAGGATTTTGGAGATGCTTAATGGAAGGTCTTCGGCTATATTTATGGGTTCAAAACCGTGAAAGGATATTGATTTAATGTATGGATTTAAATGATGGAAAACCTTAGACGGATAGGTGTGTTTAATTGGATTTAAAAGAGGAGATATTGGAACCATAGGGTTCGGCCATAGTGCATGGCCAAACCCCATGGATGAGGATTCATAAATTAGAAAACATACTAATTTTGGAAAGGAGTTCTAATCTTAAAAAGTTTCCATTTATGGAAAGTTAGAATCTACATATGGAAACCTTCCATGTATGGAAGAAGTTGTTAAATATGGTACAACCATCTAATTTTGGAAGGTGTTTCCAAATATGGAAAGTTATGCACCATAGGGTTTCGGCCAAGGTGTATGGCCGAACCCCATGGACCAAGTTAACTTAGAGATTGGTATAAATGGCAATAATGTAAATTGGTTTCAAACATGAAGATTATGGATCTATGTTTAGGGATTTTAAAAAGGGATTTTGAAGGATGAATTCCATGGAAAGAATAATGTTTTATTTTAAATAGATTTGTGTTGATGCTTTCTTAGATGCATGAAAACTATGGAGCACTATGTTGTTTGAATTCATTTAAAAGAGAACCATAAGAACCATAGGGTTCGGCCATGGTGTATGGCCGAACCCCATGGAGTGGTTATGCTATTTTGAATGTTGGTTAATTATTTTTGGAAGGTGGAGTTCTAATTTAGAAAGATCTAAGAATAGAAAAAAGGGATTGTTTTTGGTAGATGGATTTGGAATGGAGAATAAAATAAGAAATTATCTAATTTTAGAATTGGTTGCTAAAAATTGGAAAGCATACAATTATGGAAGGTGTCTGCTTAATAAGGAAAGCTTCTAAATATGGAAGGAGTTGCTAAATTGGAAAGCACTCCAATTATGGAAAGGAGTATGCTATTTATGGAAACCTTCCATTTATGGAAGGAGGTTGATAATTTTAGTAAGTTTAAATATAGAAATCTTCTAATAATAGAAGGGGAGATTAACAAGGGGAAGTTCTATTTTTGGAAGATAAAATCTAAATTGGGAAACCTTCCAATTATGGAAAGGTGGAGTTTAATTTGGAAACTATACACCATAGGATTCGGCCAAGGTGTATGGCCGAATCCCATGGTCCAAATTAAGGGATCAAATGGCATTTTAATTCATGTTAAGGGCGGATTGATGAATCAAGTTATGAACCAATTTTTGGGTTCAGGTGTCAAGGAAGGATCATATTATAAATTATTTTATCCATTATTATGGAACTTAAGCCTTATGAAAATAAGGGAGGTAAAATGACTATGGATAAGTATACTGACAATTTTGAAATTATGAGGAAATATTGGACATAGGGTTCGGCCATGGTGTATGGCCGAACCCCATGAAGTATTTTGGTGGACTTGGGGTTTTTATGTTACGGTTATGAACTTGTAAATGGGCCATGTTTGGGTCTCTGTATGAATTAAATAAATGGTTTACCAAACCAAGGGATGAAGGGTGAAAAGAATGGAAAGATAGATATAATGGTATAAATAAGTAATTAAATGAATAAATTCTACGGAGTGGCAAGATTGTAAATACTTGCTAAAAATAGAAGTTTAGCCATGAATGGCTTTTTAGTAATTATATGAATTAATGGACCAATGTTTTGGGACCTAAAACTTAGGTGGCGAGACCAATGGCAATTTGGTAAATAAAGGGTAAAAAATGAGGAATGGTGTATGGACTTAAAATATTGTGAATCAAGTGAGACTTGGTTTTGATTTATTATTATATATAAGGTAACGGGATCTCGCAAGCGGTGCGCAATGGGTGATCGACTCTTGGACGAAAACGCAAGGACTCGTGAGCGGTCTTAGGTAGGATTCCACCTCTTTGAAACCATGGTTTATGTACTTTGTTTTATCTTATGTTTGATAAAAATATGTTTCAAGGAATATGCTTTATTTATGGATTTCAAATGCTATGTTTAAATTGTTTAAAATAGCATAGATTGATTATGTTCAAAGGTGATTTTACATGCTAGGTTTTATTGTATAAAGGGCATGTATGGAATATGTTTTTCAAATGATGGTTTTTTTAATGCTATGTTTATGATATAAAATAGCATGTGTTTCATTGGCATCTCATGCATGGCATAGGGTGAAGGATTTATAACCGGAGGGGTCACACTCCGTCGGGGCGTCCGAAAAACCTATGTGCAACACCTTGATGTGATTTCCATCAAGAAGATTTTCGGAGGGTCCACACTCCGTCGGGGTGACTGAAAGACCTATGTGGTAGGCACACTTTATGTACAGGTGATGGGTGGGACTCATTGCATATTTGTCATCATTGCATGGCATGGATTTTATATGGTTTTGATATCACTAAGTTATATGATATGTTTTCTACTAACCATGTGTTAACTCTAATTGGAATACCTACTGGGCGCGTTGTACTAACGCCCTACTTTTACCCTTTAGTGGATGATGCAGGAAACGAGGAAAACGCTAAACGCAGAAAGGGACAAGCATAGGAGCTTGGAATGCTTTTAGTTTTATATTATGTTTAAGATACTCCGACATTTATATTGAAAGTATCCAGATTTTCAGAATGTAATAACTTAGATGAAATGCTATGGTTGGATGTTTTATTTGGATAATGATGATTGTGATTTTTATTGACTAAGTACTTTGCTATCAATGGAATGGAACTAGGTTCTATTATGATTCCGTAAATTGATGTTATGATTCTGCAAGTTGTGATTTTTATTCCGCATGTTGATATTGCTATGTGTGAACCATTTTAGTGGACTGAGTCCATGCACACATAGGGTTGACCAGTTAAGGGTTGGACTTTGAAAGTTCGGACTTAGCTCGCGTCGTGACGTCCCTCGCTCTATCACTCCACTCTGTTACAAAAAAAAAAAAATAGACTCTGAATTTACGGGAAGAAGCGAGTGAAAAAGGGCTGGGCGTTACATAAATTGGGATCAATGGGAGATTAAAAGAAGCAAGGGCACACGGCATTACTAATTAAGACAAGGGGAGCACGGCCTAAGGGGGATTGGTTATCTTAAGCACCTTCTAAGTTGGGTTCAAGTGTAAGTAATAAAAGGAGAGAAGGTCAAGGGCACACGGTTTACACCCACCATAGCCGAATTTCCTCTCCATCTCAATTCTTATTCACACCAAAACAAAAGGAAGAAAAGGCAGCTAGCAAGAGGTGTTCTCGGCTTGGGAAAAAGAATCAAGAAGAAAGGAGAAGGATTAGAAGAGCAAGAATCAATCAGAACCGGTTAGTATTTTTATTCGATAAATTTGTTTTAAAAGAAAAGAACCATAGGGTTCGGCCATGGTGTATGGCCGAACCCCATGGAAGAGGATAGGGAGATGAATGTATGAATTTTTAATGGAAAGAAAGAACCATAGGGTGTAACACCTCGGGTTTTCAGTCTTATTTATTTAATTTTAATTATGAATTTTAGAATTAAATCTTATATGGATAAGGAATTGGGCCATGACCCAATTAGGACCCAACCAATGGTGGAATTGGTTTTATTAAAATTTAAATGGCTAGGATTAATTTAGTAGTGAATCATATCCAATTTTGAATAAAGGATCTTATGGCCGAATTTTGAATGTGAAATCCCTACACTATGCGCATAAAAGATATGTGGGATTTTAAATCCACAAATGATATACTTGAATATTTTTAAAAAAGGGATGAAATATTTAGCAAATAATTAAAAGATTGAAATTTAGATAAATGATCCTCATATTATGCGCATGGGATATTTTTAAAGGGAATGTACATTGTCGTCAATTAAATGAAAAGATCACTTAGATTATAATTGATATTATGCGCATGGTACATGCTAAATAAGATAAAGGAAGGTCTTAATAAGGCAAGGGAAGTTGGCCATGGCTAGGTAAATCAAGGGGCACACGGCCAAGGAGGGGTTACTTATCTTAAAACAATTTCTAATATTGGATTAAGGACAGCTAATAAAAGGAGAGACCCAAAGGGGGTACACTGTTTTTACAACTTCATATCTCTTTCAATCTCTCAAGGCTCATACACACCAAAGCAAGAGAAGAAAGGGCAGCAATAAGAAGGAGTTCTTGTTTGGAGAAAATCAAAGAGAAAGGAAAAGAAAGATTAGAAGAGCAAGGAAGAGGTTAGTAGCTAAGTGATTAATGTTATAATTTTATTTATGAAATCAAAAGAACCATAGGGTTCGGCCATGGTGGTTGGCCGAACCCCATGAAGAGAAAATTAGAGATGGGTTAATGGTTTAAAAGGAGAAGAAAGAACCATAGGGTTCGGCCATAGTGCATGGCCGAACCCCATGAAAAGATTTGATTAGTTAATTAGTTTTAAAGATTGAAAACCATGGTGTGTTCTTGATTCATTTATTGGGTTTATATTTTTAGATCTTGGATCATGGAAATCATGGTTATTTCATGATGGTTTGAATAATGAAAACCATGGGGATTTATGGTTTAGATTAACAAATTTAAATGATGAAAATCCATGGAGGAGTTTGATAATATTTAAAGGAAAAATTGGATGGACATTGGGTCGGCCTTGGTATGGCCGAACCATGATGTTTTGTGGTTAAGCTTTGAATTCAAAATAATAAAAGGAAGAGGTGAGGTTCGGCCATGGTGTATGGCCGAACCCCACCAAACTTTTTATGGAAATGATGATCGGTTTTGATGGGATCTAAACCAATGGCTAAGATCATGAACCATAGGGTTCGGCCATGGTGCTTGGCCGAACCCCATGGGGTAATTTGGAATGGAGATTAAATAGGAAACTATCTAATTCAGGGATGGGACTGCTAAATTTAGAAAGCTTCCATGTATGGAAGGGGTGGCTAAATTGGAAAGCACTCCAATTTTGGAAAGGAGTTTCTAATATTAGAAAGTTCCCATTTATGGAAAGTTGGAATCTATATATGGAAACCTTCCATTTATGGAAGATGTTGTTAATTATGGAAAAGTCATGTAATTTTGGAAGGTGTTTCCAAATATGGAAAGGAGGTTGCTTATTAGGAAAGGTTCTATTCTTGGAAATAGATATTAAAATTAGAAAATATCTACTTAAAGACCATGAAGATTATTTATGGAAACCATCCCAAGAATGGAAGGTAAGGCTTGATTATGGAACCTAATTTAAATGAAGGGATTGATTGACATGAGTAATGTTCGGCCATGATGTATGGCCGAACCCACTAGGGTTTAGTTTTTGGAAACCTTGTTATTTATGGAATATGATATTCAATCATAGAAGGGTTGGTGTTTAATTAAGAAACCTTCTAAATGTGGACCTTAGGTTAAAAATGGAAGGAAGAGTTATTTTTAGAAAACTTTCCATTTATGGAAGGAGGTTGATATTTTCGTAAGTTTAATAGGGAAACCTTCTAATGATAGAAGGGGAGATTAATAAAGGGAAGTTCTATTCTTGGAAGGTGAAATCTAAATTTGGAGACCTTCCAATTATGGAAAGGTAGGGATTAATTGGAAAGTATGCACCATAGGGTTCGGCCATGGTGTATGGCCGAACCCCATGGTCTAAATTAAGGGATTAAAGGTGTCTTTAATTCATGGTTTAAGGGCTGATTTATGAATCAGATCATGAACCTACATTATGAGTTAGGTTATGTGTAGTTTTAAAATAATAATAAAGGATACAATGTATGATATGAATTGATGGAGAAAGGAATGGTAAAAATGTAATTAAAATACCAAAGTAGGAGAACCATGGGTTCGGCCATGATGTATGGCCGAACCCCATGAGATGTGTTTGATGAACTTATTTGATTAAGGAAAATTTTAAAGTCTAATTATGGAAGATTTAAAGGAAGAAGGAAACCAATGGCATTTTGGTAAATATGAGAGAATGTTGGACATTGGGTTCGGCCATGGTGTATGGCCGAACCCCATGAATTATTTTATGGGATTATGTGCTTTGGGAGCATGAATGGATGACTTGGAACCTAAGCAAAGAAAAGGGACTAGGATTATCAACATGGCCGAACCCCGTGGGGTTTTGTTTATGGACTTAGAACCTTATAATTAGGTGAGACTTGGTGTTGACTTATCATTATATTATAAGGTAACGGGATCTCGCAAGCGGTACGCGATCGGTGATCGACTCTTGGACGGAAACGCAAGGACTTGTGAATGGTTTTAGGTAGGATTCCACCTCTTTGAAACCATGGACTATGTACTTTGTTCTTATCTTATATTTTGATGAAAATATGTTTCAAAGGATATGCTTTATTATGGATTTTAAATGCTATGTTCATGTTGTAAATAACATGTATTGATATATTTCAAAGGTTGATTTTATATGCTTTGTTTATATGAGGAAAGAGCATGTGTTTTAAAGTATGATTTTTAAATGCTATGTTTATGTTATAAAATAGCATGTGTTTCATTGGCATCTCATGCATGGCATGGGGTGGTGGATTTATAACCGGAGGGGTCACACTTCGTCGGGGCGTCCGAAAAACCTATGTGCAATACCTTGATGTGATTTCCATCAAGAAGAATCCGGAGGGTCCACACTCCGCCGGGGCGTCCGAAAGACCTATGTGGTGGGCACATTTATGTGCAGGTGATGGGTGGGACTCATTGCATATTTGTCATCATTGCATGGCATGGATTTATATGGTTTTGATATCACTATGTTATATGATATATTTTGTACTAACCATGTGTTAGCCATAACTGGAATATCTACCGGGCGCGTTGTACTAACACCCTACTTCTACTCTATAGTTGGTGATACAGGTAATCAGGGAAACAATGAACCTAAGACGGACCAGGCATAGGAGCTTGGAAGATCTAGTTTATATGTTTTGAAATAAATTACTCATGAACTTGTATTTGAGTATTTGGATTTCGGAATGTAATAACTTAGATGGTTGAATGTTTTGGTTTGATGATTATGACGTACTTTGCTATCTGAATGGATTAGAATTTGGTTCTAATATGATTCCTTATTTTGATGATTATGATTCCGCAGTTTTATGATTTCATTCCGTAAGCAGGTATTGCTATGTGTGAACTATTTTATTGGACTGAGTCCATACACACATAGGGTTGGCTAGTTAAGGGTCGGACTTTGGAAGTTCAGACTTAGCTCGAGTCGTGACGTCCCGCGCTCTATCACTCTACTTTGTTACCCAAAAAAAAAATATATACACTGAATTTACGGGAAAAAACGAGTGAAAAAGGGCGGGGCGTTACAGTTGGTATCAGAGAGAACCCGAAACTTGAATCTCTCGGAGTAAGTTAATCCGGTCTCGTGCATTTATTTACTTCGTTAGACTCAGAGGGATGATAGCAAAGGAAGTAAGGTAAAAAATAATCGGATTATCAAACGTAACAACATAGGATGTATTTCCCCAGAAATAAAACAAAATCAAGTGTGCTTATTTGGAAATTTTCCCCAATAGGTAGGAAATACAAAATTTTATTTTTAGATACTAAGTCTTGATGTTTTCAATGGCTTAGGGAAAAATGGCTCCAAGGGGAAGGCCAAGGAGAATTACTCGACAAAATCCAAATGGGGGTGATGAGGAGGAAGTACAGTCTTATCATGAGGAAGACCACTCTCACCCTGATGAAGATTATTCTTATCACGAGGAAGAAGAAAACAATGTTAACATATCACCAGTGCCTCCTGAGTTACAAAATCTGGTTCAAGCGGTGGTTACTTCAGTGCTCCAACAACGTTTGAATGAGAATGGAATAGCCAATGGTAACAATGATAAGAATATGGTCAGGGACTTCCAGCAACAACGCCTTCCTTACTTCAAGGGAAGGGAAGGGGCTATCGGAGAAGAAAATTGGCTAAAGAAGATTTCTCAAATCCTGACTTTGCTGAATATTACGAATCACGCTCACAAGATCTTACTGGCCACATCACAACTAATTGATGATGCTGGTAAGTGGTGGGAGGTGATAGAGAAGCAGCGATCACTTATACCGGAAGGAGAAAGGACTGCCATGACTTGGGAACAATTCTCAGCTACCTTCCTGGAACATTATTTTCCCGAGGAAGAGAAGGAACGACAGTTACAAGCTTTTCTATCTTTGGTATAGGGTACTATGACTGTGGTAAAATACCACCAAGAGTGTCTCGGTCTATCTGTGTATGCATTCTATATGGTGGATACTGAGCATCGAAGGGCACGGAAGTTTGAACGGGGCCTTCGGTCTAACATAAGGGCCAAGGTCACTATATTCAAGGCGGCTACATTGGCAGAAGTGGTCAGCAGGGCCACAATAGCAGAGCGAGAATAGGCTGAGTCGACGCGGTTTGACAATCGCCGAGCTCCGAGTGGGAGGGGTACCTTCCAGCCCAACAAGAGGTTCCGACCAAACTTTAGCAGACCCGCACCATCTACAAGGTCAACGGGGGGCTTCCGTCCCAACCATCCCTCCCCATCTACATCAGTCGCACAGGCTCCCAAAAGTGGGAACAATTGCTTTTATTGTGATCAGCCTGGTCACTTTAAGAGGGAGTGTCCCAAACTCAACAAACCCTCATACTCCAGAGGCTCATCTCGTCCACTAGTTAGGCCAGCTAATTCACGTGGAGGCAGGACAGCTAATCAGCAGGGCGGCCACCTACAGGATCTGGACGGGTTTTCACTTTAGCACCTCCAGCAGCAGAGGATCATTCTGTGATACAAGGTATGGTAGTAGTCAGCAGTTCCTACGCCTTTGTATTATTTGACTCGGGAGCATCAACCTCATTTATATCTGCTGCATTTGTAGCTGCTACTGGTATGTTGGTACAAAAACTGTCCACATCATTCACTATTGTATCCCCCGTCGGAGACACATCATTGGGATTTATATGCACAACATTGAATACGGAACTTAGTGGACTCAGATTCGAGTTCAATTATTTGGTGGTTGATATGACAGAATATGATATTATTTTCGGTATGGATTGGTTGGCTAGCTTTAAGGCCAACATTGACTGTTATCGTCGCAAGGTGACATTTTGGTCGCCCAAGGAAAAACAACATGTGGTGTGTACTGACAAGCAAAGTAGACTGCATGAAGGATTGAGTCATGTGGTATTGAGCATTATCAAAATCAACAAGACACCGGTGGTTGAACTTCCGAAAATAGTAAGGGACTATGCAGACGTCTTTCCAAAGGAACTCCCTGGTTTGCCTTCCATGAGGGAGATCAATTTTGAAATTAATCTGTATCCCGGCACTGCACCAGTGTCATTACCACATTACCGTATGGCACAAGCAGAGATGTCCGAGTTAAAGAAGCAGATTGATGAACTGCTTAGATTGGGGTGCATTCGGAACAGTACATCGGCATGGGGAGCTCCAGTTTTATTTGTAAAGAAAAAGGATGGTTCACTCCGTATGTGTGTGGACTATCGAAAACTGAACCAGCTCACACTCAGAAATAAATACCCTCTACCCAGGATTGATGACTTATTTGATCAACTTAAAGGTTCCAGTCATTTTTCTAAGATTGACTTGATGTCCGGATATCACCAAGTTCGGGTTAGAGAGGAGGACATACAGAAGACAGCTTTCAGAACGCGGTATGGGCTATATGAATTTGTAGTCATGACGTTTGGACTCACCAATGCACCGACTGTGTTCATGGATTTAATGAACATGATCTTCCGTCCTTATTTGGACCAATTTGTAATTGTATTCATTGATGATATTTTGATTTACTACGTTTGGACTCACCAATGCACCGACTGTGTTCATGGATTTAATGAACATGATCTTCCGTCCTTATTTGGACCAATTTGTAATTGTATTCATTGATGATATTTTGATTTACTCCAAGACTCAGAAAGAGCATGATGAACACCTGGGAATAGTTCTGGACATTTTGAGGAAGAACCAGTAATATGCTAAAGCCAGTAAATGTGAATTTTGGCTATCGGAGGTCAACTTTTTGGGGCATGTTATATCGGAAGAAGGCATAGCTGTGGACCCGGCTAAAATAGCGGCAGTAAGAGACTGGAAAGCACCAAAGAATGTAACCAAGATCCGTAGTTTCTTGGGATTGGCGGGTTATTACAGGAAATTTATTATGGACTTCTCAAAAATTGCATCTCCATTGACTCGACTCACTCAGAAAGGAGTCAAATATGTATGGTCGGATTTGTGCAATCAAAGTTTGAAGAGCTGAAGAAGAGACTTACCACTGCTCCCATCTTAGTTTTACTGGAACGAGGCAGGAATTACGAGGTATATTGTGATGCCTCAAGAGAAGGATTGGGGTGTACACTCAGTCAAAGTAATCGTGTGGTGGCATTCGGATCAAGACAATTAAAAATACATGAACGTCTCTATCCTACGCACGATCTTGAACTAGCTGCAGTGGTTTTCTCTCTCAAAAATTGGAGACATTATCTTTATGGCGAGAAATTTGAAGTGTTTTCAGCTCATAAGAGCTTGAAATACTTGTTTGATCAAAAAGAGCTCAACTTGAGGCAGCGCCGATGGATGGAATATCTGGTAGATTACGAGTTTGCACTGCGATATCACCCTGGTAAGGCAAACAAGGTGCGGATGCCGTCAGTTGTTTATCATATGCATCAGTGGCATGTTTGATCAGGACAGAATGGGAGATGCTGAATACTGTTTGGGAGTTTAGACTTTATCTCAACAATCATGGAACTATGTACAGTATGAACATACGGTCCAATATGGTTACCAAAATTGAACAGGAACAATAAACAGACCCAGAAGTGGAGGAAATTTGGGCCAAACTGCCAATGGGGAAGTCATACCGGAATGGGAATTACGACCGGGACAGGGTCTTGCATTCCAAGAAAGGATATATGTACTTGAGAACTGCCGAAAAGAATTATTGGTTGAGGTACATCAGACCAAACTCTCTATTCATTCGGGCAGCACAAAGATGTATCACGACCTGAAGAGACATTATTGGTGGCACGGATTAAAAAGAGATATAGCAGTATTTGTGGCTCATTGCTTAACATGTCAGCGGATTAAGACGGAACATCAGACGCCACCAGGGTTACTCAAACCCTTACCAGTGCCGGAATGGAAATGGGAACACATCTCTATGGATTTTGTTACAGGATTGCCAAGGTCATCAAAGGGCAACGATATGATATGGGTCGTGGTAGACCGACTAACCAAGTCAGCACATTTCATTCCTATTAAGATGAAAGATTCATCTGAGACTTTGGGTCGGAGATATATTAAGGATATCGTCAGATTGCATAGTATTCCTCGGACTATAGTGTCTGACAGAGATGGTCGATTCACTGGCAGAGTATGGCAGAGCATGCAATCGGCCATGGGAACAGATCTATTGATTAGTACGGCATTTCATCCGCAGACTAATGGACAGTCTGAGAGGACAATACAGACACTGGAAGACATGCTGAGAGCATGTATGTCAGATTTCAAGGGTGGATGGGAGGATCACTTGTCGTTGGTAGAATTCTCATACAACAACAGTTACCAGGCAAGCCTCCAGATGGCACCATTCAAGGCATTATATGGTAGACCATGTAGGTCACCAGTGTGCTAGACAGAGGCCAGTGAGCCTGCATTGATTGGACCTGAATTGGTTGCAGAGACTACATCGCAGATACAGTTGATACGGCAGCACCTATTGACTGCGCAGAGTCGTCAGAAGAGTTATGCTGACAAGAGAAGGAGGTTCCTTGAATTTGAAGTGGGAGACATGGTGTTCTTAAAAGTCTCGCCGCGAAAGGGACACATGAGGTTTGGAAAGAAAGGGAAATTATCACCAAGGTATGTGGGACCATTTTCTATCATAAAACGGATGGGGGACGTGGCTTATCAATTAGCACTCCCATCACAGTTGGCATCTTTACACGATGTGTTCCATATATCTATGTTGAGAAAGTATAATCCTGATCCTTCTCACATATTGAACGTATAAGACATAGAGGTTCAGAGCGACGTGACATACGTCGAGAAGCCTGTCCGAGTGGTGGACACAGAACAAAGGGTGTTACGGAACCGAGCGATCTAGTTTGTCAAGGTAGTATGGGAACGACACGGCGTTGAGGAAGCTACATGGGAACTCGAGTCAGAAATGAGAAAAGCTCATCCTGAGTTATTTATGTAAGTGTTTGAAACCCTACTTCACTCTATTTTCGGGACGAAAATTTTAAAAGAGGATTGTATTGTAACACCTCGGGTTTCCAGTTTATTATTTATTTAATTTTGATTATGAATTTTAGAATTAAATCTTATATGGATAAGGAATTGGGCCATGACCCAATTAGGACCCAACCAATGTTGGAATTGGTTTTATTAAAATTTAAATGGGTAAGATTAAATTAGTGGTGAATCATATCCAATTTTGAATAAAGGATCTTATGGCCGAATTTTGAATGTGAAATCCCTACATTATGAGCATGAAAGATATGTGGGATTTTAAATCCACAAATGATATACTAGAATATTTTCAAAAGGGATGAAATATTTAACAAATAATTAAAAGATTGTGCATGGTCGAAATTAAGATAGATGATACTCATAATATGCGCATGGGATATTTTTAAAGGGAATGTACATTGTCTTTAATTAAATGAAAAGATCATTTAGATTATAATTGATATTATGCGCATGGTACATGCTAAATAAGAGTTAAAGGAAGGTCTTAATAAGGCAAGGGAAGTCGGCCATAGCTAGGTAAATCAAGGGGCACACGGCCAAGGAGGGGGGTTACTTATCTTAAAACAATTTCTAATATTGGATTAAGGAGAGCTTAATAAAAGGAGAGATCCATAGGGGTGCACGGTTTTTACAACCCCATTACCAAGTTATATTTCTCTCTCTCTCTCCCTCTCTCAAGTCCTCTCTTACACGGCAAGAGCAAGACAAGAAAGGGCAGCAACAAAAGGTGTTCTTGTTTGGAGAAAAGCAAAGGGAAAAATATTAGAAGAGCAAGGAAGAGGTTAGTATGTTGATTCATAATTTTATGTGTTGAAAATCAAAAGAACCATAGGGTTCGGCCATGGTGGTTGGCCAAACCCCATGAAGAGAAAATTAGAGATGGGTAAATGGTTTTAAAAGAGAAAAAAGAACCATAGGGTTCGGCCATAGTGCATGGCCGAACCCCATGGAAAGATATGCTTAATTAATTGGCTTTAAGGATTGAAAACCATGGTGTGTTCTTGATTCATTGATTGGGTTTATATTTTTAGATCTTGGATCATGGAAAATCATGGTTATTTCATGATGGTTTGAACAATGAAAACCATGGGGATTTATGGTTTAGATTAACAAATTTAAATGATGAAAATCCATGGATGAGTTTGATAATATTTAAAGGAAAAATTGGATGGACATTGGGACGACCTTGGTATGGCCGAACCATGATGTTTTGTGATTAAGCTTTGGGATCCAAAATAATAAAAGGAAGAGGTGAGGTTCGGCCATGGTGTATGGCCAAACCCCACCAAACGTTTTATGGAAGTGATGATCGATTTTGATGGGATCTAAACCAATGGCTAAGGTCATGAACCATAGGGTTCGGCCATGGTGCTTGGCCGAACCCCATGGGGTAATTTGGAATGGAGATTAAATAAGAAACTATCTAATTAAGGGAAAGGGCTACTAAGTATAGAAAGCTTTCATGTATGGAAGGGGTGGCTAAATTGGAAAGCACTCCAATTTTGGAAAGGAGTTTCTAATCTTAGAAAGTTTCCATATATGGAAAGTTAGAATCTATATATGGAACCTTCCATTTATGGAAGAAGTTGTTAAATATGGAAAAGCCATCGAATTTTGGAAGGTGTTTCCAAATATGGAAATGAGATTACTTATTAAGGAAAGTTTCCCTTCTTGGAAGTAGATATTAAAATTAGAAAGTATCTACTTAAAGACCATAAAAGTTATTTATGGAAACCATACAAAGAATGGAAGGTAAGGCTTGATTATGGAACCTAATGTAAATGAAGGGATTGGTTGCCATGAGTGAGGTTCGGACATAGTTATGGCCGAACCCCACTAGGGTTAGTTTTTGGAAACCTTGTGAATTTTGGAATATGAAATTCAATCATAGAACGGTTGGTGTTTAATTAAGAAACCTTCTAAATGTGGACCTTTGGTTAAAAATGGAAGGAAGAGCTATTTTTAGAAAACTTTCCATTTATGGAAGGAGGTTGTTATTTTGGTAAGTTAAATAGGGAAACCTTCTAATGATAGAAGGGGAAATTAATAGAGGGAAGTTCTATTCTTGGAAGGTGAAATCTAAATTTGGGGACTTTCCAATTATGGAAAGGTAGAGATTAATTGGAAACTATGCACCATAGGGTTCGGCCATGGTGTATGGGCGAACCCCATGTTCTAAATTAAGGGACTAAAGGTATCTATAATTCAAGGTTAAAGTCTTATTGAGGAATCAGATTATGAACCTAAGTCATGAGTTAGGTTATGTGTTGTTTTAAATAAAATAAAGGGTACAATGTATGATACGAATTGATGGAGAAAGTAATGGCAAAAATGTAATTAAAATACCAAAGTAGGAGAACCATGGGTTCGGCCATGATGTATGGCCGAACCCCATGAGATGTGATTGATGAACTTATTTAATTAGAGAAATTTTTAAGGTCTAATTATGAAAGATTTAAAGGAAAGAGGAAGCCAATGGCATTTTGGTAAATATGAGAGAATATTGGACATTGGGTTCGGCCATGGTGTATGGCCGAACCCCATGAATTATTTTATGGGATTATGTAACTTGTGAACGGTCTTAGGTAGGATTCCACCTCTTTGAAACCATGGATTATGTAATTTGTACTTATCTTATATTTTGATGAAAATATGTTTCAAAGGATATGTTTTATTATGGATTGTAAATGCTATGTTCATGTTGTAAATAACATGTATTGATATATTTCAAAGGTTGATTTTATATGCTTTGTTTATATGAGGAAAGAGCATGTGTTTTAAAGTATGATTTTCAATGCTATGTTATGTTATAAAATAGAATGTGTTTCATTGGCATCTCATACATGGCATGGGGTGGAGGATTTATAACCGAAGGGGTCACACTCCGTCGGGGCGTCCGAAAAACCTATGTGCAACACCTTGATGTGGTTTCCATCAAGAAGATTTTCGGAGGGTCCACACTCCATCAGGGATATCGAAAGACCTATGTGGTAGGCACATTTATGTATAGGTGATGGGTGGGACTCATTGCATATTTGTCATCATTGCATGGCATGGATTTATATGGTTTTGATATCACTATGTTATATGATATGTTTTGTACTAACCATGTGTTAACCCTAATTGGAATACCAACTGGGCGTGTTATACTAACGCCCTACTTCTACCCTGTAGCTGGTGATACAGGTAATCAGGGAAACAATGAACCTAAGGCGGACCAGGCATAGGCTCTTGGAAGATATAGTTTATATGTTTTGAAATAAATTACTCATGAACTTGTATTTGAGTATTTGGATTCCGGAATGTAATAACTTAGATGGTTGAATGTTTTGGTTTGATGATTATTACGTACTTTGCTAACTGAATGGATTAGAACTTGGTTCTAATATGATTCCGCAGTTTTATGATTTTATTCCCCAAGCCGGTATTGCTATGTGTGAACCATTTATTTGGACTGAGTCCATACACACATAGGGTTGGCCAGTTAAGGGTCGGACTTTGGAAGTTCGGACTTAGCTCGCGTCGTGACGTCCAGCGCTCTATCACTCTACTCTGTTACAATAAAAAAAAATATATAAACTGAATTTACAGGAAAAAGCAAGTAAAAAAGGGCGGAGCGTTACAGTTGGTATCAGAGCGAACCCGAAACTTGAATCTCTCAGAGTAAATTAAGCCGTATTGTGTTTTAATTTACTTCGTTAGACTCGGGCGGATGATAACAAAGGAAGTACGGTCAAAATAATCGGATTATCAAACATAGTGATATAGGATGTATTTTCTCGGAAATAAAACAAAAATCAAGTATGCTTATTTGGAAATTTTCCCCAATAGGTAGGAAATACAAAATTTTGTTTTTGGATACTAAGTCTTGATGTTTTCAATGGCTTAGGGAAAAATGGGGGTGATGAGGAAGAACACTCACGTCAGGAGGAAGTACACTCTTATCGTTGAGGAAGAGCACTCTCACTCTGATGAAGATTACTCTTATCACGAGGAAGAAGAAAGCAGTGTTAACATACCACCAGTGCCTCCTGAGTTACAAAATCTGGTTCAAGCGGTGGTTAATTCAGTGCTTCAACAACGTCTGAATGAGGATGGAATAGCCAATGGTAACAATGATAGGAATATCGTCAGGGACTTCCAGCAACAACGCCCTCCTTACTTCAAGGGGAGGGAAGGAGCTGTCAGAGCAAAAAATTGGCTAAAGAAGATTTCTCAGATCCTAACTTTGTTGAATATTACGAATCATGCTCACAAGATCTTACTGGCCACATCACAGCTAATTGAGGATGCTGGTAAGTGGTGGGAGGTGATAAAGAAGCAGCGATCACTTATACCGGAAGGAGAAAGGACTGCCATGACTTGGGAACAGTTCTCACCTACCTTCCTGGAGCATTATTTTCCCGAGGAAGAGAAGGAACGACAGATACAGGCTTTTCTATCTTTGGTACAGGGTACTATGACTGTGGCAGAATACCATCAAGAGTTTCTCAATCTATATGTGTATGCATTCTATATGGTGGATACTGAGCATCGAAGGGCACGGAAGTTTGAGCGGGGCCTTCGGCCTAACATAAGGGCCAAGGTCACTATATTCAAGGCACCTACATTGGCAGAAGTGGTCAGCAGGGCCACAATTGCAGAGCGGGAATTGGCTGAGTCGACGCGGTTTGACAATCGGCGAGCTCCGAGTGGGAGGGGGTGAGTCAAATGGGTGGTTTCATCTCATGGAAACCACCCAACCATCAAGACAAAACCCACCCGAAAAAATGTTGGTTGATGTGGAGTGCCACATGGAGGGCATGCTTCCCCTTGGCTAGACCAAAAGCCTAGGTGGGGAGCATGCCTTGGCCAAGAAAGAGGTGGGGGTGCCACCTCACCCAAACCACCAAACCACTAAGCCCAAAACCGTGTACAAGAGTGGTATGGCTAGACAAAGGTCCATAAAATGGGGGCATGCTAGGGCATGCATTGGCCCATTGTGAGGTGGTGGTTCCACCTCACCCAAACTACCAAACAACCAAGCCCAAAACCGTGTACAAGAGTGGTATGCTAGACAAGAGGCATAAGATTAAGGGCATGCATGGACTATGATTGGGCAAAAGGGGAGGTGGAGGAGTCTAACCCAAGCAAACAAAAAATGAGATGGGAAAACTAGGGTTTCTCCATCTCATTCTCATCTCACTCTCTCCCTCTCTCCCTCCCTCTGTTGGCCGACCCTTGCACAAGGAGAAAGACAAAGAAAAAGACTTAGAAGAAAAGAGGAGACTCCAAGCTTGGCCGACCACTCTCAAGACCAAAAACTTAGGGTATTTTTCCATTCTCCCCTCCTTTCCCTCTCTCAAACCTATCTCCATCTTAGCCGAAGCAGCCCTTGGAGATTTCATTGGATCAAGCTCACCCATTGGTCGAACATCAAGGAGAAGAGGAAAAAGGAAGGCTAAGGATCCAAGAGGAGCAAAAGGAAACCGGAAGAGCCGCGGGATTGGTAAGTGTCCTTAAACAAGATTTTAATTTTAAGGGTTAAAAGGAGACCATGGAAAGTCCATTTTTCTTGGATTAAATGGTGGCCAAAATATCATGGGCCATGGATCTAAAATCCATCCAAGGAAGGGATGGGAAATGGACAAACCCTAATGGGTAAGATAGGTTAAGAAAAATAAAGGAATATTAAGAACATTATTTATATAAGGTTTATGTATGCATGCATGGTTCTATATTTAAGGATCATGGTTCGGCCATGGCATGGCCGAACCCTAAATGTTATGGATACATGGAGAGGACCTCATGCATGTCAAAAATATGGCGATCAAGATGCATGGTTTGGCCTTTGCATGGCCAAACCCTAAGGTTTCTTGCATGAGAACCATCAAATAACAAAGCATGGAAATATGATTTTTGAAGGAATAATGGACCATAGGGTTCGGCCTTGTTGTATGGCCGAACCCCATGGAAAGAGATTAAGTAATTTTTAAGGGGTTTAAATGGTAGAAACCATGGAATGATGGTTAATGATTTTGAGGTTTTTGAATGGCTAAATGATAGTAAGTTTTAAAGGGGTTACGTGAGGGAATCCATGGAGAAAGGTTAATGAGTATTTGTGGTCTTAAATGTTACAAATAAAGATGAACCATGAACCACCATGGCCGAACCCTATGGAGGTGTATTAGTGACTTTGATAGGTGAAAAAGATGGAAAAAAGATGAGGGAATGTTGGTGGCTTTAATGGACTCAAAATGTACTTAATGATGATAAAAAATGATGATCTAAATGTATGATGGAATCCCCTCAAAGAGGGACTTTGTTGTGGATCTAAATGTTGTGAAAGATCCAAGAAAAAAATGAGGAAAAGACATCATGGGTTCGGCCATGGTGTATGGCCGAACCCCATGACCCATTTTAGGAGTCATTTATGGGCTAAGTTAGGGTCTATGCATGTGTTTAAATGAATGGGATTTAGGTTGAGAAAATGTATGATGTATATAATTTTTGTATCATGATTAATGAGGCATTGATGGATCCATGTTTATGGATCAGTTAGAGGTATGGACATGCATAAATGAGAGGTGATTAACCATGAGAAGGAGTGGCAAAAATGTAATTATGGCCAAAAATGAAGAACCATGGGTTCGGCCATGGTGTATGGCCGAACCCCATGGAGGATAGTTATGGAGTTAGGGACTTTTTATGATGACCTTATGTGTTGGTTAATGAAGCAAAGGGTAGCTGGTTTAGACTCATATGACTAAAATAATCTAAGGATTAAAATGGGACCCGAAAGCAAGTGGGTGAGGTTCGGCCATGGTGTATGGCCGAACCCCACTAAGGTATGAGTAATGGACTTAGGCATGGTTAAAACGTGGGTTTAATTTGTTGATGTGTAATAAGGTAACGGGACCTCGCAAGCGGTGAGGTGACCGAATTCTTGGACGGAAACGCAAAGGAACACTAGTTGGTATTTGGTAGAATTCCTACCTCATTGTAAGCCATGGATTATGTGTATATGAATGCTTTACTTGACTTATTTTGGTATAAAATTATATGTATGAATGATGGGATTTTTAATGCCATGGTTTCTAATATTCTATAGCATGTTAACACTTGCATCTCATGCATGGCATGGGAGGGATGAAATGTAACCGGAGTCCATGCTCCGTCGGGGCGACCGATAAACAAACATGGGGATATCTTGATGAGGGTTTTTCCATCAAGAGGGACATTGTATAATGATGATATGTATGATGGGTGGGACTCATGATATAGGACACCCATGGCATGGCATTGATTGCATGGTTTTGCTATACTATTACCTATGTGTTTTGTTATGACTAATCCATGTGTTGACCCTACTCGGAGTACCTACTGGGCGCGTTGTCTAACGCCCTACTTCCACCTTAGATGATGACGCAGGAAATGGAGGAAATGAAGGACGTGATGGGAGCCAAGTGTAGGAGCTTGGAGGAGCGAGCTAGTTTATTTACTTAAGTTTTAATTTTGGAAATGTAATTTGAGTAACTTAGCTCGTTGGACTATAATAATTTAGACTATTGCTATGGTTTAGACTTTTATTTGGACATTCTAATTTTGAGGTATTTTAGTAATTTAAGTGATGTAGCTTCCTTGCTATCTAAAAAATGGCATGATAGATTCTATTATAATTCCGTTTTAAGTTATAATTCCGCAAGCTTACTTTCTACGTGTGAACCGTTCTCGTGGACTTAGTTCCACGCACACTAGGGTTGGCCAGTTAAGGGCCGGGCTTTGGAAGCTCGGACTTAACTCGCGTCGTGACGTCCCGCGCTCTTTTTCACTCTTTATTTCAAAAAAAAAAAAAAATAGACTCTGGTTTTCGGCTAAGCGAGTGACAAAGGGGCGGGGCGTTACATATTTAAATTTGACAGTTTCAATTTTTAAAAACTAAAATTTTATTAGGTTACCTAATTTTAAAAGTTTGTTTTTAAAATATTCGAAATTCTAGAATTATATAGATTTGGAAGTCTTACTAAATTTAGAAACTAATTGAATTGAGAATTTTTTTTTTAAATTTTTTATAATTTTAGTTATTATTTATATTTTTCGAAATACTGATACTTTTGAAAAATTTTGGATTAGGCTATTATTTAAAATTGGTAGTTTCTATTTTTAGAAACTAAAATTTTAGAAGGTTACTTAAATTTAAAAGTTTTTTTAAAAATTAGTAGAAATTCTAGAATTTATATAGATTTGTATGACTTACTAAATTTAGAAACTAGTTGAATTGAGAAATTTCTAAGAGGAATGGATTTAATTAAATTTAAATCACCTAAGTTGGTGATGAATTGACCAAGGTGACATGCCGATTGGGACCCACCTCCACCTCACCAAGTGAGGTGGCGTGTGGACCAAGAATTGGTGGGGCCGACCACCATGGTTGAATTGGTCAACCATGGGTGGATACATGGAGGAAATTTAAGAAAGTGGAATTAGGTTAAGTGGAATTAATTAACCTAAGTAATGATCCAATTAACTAATTAATTAATCTAATCAAATGGTGGTCAAATGGTCAAAGTTGGAAGACCAAAACCACCTAAAGAAACACAAAAATAAACCATGGGCTTAGGGTGGTGGTTTTATCCCAACCACCACCACTAATGCACATTGGCCCATGTGGTTGGTGGGGAAAATTAATAGTTGTGCAAACTTCAGTTTATCACCTTTGTTTGGTTGGCATACACGTCCCCCAGGATCGCATCATGGGATAGCCTGATGTGCTTTAACCGGAGTCCATGCTCCGTCGGAGCGACCGAGAAGCAAACATAGGGATAGCTTGATATGCTATAACCGGAGTCCATACTCCGTCGGGGTGACCGAGAAGCAAACATGGGGATACCTTGATGAGGCTTTGCCATCAAGGGGGATTTTATATATGATTGGAAAGAGAACATTGTACAATGGTAAGGATGATGGGTGGGACTCATGACATAGACACCCATGGCATGGTATTCATTTTATGGTTTTCATTATATTATTATCTGTGTGTTTGTTATCACTAATCTATGTGTTAGCCCTACTCGGAGTCCTACTGGGCGCGTTGTCTAACGCCATACTTCCACCTTAGCTGATGACGCAAGGGATGGCAGAAACGGAGGACATGACGGGAGCCAAGCATAGGAGCTTGGGAAAGCAAGCTACTTAGTCTATTTAAGATTTATTTTGGAAATGTATTTTGAATAGCTTAGCTCGTCGGACTGTAATAATGTAGATTTCTTACTATGGTTTGGACTTTATTTTGAACGTTATCATTTTGAGATATAATGATGAATTTAGGGGTATTTTAGTAATTTAAGCGCCGTACTTCCTTGCTATCTAAAACTGGTAGGATAGTCTCTATTATAATGTTCCGCATTAAGTTATATTCCGCGAGCTTATGTCTACGTGTGAACCATTCTCGTGGACTTCATTCCACGGGCACGTAGGGTTGGCCAGTTAAGGGCCGGGCTTTAGAAGAGCGGACTTAACTCGAGTCGTGACGTCCACGCCCTTTGTCACTCTTTATTTCAAAAAAAAAAAAAAATAGACTCTAATTTCGGTGAAAAGGGGCGAGCGTTACAAAAACATATACGCACATGCTATTTTATCATATATACATAGCATTGGAAATCACAATTTGAAACATATTTCTTTCCAACATAATTTATCAAAATAAGATAAAGCAATTGTACATAAACCCATGGTTTCAAAGAGGTGAAATCCTACCAAAGACCGCTAACTTGTCCTTGTGTCTTTCGTCCGGTAACCACTCACGATCGTAGACACCTTGTGAGGTCCCGTTACCTTATAATATAACAATCAATTAAAACCAAGTCCCACTTGATTTACAATATTTTAAGTCCATAAACCAATCCCCATGGTTTATCATTTTCAACCGATATTACCAAATTGCCATTGGTCTAATCTTTAATTAACAATTCATTTATTTAACCCAACATATGTAACCTTTTGTTCATCAAACAATTCCCATGGGGTTCGGCCATACACCATGGCCAAACCCATGGTCTAGCTCTTTCACTCTTATTTAGCACTTTGCCATTGCCTCCAGCAACTTAGGCTTAGGTTCCAACACATAGGTCCATTTATTTATTTTAAACATTCATAACACTCCCAAATAACCCTTTAAAATAATTCATAACCGATTCCATCAGCTTATGTTTGAGTTTCAAAACATAGTTCTATTAATTCTACATAATTACCATATTGCCATCCAAGGCTATCATAACCCATAATCCAATCCTTTTAATCATTAAAAAATTGCCTAAGTTCATGTTTGATCCACAAACCATCTCATGGGGTTCAGCCATACATCATGGTTGAACCCATGATCTTTCAATTTATGCGATATTTACAATTTTGCCACTAGCTTAGGTTTATGTCTCCTCATTAATCCAATCATCATATTAAATCCATAAAATCCATTCAACTTGATTCATGGGGTTCGGCCACAAACCATGGCTGAACCCTATGACATCTTTATTCCATCTTAGGTCCAACAACCTAAGTTTATACTTAGAAAGTCCACATTTAGAAACTTCCTAATTTCATTTCCTATTCTTGGATCCATAGTTCCAAGTTCTTTCCATAAACAAATAGTTTCCAAAATTAGCATGCATCTTTCCATAAATAAATAGTTTCCAAATTAAATTCCATAATTAAAAAGTTCTTAATTAAAACTTTTTAATTTAGTCTCCAACTTCCAAAAATAGAACTTTCCCAATTTAATCTCCTCCTTCTATTTTTAGAAACTTTATTAATAAACAACCTTCCATAATTAGTAATCATCTTCCATAATTAAAAGGTTTCCATAAATAATCTCCACCTTCCATTGTTAGAAGTTTCCATAAATAATCTCCACCTTCCATTATTAGAAGGTTTCCAAATTTAATAAACAACTCCATGGGGTTCGGCCATACACCATGGCCGAACCCTATGGTTTTTATCATTCAAAACTCCATTGAAATTATCAAAGCTCTTCCAATCTTCTTCTTTCTTCTTGATCTTGTCTTTCTATAGTTGGTTTTTAAAGAGAGAATCAAACCTTTCATGCTGTATGCAGATCAGAACAAGAACTCTTGAACTGGGCGTTGCTGCCCTTGCTGCTCCACACATTGCTGCTACAACGTTACAGATGTTGTATGTCTTGCACAAGAGTTCCTCCACCACCTGCTGCAATGAACCCACCACGTGTTGGGTATTGTTTACTGCCAATGAAATCCAACCACCGTTCATGCATGAATTAATAACATGCAAGCATATGTTCCTCTCCAGCACATCTAAGAACAATATATGTTGTATGGCAACCCCTTTGCTGTATGGTATTCTTTTCACACAATACCCACTGTATGTGCTTCACCGATCCGATCTACTATAATCAGACCAGTTCCTTCTTGTATCCACAAACAGCCAATGGTTTTCTTCCCTTCAAAATAGAGCTGCTCTCTGTTTGACACCCATAAACGTAGACAGTCAGTAAGGTATTTTGCCTTACTGAAAACCCTATTCACCTTTAAGCAAAGCCTTAGATTGATTCTTTCAGATCTGTGTGTACAGATCTGTATGCCGCTGAGGATAAGCTTATATTCTCTTCTTTGTTGATGCCGTGTGCATCACATGATAAACACAAAAGTCTTGGTACCAGCACACCCCACTTCTTGTGCTGCTGCAAGCTGCTGTCCCCTCTTAGCACTCACGATGGCTTCTCACACAACCAGCCTTCTTCCTGGATTCGTGTGTCTCTACCTTCACACAACACCGCCTGTAAACTGCCCAAGTTACACTTCCAATTGTGTCTGTCATCCACAACAGATCAGATTGGGGACAGATCTGCCGATTCCTCTTCTTAGAAAACCCACACGCTTACCTTCTATGCTGCTTGCATTGCTTGTACTCTGTTCGGACACATTATTGCTAGCAGCAACTCCCTTTGCCCAACGTCTCAGATGATTTCTCAACAACGATGGAGGAGATGATGCTCCTTGTGTTGCTGCCTCACGATGCAATCCCTTTTTATTACTGCGTTGGTGTTTCTGTGTCTTCTCTCTAAGACAACAACTCCTCCTTTTGTATACAGTAAACCACTTAAAGCAGCAGAATTGTCCTTCATGATACTGCTCCTTAAACAAAACAGCCCCATGTTGGTAGCAGAGTACCTCTGTCCTGCTTCTCAGATTTCTTATTACCAATCTGGCTGTATGCTTTCCTTCATTCGCTGCTATCACAGATCTCCTTCCCAAGCAACAGCGTGTATTGCTCCATGTATACATCTTTCACTGACAGCCCCTCTTCTTGCCTCTTTTATAACTTCCATTCGGTTCTTACTGGCTGAAATAGCAAGTGATAATTTCAGCCGTATAACATACATAGAAATTGCCATGCGCCCCTGTTGTTTTGCTGTCCTTCTTCTATAAACAATTCCACACGATCCTATCCTATTAAGATAGGAATTGCCAATTCTTAATCCTAAATTTAGAATGTACTATGCGCCCATTGTGTTTAACAATTGCCTTAGTGCCATGCGCCCCTTTTGTCTCCCACTTTTGGAAGGTGCTAAGATAACACTTCCCTTATGCTGTTTTTAAACAAGGAAGACCCTCCTTAAAGAGATCTTATGCGCATATCATATGGATTAAATATCTCATAATCGGCCAAGTAATATCCCATACATAGCCATACACCTCCTAAATCTCTCCATCATATCTTCCATGTGCATGCAATTAATCCAAATCCCTTATTTGTATAAATTACATTACTAATAAAAATCAGCCCATTTAATTTTTTATTAAAACCCCTTCCATAATTCGTTGGGTTTTAATTAGGCAAAGACCCAATACTTTACCCATATAAGATTCATATAAAAAATTCACAATTAAATGGGTAATTTCTGTAAATATTTACTACTTGAAAATCCGGGGTATTACATTTCTATATTAGGATATTATTTAAAATTGGCATTTTATATTTTTCGAAACTACAATTTTAGAAGGTTACCTAATATAAAAGTTCCTTTTAAAAATAGTAGAAATTCTAGAATTTATATAGATTTGGAAGTCTTACTAAATTGAGGAACTTGTCAAATTGAGAAATTTCTATTTTTAGAAATTTTATAATTTTCGATATTATTTCCAATTTTCGAAATACTTCTACTTTTGGAAATTTCTATTTTAGGCTATTATTTAAAATTGGCAGTTTCAATTTTTAAAAACTAAAATTTTAAAAGGTTACATTACTTTAAAAGTTTCTTTTTAAAATATTTGAAATTCTAGAATTATATAAATTTGGAAGTCTTACTAAATTTAGAAACTAGTTGAATTGAGAAACTTTTATTTTTAGAATTTTTATAATTTTAGTTATTATTTATATTTTTTGAAATACTGCTACTTTTGAAAATTTCTATATTAGGCTATTATTTAAAATTGGCAGTTTCTATTTTTAGAAAATTCAATTTTAGAAGTTAACTAAATTTAAAAGTTTTTTTTAAAAAAATAGAAATTCTAGAATTTATATAGATTTGTAAGACTTACTAAATTTAGAAACTAGTTGAATTGAGAAATTTCAATTTTTATAAATTTTATAATTTTAGATATTATTTTTAATTTTTGAAATACTTTTACTTTTGGAAATTTCTATTTTAGGCTATTATTTAAAATCGGCAGTTTCTATTTTTAAAAACTACAATTTAGAAAGTTAGCTAATTTTAAAACTTTCTTTTTAAAATAGTAGAAATTCTAAATTTATATAGATATAGAATTCTTACTAAATTTAGAAACTTGTTGAATTTAAAATTTTCTATTTTTAGAAATTTAATAATTTTAGATATAATTTCTAATTTTCGAAATACTGCTACTTTGGGAAATTTCTATTTTAGACTATTATTTCTATTTTTAGAAACTAAAATTTTAGAAGGTACCTAAATTGAAAAGTTTCTTTTTAAAATAGTAGAAATTCAAGAATTTCTATAGATTTGGAAGTCTTACTAAATTTAGAAACTTGTTGAATTGAGAAATTTCTATCTTTAGAAAATTTATAATTTTGGATATTATTTCTAATTTTCAAAATACTGGAACTTTTCAAAATTACTATTTTATGCTATCATTTAAAATTGGCAGTTTCTATTTTTAAAAACTAAAATTTTAGAAGGTTACATAATTTTAAAAGTTTCTTTTGAAAATATTTGAAATTCTAGAATTATATAGATTTGGAAGTCTTACTAAATTCAGAAACTAGTTGAATCGAGAAATTTTTATTTTTAGAATTTTTATAATTTTAGATATTATTAATATTTTTCGAAATACTGCTACTTTTCGAAATTTTTATATTAGGCTATTACTTAAAATTGACAGTTTCTATTTTTAGAAACTATAATTTTAGAAGGTTACCTAAATTTAAAAGTTTTTTTTAAATAATAGAAATTCTAGAATTTATATGGATTTGTGAGACTTACTAAATTTAGAAACTAGTTGAATTGAGAAATTTATATTTTTATAAATTTTGTAATTTTAGATATTATTTCTAATTTTCGAAATACTACTACTTTTGGAAATTTCTATTTTAGGCTATTATTTAAAATTAGAAGTTTCTATTTTTAAAAACTACGATTTTAGAAATTTACCTAATTTTAAAACTTTTTTTTTAAAATAGTAGAAATTCTAGAATTTATATAGATCTGGAAGTCTTACAAAATTTAGAAACTTGCAAAATTGAAAATTTTCTATTTTTAGAAATTTTATAGTTTTAGATATAATTTCTAATTTTCGAAATACTGCTACTTTTGAAAATTTCTATTTTAGACTATTATTTAAAATTGGCATTTTCTATTTTTAAAAACTGCCATTTTAGTAAGTTACCTAATTTTAAAACTTTCCTTTTAAAATATTTGAAATTCTAGAATTATATAGATTTGGAATACTTACAAAATTTAGAAACTAGTTGAATTGAGAAATTTATGGTTTTAGAAAGTTTATAATTTTGGATATTATTTCTAATTTTCAACATACTGCTACTTTTCGAAATTCCTATTTTATGTTATCATTTAAAATTGATAATTTCTATTTTAAAAAACTAAAATTTTAGAAGTTTCAATTTTTAGAAACTATAATTTTAGAAGGTTACCTAAATTGAAAAGTTTCTTTTTAAAATAGTAGAAATTCTAGAATTTATATAGATTTGGAAGTCTTATTAAATTTAGAAACTTGTTGAATTGAGAAATTTCTACTTTTATAAATTTTATAATTTTAGATATTATTTCTTATTTTCGAAATACTTGTAGTTTTGGAAATTTCTATTTTAGGCTATTATTTAAAATTGGCAGTTTCTATTTTTAAAAACTAAAATTTTAGAAGGTTACCTAATGTTAAAAAGTTTCTTTTTAAAATATTTGAAATTCTAGAATTATATAGATTAGGAAGTCTTACTAAATTTAAAAACTACTTGAATTGAGAAATTTCTATTTATAGAATTTTTACAATTTTAGATATTATTTATATTTTTCAAAATACTGCTACTTTTGGAAATTTCTATTTTAGGTTATTTTTTAAAACTGGTAGTTTCTATTTTTAGAAACTACAATTTTTGAAGGTTACCTAAATTTCAAAGCTTTTTTTTTAAATAATAGAAATTCTAGAATTTATATAGATTAGAAAGTCTTACTAAATTTAGAAACTAGTTGAATTAAGAAATTTCTGTTTTTATAAATTTTATAATTTTAGATATTATTTCTAATTTTCGACATACTTCTAGTTTTGGAAATGTCTATTTTAGGCTATAATTTAAAACTGGCAGTCTCTATTTTTAAAAACTACAATTTTCGAAAGTTAACTAATTTTAAAACTTTTCTTTTTAAAATAGTGAAATTTTAGAATTTATATAGATTTGGAAGTCTTACTAAATTTAGAAACTTGCTGAATTGAAAATTTTCTATTTTTATAAATTTTATAATTTTAGATATTCTTTCTAATTTTTGAAATATTTCTACTTTTGGATATTTCTATTTTAGGCTATTATTTAAAATTGATAATTTCTATTTTTAAAAACTAAAATTTTAGAAGGTTACATAATTTTAAAACTTTCTTTATAAAATATTTGAAATTCAAGAATTATATAGATTTGGAAGTCTTACTAAATTTAGAAAATAGTTGAATTGACAAAATTTCTATTTTTAGAATTTTTATAATTTTAGATATTATTTATATTTTTCAAAATACTGCTACTTTTGGAAATTTCTATATTAGGCTATTATTTAAAACTAGCAGTTTTCTATTTTTAAAAAACAAAAATTTTAGAAGGTTACCTAATTTTAAAACTTTCTTTTTAAAATATTTGAAATTGTAGAATTATATAGATTTGGAAGTTTTACTAAATTTAGAAGCAGTTGAATTGAGAAATTTCTATTTTTAGAATTATTTTAATTTTAGATATTATTTATATTTTTCGAAATACTGCTAATTTTGGAAATTTCTATATTAGACTATTAATTAAAATTTGCAGTTTCTATTTTTAGAAACTAAAATTTTAGAAGGTTACCTAAATTTGAAAGTATCTTTTAAAAATAGTAGAAATTCTAGAATTTATATAGATTTGGAAGTCTTGCTAAATTTAACTTGTTGAATTGAGAAATTTCTTTTTTTATAAATTTTATTATTTTAGGTATTATTTCTAATTTTTGAAATACTTCTACCTTTTGGAAATTTCTATTTTACGATATAATTTAAAATTTGCAGTTTTTATTTTTAAAAACTACAATTTTGTAAAGTTACCTAATATTAAAACTTTCTTTTTAAAATAGTAGAAATTCTAGAATTTATATAGATTTAGAAGTCTTACTAAATTTAGAAACTTGTTGAATTGAAAATTTTCTATTTTTATAAATTTTATCATTTTAGATATTATTTCTAATATTTGAAATACTTCTACTTTTGGAAATTTCTATTTTAGGCTATTATTTAAAATTGGCAGTTTCTATTTTTAAAAATTGAAATTTTAGAAGGTTACCTAATTTTAAAATTTTCTTTTCAAAATATTTGAAATTCTAGAATTATATAGATTTGGAAGTCTCACTAAATTTAGAAACTAGTTGAATTGAGAAATTTCTATTTTAAGAATTTTTAGAATTTTAGATATTATTTATATTTTTCAAAATTCTGCTACTTTTGGAAATTTCTATATTAGGCTATTATTTAAAATTGGCAGTTTATTTTTTTCGAAACTACAATTTTAGAAGGTTACCAAATTTTAAAAGTTTCTCTTAAAAATATAAGAAATTCTAAAATTTATATAGATTTGGAAGTCTTACTAAATTTAGAAATTGCTGAATTGAAATTTTTTTATTTTTATAAATTTCATAAATTTTGATATTATTTCTATTTTTTGTAATACTTCTACTTTTGGAAATTTCTATTTTAGGCCATTATTTAAAATTGGCAGTTTCTATTTTTAGAAGCTACAATTTTAGGAGGTCACGTAATTTTAAAACTTTCTTTTTAAAATATTTGAAATTCAAGGATTATATAGATTTGGAAGTCTTACTAAATTTAGAAAATAGTTGAATTGACAAAATTTCTATTCTTAGAATTTTTATAATTTTAGATATTATTTATATTTTTCAAAATACTGCTACTTTTGGAAATATATTAGGCTATTATTTAAAACAAGCAGTTTCTATTTTTAAAAACTAAAATTTTAAAAGGTTACCTAATTTTAAAAGTTTATTTTTAAAATATTTGAAATTCCAGAATTATATAGATTTGGAAGTCTTACTAAATTTAGAAACTAGTTGAATTGAGAAATTTCTATTTTTAGAAATTTTATAAGTTTAGATATTATTTATATTTTTTGAAATACTGTTAATTTTGGAAATTTCTATATTAGACTATTATTTAAAATTTGCAGTTGTAACGCCCCGCCCTTTTTCACTCACTTTCCTTTCCAAAAATCAGAGTCTATTTTTTTTTTATAAATAAAGAGTGATAGATAGCGGGACGTCACGACGAGAGTTAAGTCCGAACTTCTAAAGTCTGACCCTTAAATGGCCAACCCAATGTGTGCATGGACTAAGTCTATGAAAACGGTTCACACATAACAATTTAACATGCGGAATAAAGATCATAACATGCGGAATAATAATAGAACCAAGTTCTATTCCATTACAGATAGCAAAGTACATCAAGTCTTTATTCATGATTAACATAACGTAATTATTCGAATAAACATCCAACCATAGCCAATCCACTAAGTTATTACATGTCCAAAATCCAGTTACTCAATTTACAAGTTCATAAATAACTTAATCAAAATATAAACTAAATCATCCAAGCTCCTATGCCTCGCCCGTTTCGCGTTCATCGTTCCCCTCGTTTCCTATATCATCCACTAGGGTAGAAATAGGGCGTTAGAACAATGCGCCCAGTAGGTATTCCAAGTAAGGCTAACACATGGGTTAGTACCAAAAATCCAGATATAATATATATCAAATCCAGTTATAATAAATCATACCATACTTATAAAGCATCGTATCCAAAACAGTGTATCATAATAGAGATCCAATCATACAGATAAAAACCAGAAACATTGCATGATAATAAAGATCATAATCATGCCGATTCAATGCCATGCGATGCTATCATATGCAATGAGTCCCACCCATCACAAACACATAGTAACCTCTTGATGGAAAGCTTCTCATCAAGGTATCCCCCACGATTGTATTACGGACGCCCCGACGGAGTGTGGATCTCCGGTTACCTCTTGATGGAAAACTCCTCATCAAGGTATCCCCGACGATTGAATTACGGACGCCCCGAAGGAGTGTGGATCTCCGGTTACATATCATCCCTCCCATGTCATGCATAAGATGCAAATGTCCACATGCTATGCAATTATACAAATCATAGCATATAAAATCTCATATTTGAAACATATAATTTTTACATAATTTCATAAAAAATAAGATAAGAAATATTGTACAAAAACCCATGGTTTCAAAGAGGCGAAATCCTACCAAAGACCGCTAACGTGTCCGTGCGTCTTTCGTCTGGTAACCGCTCACGATCGTACACACCTTGCGAGGTCTCGTTACCTTATAATATAACAATCAATTAAAACCATGTCCCACTTGATTTACTATAACGCCCCGCCCTTTTTCACTCATTTTTCCCATGTATATTTTAACAGAGTAGAGTGATAGAGTGCGGGACGTCACGACGCGAGCTAAGTCCGAACTTCCAAAGTCCGACCCTTAACTGGCCAACCCTACGTGTGTATGGACTCAATCCAAATAAATGGTTCACACATAGCAATACCGGCTTGCGGAATAAAATCATAAAACTGCGGAATCATATTAGAACCAAGTTCTAATCCATTCAGATAGCAAAGTACGTCATAATCATCAAACAAAAGCATTCAACCATCTAAGTTATTACATTCCGGAATCCAAATACTCAAATACAAGTTCATGAGTAATTTATTTCAAAACATATAAACTATATCTTCCAAGCTCCTATGCCTGGTCCGCCTTAGGTTCATTGTTTCCCTGATTACCTGTATCACCAAGTATAGGGTAGAAGTAGGGCGTTAGTACAACGCGCCCAGTACGTATTCCAATTAGGATTAATACATGGTTAGTACAAAACATATCATATAACATAATGATATCAAAACCATATAAATCCATGCCATGCAATGATGACAAATATGCAATGAGTCCCACCCATCACCTGTACATAAATGTACCTACCACATAGGTCTTTCGGTCGCCCCGACGGAGTGTGGACCCTCCGGAAATCTTCTTGATAGAAATCACATCAAGGTGTTGGACATAGGTTTTTCGAACGCCCCGACGGAGTGTGACCCCTCCGGTTATAAATCCCCCACCCCATGCCATGCATGAGATGCCAATGAAACACATGCTATTTTATAACATAACATAGCATTGAAAATCATACTTTAAAATACATGTTCTTTCCTCATATAAACAAAGCATATAAAATCAACCTTTGAAATATATCAATACATGCTATTTACAACATGAACATAACATTTAAAATCCATAATAAAGCATATCCTTTGAAACATATTTTCATAAAAATATAAGATAAGAACAAAGTACATAATCCATGGTTTCAAAGAGGTGGAATCCTACCTAAGACCGTTCACAAGTCCTTACGTTTCCGTCCAAGATTTGATCACCGATCGCGCACCGCTTGAGAGATCCCGTTACCTTATAATATAATGATAAATCAACACAAAGTCTCACCTAATTACAAGGTTCTAAGTCCATAAACAAAACCCCATGGGGTTCGGCCAAGCACCATGGCCGAACCCATGGTTTACCATTTTTCATACATATTTACAAAAATGCCACTGTTGGTAACCACAGTCCCGTTTCTTTGCTTAGGTTCCTAAGTCATTCATTCATGCTTCCAAAGTACATAATCCCATAAAATAATTCATGGGGTTCGGCCATACACCATGGCCGAACCCAATGTCCAACATTCTCTCATATTTACCAAAATGCCATTGGCTTCCTCTTTCCTTTAAATCTTTCATAATTAGACCTTAAAAATTTCTCTAATCAAATAATTTCATCAATCACATCTCATGGGGTTCGGCCATACATCATGGCCGAACCCATGGTTCTCCTACTTTGGTATTTTAATTACATTTTTTGCCATTACTTTCTCCATCAATTCATATCAATAACCCCTAAGTTAAACATTTAATTTTTTGCCGAACCTCACCCCTTTTTGTTTTAATTTCTTTCTTTGGTTTATTAATCAATAACCCCAAAGTTAAACATTTAATCACTGTAACGCCCAGCCCTTTTTCACTCGCTTCTTTCGATAAAATCAGATTCTATTTTTTTTTATAACAGAGTAGAGTGACAGATAGCAGGACGTCACGACGCGAGCTAAGTCCGAACTTCCAAAGTCCGACCCTTAACTGGCCAACCCAATGTGTGCATGGACTAAGTCCACGAAAATGGTTCACACATAACACTATAAACATGCGGAATAAATAACATCAAAATTGCGAAATTATAATAGAACCAAGTTCTATTCCATTCAGATAGCAAAGTACGTCAAGTCCTTAATCATCATTCAAATATCATAATTATCCAAATAAACATCCAACCATCTAAGTTATTACATTCCGAAATCTAGATACTCAAATACAAGTCCATGAGTAACCTTATTAAAAATTATAAACTAAAACATCCAAGCTCCTATGCCTGGCCCGTCTTGCTTTCATCGTTTCCCTGATTTCCTATGTCATCAACTAGGGTAGAAATAGGGCGTTAGAACAACGCGCCTAGTAGATATTCCAGTTACAGCTAACACATAATTAGTACAAAACATATATAATAATATCGTAATGTCAAAAACCATATAAATCCATGCCATGCAATGATGACAAATGCAATGAGTCACACCCATCACATGTACATAAAAGTACCCACCACATAGGTCTTTCGGACGCCCCGACGGAGTGTGGACCCTCCGGTTTCTTCCTGATGGAAAAGCACATCAAGGTACCACACATAGGTTTTTCGGACGCCCCGACGGAGTGTGACCCCTCCGGTTACAAATCCTCCACCCCATGCCATGCATGAGATGCCAATGAAACATATGCTATTTTATAACATAAACATAGCATTTAAAAATCATATTTAAAACACATGCTCTTTCCTCATATAGATATAGCATTTAAAATCATCATTTGAAACATATCCTTTGCAGCATAAATTCATCAAAAATAAGATAAATACAATGTACATAAACCCATGGTTTCAAAGAGGTGGAATCCTACCTAAGACCGCTAATGTGTCCTTCCGTCTTTTGTCCGGTAACCGCTCACGATCGTAAATACCTTGTGAGGTCCCGTTACCTTATAATATAATAATCAATCAAAACCAAGTCCCACTTGATTTACAATATTTTAAGTCCATAAACCAATCCCCATGGAGTTCGCCCATACACCATGGCCGAACCCATGGTCTTTCATTTTTGACCATATGTACAATAACGCCATTCTTACTATAGCCATTTACCTTCCTTATTTTCATAAGGCTTAAGTTCCAAAATAATCTATACAATAATTCATGGGGTTTGGCCATACACCATGGCCGAGCCCTATGTCCAATATTTTCACATATTTACAAGATTGCCATTGATTCCATCAACTTATGTTTAAGTTCCATTAATTTTACATAATTATCAAAATGCCATCCATGGCTATCATAACGCATAATCCAATTCTTTCAAACTTTAATTAAAATTTGCCTAAGTTCATGTTTGATCCACAATCCATCTCATGGGGTTCGGCCATACATCATGGCCGAACCCATGATCTTTCAATTTAGGCGATATTTACAATTTTGCCACTACCTTAGGTTTATATCTCCCCATTAATCCAATCATCATATTAAATCCATAAAATTCAGTCAACTTGATTCATGGGGTTCGGCCACACACCATGGCCGAACCCTATGATATCTTAATGACTTATAATCTTAGGTCCAACAACCTAAGTCTATATTTGCATCCTCCCTTTATTTAAATACACATAAACATAAACCCAAAAATTTGGTTCATGGGGTTCGGCCATACACATGGCCGAACCCAGATGCCTAAGTTTCCATTTTTCCTAATGATCCATAATTAGAAAGTTTTCCAATTTGTAATCCATTCTTCCATAATTAGAAGGTTTCCAAATTAATCTCCACCTTCCATAATTAGAAGGTTTCCAAATTAATCTCCACCTTCCAAAATTAAAAGGTTTCCAAATTTAGAAACTTTCCAAATTTAAAATACCATTTCCATAAATAAACCCTAGTGGGGTTCGGCCATACACCATGGGCGAACCTCACCCATAGAGACAAATCCATCCTTTTTCATTTCACTTTTTAAATTAGTAACCAACTCCATGGGTTCGGCCATACACCATGGCCGAACCCTATGGTTCATGATCTTGACCATTATTTAATCCTTGATCTTCCATTTAATTTAAGTCCATTAAAATTCAATAACAATAGCACTACAACTCCATGGGGTTCGGCCATACACCATGGCCGAACCCTATGGTTTTTATCATTCAAAACTCCATTAAAATTATCAAAGCTCCCCATATTTTTTCATGTATCCAAAAACCATCAACCATGCATCCAATTAAACCTTTTAAAATCATGAATCCACACCTATGATTTTCATCTTCATATTCCATTAAAATACCTAATATTCTTTATGGTTTGGACCCATAAATCAAACCATGTCTTTCCATGGTTTCCATCTTTCAAACTTTAATTAAATTACCATAGTCTTTCTATGGGGTTTTGCCATGCACCATGGCCGAACCCTATGGTTCATCATTCCATTAAAATCATTAGACCATCTCCCAATCTTTGTAACGCCCCGCCCTTTTTCACTCGCTTCTTCCCGTAAATTAGAGTCTATTTTTTTTTTTTTTTTATAACAGAGTAGAGTGATAGAGCGCAGGACGTCACGATGCAAGCTAAGTCCGAACTTCTAAAGTCCGACCCTTAACTGGTCAACCCTATGTGTGCATGGACTACGTCCATGAAAACGGTTCACACATAACAATATCAACTTGCGGAATAAAAATCATAACATGCGAAATTATAATAGAACCAAGTTCTATTCCATTCAGATACCAAAGTACGTCAAGTCCTTAATCATCATTCAAATATCATAATTATCCAATAAACATCCAATCATCTAAGTTATTACATTCCCAAATCTAGATATTAAAAATACAAGTCCATGAGTAACTTTATTAAAAATATAAACTAAATCATCCAAGCTCTTATGCCTGGCCCGTCTTGCATTCATCGTTCTCCTAATTTTCTGTGTCATCCAGTAGGGTAGAAGTAGGGCGTTAGAACAACGCGTCCAGTAGGTATTCCAATTAGGGCTAACACATGGTTAGTACAAAACATATATAATAACGTAATGTCAAAGACCATATAAGTCCATGCCATGCAATGATGACAAATGCAATGAGTCCCACCCATCACATGTACATAAAAGTACCCACCACATAGGTCTTTCAAACGCCCCGAGGGAGTGTGGACCCTCCGGTTTCATTTCATACATAGTATCCTCTTGATGGAAATCACATCAAGGTATCCCCCATGATTCTATTACGGACGCCCTGACGGAGTGTGGATCTCCGGTTACATTTCAAACATAGTATCCTCTTGATGGAATGCTCCTCATCAAGGTATCGCACATAGGTTTTTTGGACGCCCCGACGGAGTGTGACCCCTCCGGTTACAAATCCTCCACCCCATGCCATGCATGAGATGCCAATGAACACATGCTATTTTATAACCTAAACATAGCATTTAAAATCAACTTTTGAAACATAATCAACACATGCTATTTATACAATTAAACATAGCATTTAAAATTCATCCTTTAAAAACATATCCTTTGCAGCATCAATTTCATAAAAAATAAGATAAAACACATGTACATAAACCCATGGTTTCAAAGAGGTGGAATCCTACCAAAGACCGCTAAAGTGTCCTTGCGGCTTTCGTTCGGTAACCGCTCACGATCGTAAACACCTTGTGAGGTCCCGTTACCTATAATATAACAGTTAATCATAACCAAGTCCCACTTGATTTACAATATTTAAAGTCCAAAAACCAATCCCCATGGTTTATCATTTTCAGCCGATATTACCAAATTGCCATTGGTCTAATCTTTAATTAACAATTCATTCATTTAACCCAACATACGTAACCCTATGTTCATCAAACAATTCCCATGGGGTTCAACCATGCACCATGGCCGAACCCATGGTCCATTAATTCAGTTAATTACCATAATGCCATGTACATATCCATAGCCATTACCTTCATCACCTTAGGCTTAAATTCCAAAACATAACCCACCATTGGTTCATGGGGTTCGGCCAAGCACCATAGCCGAACCCTATGATGTTTAACTTTCCATTTTTATCAACTTCCATTATTGGCAAATCCATAATTAACAAGTCCATAATTAGAAGATCTATATTTAGAAAGTTTCCAAATTTAGCTTGCTACTTCCATAATTAGAAATCATCTTCCATAAATAAATTCTAGTGGGGTTCGGCCATACACCATGGCCGAACCTCACCCAATTGAGACAATCCAACCCTTTTCCATTCACTTTCTAAATTAATATAACTTCCATAAATAAAAGCTTTCTAATTTAGCAACCTCCTTCCATAAATAGAAACTTTCCCATTTAATCTCCTCCTTCTATTTTTAGAAGATTTCCAAATTTATCTCCACCTTCTATATTTAGAAGGTTTCCAAGTTTATCTCCACATTCTATATTTAGAAGGTTTCCAAATTTAATAAATAACTCCATGGGGTTTGGCCATACACCATGGCCGAACCCTATGGTTCATACTCTTTAGAAATCATACATAATTATTCCATTAAGATTATCATGATCATCTCCCAATCCTCTTCCATTTTAATCAATTAAAATCCATAAATATAGTTGGTGGGGTTCGGCCATACACCATGGCTGAACCTCACCCCTTCTTTTCTATTCTTTTGATCCAACATCCTAGCCATAATAAAATCATGGTTCGGCCATGTAATGGCCGACCCACATTCCTAACCATATCTCGATTTAAAAATCCTCTTAAAACATAAGCATAAATCTATGATCTTCATGCTTGAAACCCCATAAACTTATTAACAATTTCCATGGTTTCATTATTAATAATCCAATAAAATAAACCATGTCTTTCCATGGGGTTCGGCCATGCACTATGGCCGAACCCTATGGTTCTTTCTTTCCATTAAAATTCATACATTCATCTCCCTATCCTCTTCCATGGGGTTCGGCCAAACACCATGGCCGAACCCTATGGTTCTTTTATTTAAAACAAATTTATCAAATAAAATACTAACCGGTTCCGATTGATTCTTGCTCTTCCAATCATTTTTCTTTCTTCTCAATTTTTTTTAAACCAAGAACACGTCTTGCTGGCTACCCTCTTTTCCTTCTTGTTGTACTGCCGAGAACAAGATTTGAGAGAGGGATAAAATTCGGCTATGGAGAGTAAACCGTGTGCCCCTCCTATGTATCTCTTTATAAAGCCTTTCCCTTGGTTCCAACTTAGAATGTGCTTAAGATAAACAATGCCCCCTTAGGCCGTGCGCCCCTTGTCTTAAATTAGTAATGCCGTGTGCTCTCTTGTATTTCTCTCTTTGGAGAGTCCTAATTTAGGATATGATATGCACGCCTCTTGCCTTTCTTTTATTAAGCTTCCATTGATCCCAATTTAAGATAGCAATTGCGGACCTTGGCTTCCCACTTTAGATAGTCCTAGATAAAATATGTCATGCGCATAATCATAGATATGCAACCTATTAATCGGCCATGCCCAATTATCCCTTTCCTTATTTATTCAATATTGCATTATTAATTAAATTCAACCCCATTTAATTTTTATTGAAACCAATTCCAAAACCATTGGGTCCTAATTGGGCCAATGACCCAACAACTCTTTACCCAATTTAAGATCCATAACTAATATTCATAAATTAAATGGATAATTTTCATACAAAATAATAAATTAAAAATCCGGGGTGTTACAATCTTCTTCCATGCGGTTCGGCCAAACACCATGGCCAAACCCTATGGTTCTTTTATTTTAAACAAAATTTATAAAATACTAACCGGTTCCGATTGATTTTTCGCTCTTCCAATTCTTCTCCTTTTCTTCTTGATTTTTTTTCCAAACCAAGAACACCTCTTGCTGGCTACCTTCTCTTCTTCTTGTTTTGCCGTGAATAAGAATGGAGAGGGAGAAAGAAAATTCGGCAATGTGTGTATGAGCCATGCGCCCCTCCCCTCTTTCTTTTTATAATCTTCCCTTGGTTCCATCTTTAGAAGGTGTCATGCGCATATCCCTTCGTTTAGCAATGCCATGTGCCCCTTTCTTATTTTTGGAAAGTCCTCTATTTAGCATATGCCAATGCGCCCCTTGTAATTCTATGTAAGCTATTGTCTTAATGCCATTCTTAATCAAGGGAAATACCCCCTTTAAAATGATCTATGCACATCACATATAGATTGCACATTTCCCACACAGCCATGCATTTAATCCAAATCCCTTAATTATATAAATTGAATTACTAATTAATTTCAGCCCATTTAATTAATTTTGAAACCATTTACCAAAGCCGTTGGGTCTAAATCAGGCCAATGACCCAACTCTTTACCCAATTTAAGATCCATAACTAATATTCACAAATTAAATGGATAATTTTCATACCAAATAATAAATTGAAAATCCGGGGTGTTATAATACAACCCTCTTTTTAAAAATTTCATCTCGAAAATCGAGTGAAGTAGGGTTTCAAACATTTACATAAATAGCTCAGGATGAGCTTTCCTCATTTCCGACTCGAGTTCCCATGTGGCTTCCCTAATGCCATGTCGATCCCATACCACCTTGACAAACTGGATCGCTCGATTTCGTAATATCGTTTGTTCTGTGTCCACCACTCGGACAGGCTTCTCGACGTATGTCACGTCGCTCTAGACCTCTATGTCTTGTACGTTCAGCACATGATAAGAATCAGGATTATACTTCCTCAACATCGATATATGAAACACATCGTGTAAAGATGCCAACTGTGATGGGTGTGCCAATTGATAAGCCACGTCCTCCATCCTTCTTATGATTGAAAATGGTCCCACATATCTTGGCGATAGTTTCCCCTTCTTTCCAAATCTCATGTGTCCCTTTCGTGGCGAGACTTTCAAGAACGCCCACTTCAAATTCAAGGAACCTCCTCCTCTTGTCAGCATAGCTCTTCTGACAACTCTACGCAGTCAATAGGTGTTGCCGTAACAACTGTATCTGCGTTGTAGTCTCTACAACCAACTCTGGTGCAATTAGTGCAGGCTCACCAGCCCCTGTCCAGCACACTGGTGACCTACATGGTCTACCATATAATGCCTCAAATGGTGCCATCTGGAGGCTTGCCTGGTAACTGTTGTTGTACGAGAATTCTACCAACGGCAAGTGATCCTCCCATCCACCCTTGAAATCTACCATGCATGCTCTCAGCATATTCTCCAGTGTCTGTATTGTCCTCTCAGACTGCCCATCAGTCTGTGGGTGGAATGCCGTACTAGTTAATAAGTCTGTTCCCATGGCTGACTGCATGCTCTACCATACTCTGCCAGTGAATCGACCATCTCTGTCGGACACAATAGTCTGAGGAACACCATGTAATCTGATGATTTCCTTGATATACCGCCGACCCAAAGTCTCAGATGAGTCTGTCATCTTGATAGGAATGAAATGTGCAGACTTAGTCAGTTGGTCTACCACGACCCATATTGCATTGTTGCCCTTTGAAGACCTTGGTAACCCTGTCACAAAATCTATGGAGATGTGCTCCCATTTCCAAAGAGGTTGAATCCTACCAAAGACCACTAACGTGTGCTTGCGTCTTTCGTCCGGTAACCGCTCACGATCGTAAATGCCTTGTGAGATCCCGTTACCTTATAATACAATAATAAATCAAAACCAAGTCCCACTTGATTTACTACTTTTAAAGTCCATTAACCAATCCCCATATTTCCAAGATTGCCATTCATGGCCAACCTTCCATCTTAGCATGTATTCACAACTTTGCCCTTGGTTTAATCATTTCAAACCTTCCACTCCTTAACACATAAACACAATAAACCCATAACTGATTCATAGACATCTAAGTTCACCGAACAATTCCCATGGGGTTCCGCCATACACCATGGCCGAACCCATGGTCCCTTATTTTCCTTTAATTACGAAAATGCCATTCATGGCTATCATTATCCCTTATTCTCATTCATAATGTACATAGACTAATAATTAACCCAATAATCCTAGTTCATAAAATAAACCTCATGGGGTTCGGCCATACACCTTGGCCGAACCCATGATCCTCCACTTTATTTAAAATACACAAAACATAATCCACAAATTTGATTCATGGGGTTCGGCCATACACATGTATGGCCGAACCCATGATGTCTTTGTTTCCAATTTTCACTAATGATCCATAATTAGGAAGTTTCCAAATTAATCATCCATCCTTCCATAATAAGAAGGTTTCCAAAATAACATTCCATAATTATAAGGTCCCTAAATTAAAACTTCCTAATTTAGTCTTCACCTTCCAAAAATAAAAACTTTCTAAATAAACCAACTTCCATAAATGGATGCTTTCTAATTTGGCAACCTCCTTCCAAAATTAGAAGGTTTCTAAATTTAATATTGTAACGGCCCAGATTTTCAAATCAAGAAATATATTGGCTATTATTTATTTTAATTGTTGAAATTAAGAATTTTGATGGAATGAATGGTAAATGGATCAAAATTTGGGCAATGGCCCAAGTATGGTCCAATGGACCATGGATTGGATTATTTCCAATTAATTGGGTCAATGATGGTTAATTGGGTCAAGGATGGTCAATTGGATCAAATACCCATTTGGGACCCAATGGGTCAAGATGGTTTGAGCATTAGGGTAAATGGGTAGGAGGTGAATTTAATTGGGCCATGGACCCAATAGTGATCAAAGTAAATGGAATGGAATGAAGTGATTAAAATCACCTAAGTTATATTGGAATGAATCAAGATGGCATAATCAAATGGGGCCGAACTCCACCTCATCAAGTGAGGTGGCGTGTGGACTAAGACACAGGTGGGGGCGACCACCATGGTTGACTTGGTCAACCATGGATAAGTCAAAGGGAATTGAGGAGGATCAACGTGAATTAAATTGAATAAATTGATTAAAATCACCTAAGTTAAGTTGGAATAGATCAAGGTGGCATAATCAAGTAGGACCCAACTCCACCTCATCAAGTGAGGTGGCAGGTGGGCCAAGGCATTGGTGGGGCCGGTCACCATGGTTGAGGTCAACCATGGGTGGATTCATGGAGAAATTAAAGAGAAATAAATGGAATTAAATTATGTAATTAAATGACCTAAGTTAGATATCAAATTAAATAAATGAGTTGCATTATATGGAGTGAGTTCAATGGGGGTGAGTCACCTAGGAAATGGGTGAGTCAAATGGGTGGTTTCATCTCATGGAACACCCAACCATCAAGACAAAACCATCCAAAATCGTTGGATGATGTGGAGTGCCACGTGGAAGGCATGCTCCCCCCTTGGCTAGACCAAAAGCTTAGGTGGAGAGCATGCATTGGCCCATTGTGAAGTGGTGGTTCCACCTCACCCAAACCACCAAACCAACCATGGTAAAGGACCCAAAACCGTTGGCCATGGGAGGGGTTGGGTGTGCCATGTGGAGGGCATGCACCCTCCATGGCTAGACAAGATCCTTAGAAGGTGGACATGCTAGGGCATGCATTGGCCCATTGTGAGGTGGTGGTTTCACCTCACCCAAACAACCAAACCACCAAGGAAACCCAAGCCCAAAACTGTGTGCATGGGGTGGTATACTAGACAAGAGGCCTAAGATTAAGGGCATGCAAGACCATACATTGGTCAAAGGAGAGGTGGTGGAGTCTAACCCAAGCAACCCAAAAGAAGATGGAAAAATCTAGGGTTTCCATCTCACTCTCCCTTCCTCTCTCCCTCCCTCCCTCTCTTGGCCGACCCTCACACAAGGAGAAAGACAAAAAAAAGACTTAGAGAAAAGGAGGAGATCCCAAGGTTGGCCGACCACACTCCCAAGACCCAAGACTTAGGATATTTTCCATTCTTTCCTCCTCTCCCTCTCTCAAACCTACCTCCATCTTGGCCGAGCCAAACCTTGGTGATCTCATCTTGATCAAGCTCATATATTGGCCGAAGATCAAAGAGAAGAAGAAGAAGGAAGGCTAAGGATCAAAGAGGAGCAAAAGGAAACTGGAAGAGCCGCGGGATTGGTAAGTAGTCCTCAACAAGAGTTTATTTTCAAAAGAGTTAAAAGGAGACCATGGAGTCCATTTTTCTTGGATTAAATTGGTGGCCAAAATATTATGGGCCATGGATCTAAAATCCATCCAAGAAAGGGGATGAGAAATGGACAAACCCTAATAGGTAAGATAGGTTAAGAAAAATAATGGAATACTAAGGACACTATATATATCTATGGGTTATGTATGCATGCATGACAAAAATGGGTAAAAGCCCATGGTTCGGCATGGCCGAACCCTAAATGTTATGGATACATGGAGAGGACCTCATGCATGTCAAAAATATGGTGATCAAGATATATGGTTTGGCCTTTGCATGGCCAAACCCTAGGGTTTCTTGTATGAGAACCATCAAGTAACAAATCATGAAAATATGATTTTTGAAGAAATAATGAACCATATGGTTTGGAAGGAGATTAAGTAATTCTTAAGGGGTTTAAAGGATAGAGACCATGGAATGATGGTTAATGATTTTGAGGTTTTTGAATGGTTAAAAGTTAGTAAATTTTAAAGGGGTCAAGTGAGGAAAACCATGGAGAAATGTTAATGAGTATTTATGGTCTCAAACCTTGCAAATGAAGATGAACCATGGACCATGGGTTCGGCCATGTTGTATGCCCGAACCCCATGGAGAGATTTTGGTGGAGTTATGTAACGTCCCGCCCTTTTTCACTTGTTTTTTCCGGTAAATTCAATGTATATTTTTTTTTTTTGTAATAGAGTAGAGTGATAGACCTCGGGACGTCACGATGCGAGTTAAGTCCGAACTTCCAAAGTCCAACCCTTAACTGGCCAACCCTATGTGTGTATGGACTCAGTCCAATGAAATGATTCACACATAGCAATACCGACTTGAGGAATAAAATCATACAACTGCGGAATCATAATCATCAATATGCGGAATTATATTAGAACCACGTTCTAATCCATTCAGATAGCAAAGTACGTCATAGACATGGTGTATGGCAATGGTGTGTGGCCGAACCCCACTAAGGCATGTATGGTGGACTTAGACATGGTTGAAACATTGGGTTAATTTGTCGATGTGTAATAAGGTAACGAGATCTCGCAAGAGGTGCGCGATCGGTGACCGAATTCGTGGACGAAAACGCGAGGCACATTAGTTGGTCTTTGGTAGGATTCCTACCTCATTGTAAGCCATGGATTATGTGTATATGAATGCTTTACTTGACTTATTTTGGTATAAAATTATATGTATTAAAGATGGGATTTAATGCTATGGTTTGTAATATTATTATATGGCATATTGCACTTACATCACATACATGGCATGGGAGGGATGAAATGAAACCAGAGTCCATGCTCCGTCGGGGCGACTGATAAACACACATGGGGATACTATGTGTTTATGATTCCTTGATGAGGCTTTTCCATCAAGAGGGATACTATGTGCTTGTGATTCCTTGATGAGGCTTTTCCATCAAGAGGGATACTAAGTCCTTGTGATTCCTTGATGAGGCTTTTCCATCAAGAGGGATACTAAGTGTTTGTGACCCATTATACAAGTTCACCATCTTAGGTTCATAATTGACCCATAATTCCTTAACCACTTAGGTCCATAATGAACCTCATGGGGTTCGGCCATACACCATGGCCGAACCCATGATTCTCCACTTTGGCCTTTAATTACACTTGCCATTACCTTCATCACCTTAGGTTTAGATTCCAAAACATAATCCACCATTGATTCATGGTTCATAAATAAAATAACATAATCCATAAATCATTTATTTGTTTTCTCTATTTGGTCCACCATTCATTTAAAATACCAAGTCCATACATGACCCATAAATTTGGTTCATAGGGTCGGCCATACACCATGGCCGAATCCATGATATCATGGTTCCATAATTAGATACTTTCCCAATTTAGTATCCATGCTTCCATAATTAGACACTTTCCAAATTTAGCATCTATGCTTCCATAATTAAACACTTTCCAAATTTAGTAACATCATCCATTTAATCAATCAACATTCATCTATGATCCTCAATCATTTAAATCCAATAGAATTATTAATACATCGCCATGGGGTTCGGCCATACACCATGGCCGAACCTCACCCTTTTGTTTTGTGCCTTTCTTTCCATTTAAACCTTATTTAAAACATACATAATGTTCTATGGTTTTCATCCCTCAAAAATAACCAACAACCTTCCATTAAAATTTATTAAAGTTCTTCCATGTAATCCCTTCAAGAGAATTGATAATCCTTCCATGGTTTTCCAACCAATAAAATTAATAAATCAGCCCACATGATTCAATGTCTAAGAAACCCCAAATCCATAACTATATTTGGTGGGGTTCGGCCATACACCATGGCTGAACCTCATCCCTTCTTTTCTATTAAAATTATCACATCATCCATCAATTCTCTTCCATGGGGTTCGGCCATACACCATGGCCGAACCCTATGGTTTTTTTATCTTAAAACAAATTAATCAAAACCATAAAATCACGTACCGGTTCTTGCTCTTCCAATCCTTCTTCTTTCCTTAGCCTCTTTCCACTTCTTCTTGATCTTTCCCAAGCCGTGACCACCTTCTTGTTGTTGTGTGTGTGCTGCCATCTCCTTGAATGTAATGTGAATGGCATGCACCCCCATTGCTTCTCCTTTATTACTTCCCATTGATCCCAACTTGGAAGGTGCCATGCGCCCCTTCTCCCTTGTTGCCTTTCTATAAATCCTTCCCATTAATCCTATCTTAGAAGGTGCTAAGTTAGATCCTACCCTATGCCGTGTGCCCCTTGTTTGTGGCTGCCTTTCATTAAATCCTTCCCATTAATCCTATCTTAGAAGGTGCTAAGATAGATCATTCCCTATGCCGCGCCATGCTTCCCTTTTAAAATATGCCATGCACCCCTTCCATTTAGTCATTGCCTTAATTAATCTCCATTGGTTCTTAACTTAGATTGTGCCATGCGCCCTTTGATGCCTTTCTTTTATTAAACCTTCCCTTAATCCTATCTTTATTTAGATTAGATAACTTCCTTGGCTGCGCATAACATATAGATATTCATATCTATCATGCGACCAAGCCATCTATATTTATCTCTAGATATCTTCTTTATTTAATCTTAGATACCTTCTCAAGATATTCTAACATATCAATGTGGATATGAAAAATCCCACATACACGGCCAAAGTAATCTTTATTTAATTTTTAAACATCTCCTTGGATATTCAAATCCAATAATTCGGCCATGCACAATCATTTATTTAATTCAGACATAATGCATAATCTTTTAATTCAACCTCATTTAAATTTATTTGAAACCATTTATCAAAATCGTTGGGTCTTAATTGGGCAAAGACCCAACATTTTATCCATTTTAGATCCATATCTAAAATTCATAAATGAAATGGGTAATTTCCGTAAATATTTATAACTTGAAAATCTCGGGTGTTACAATCTCCACCTTCCATAATTAGAAGGTTTCCAAATTACTTTCCAAATTAATCTCCACCTTCCAAAATTAGAAGGTTTCCAAATTTAGAAACTTTTCAAATTTAAAATATCATTTCCGTAAATAAACCCTAGTGGGGTTCGGCCATACACCATGGCCGAGCCTCACCCATAGAGACAAATCCATCCTTTTTCATTTCACTTTTTAAATTAGTAACCAAATCTATGGGGTTCGGCCATATACCATGGCCGAACCCTATGGTTCATGATCTTGACCATTATTTGATCCTTGATCTTCCATTTAATTTAAGTCCATTAAAATTCAATAATAATACCACCAAAAAAATCAACCATGCATCCAATTAAACCTTTTAAAATCATGAATCCACACCTATGATTTTCATCTTCATATTCCATTAAAATACCAAATATTCTTCATGGTTTTGAACCCATAAATCAAACCATGTCTTTCCATGGTTTCCATCTTTCAAACTTTAATTAAATTACCATAGTCTTTCCATGGGGTTCGGCCATTCACCATGGCCGAGCCCTATGGTTCATCGTTCCATTAAAATCATCAAACCATCTCCCAATCTTCTTCCATGGGGTTCGGCCAAACACCATGGCCGAACCCTATGGTTCTTTTATTTTAAACAAAATTTATAAAATACTAACCGGTTCCGATTGATTTTTTGCTCTTCCAATTCTTCTCCTTTCTTCTTGATTTTTTTCCAAACCAAGAACACCTCTTGCTGGCTGCCTTCTTTCTTCTTGTTTTGCCGTGAATAAGAATGGAGAGGGAGAAAGAAAATTCGGTAATGTGTGTATGAGCCGTGCGCCCCTCCCCTCTTTCTTTTATAATCTTCCCTTGGTTCCATCTTTAGAAGGTGTCATGCGCATATCCCTTTGTTTAGCAATGCTGTGTGCCCCTTTCTTATTTTTGGAAAGTCCTCTATTTAGCATATGCCAATGCGCCCCTTGTAATTCTATGTAAGCTATTGCCTTAATGGCATTCTTAATCAAGGGAAATACCCCCTTTAAAATGATCTATGCGCATCACATATAGATTGCACATCTCCCACACGGCCATGCATTTAATCCAAATCCCTTAATTATATAAATTGAATTACTAATTAATTTCAGCCCATTTAATTTATTTTGAAACCATTTGCCAAAACCATTGGGTCTAAATCGGGCCAATGACCCAACTCTTTACCCAATTTAAGATCCATAACTAATATTCACAAATTAAATGGATAATTTTCATACCAAATAATAAATTGAAAACCCAGGGTGTTACAATCACTTCCCTTTTATTTAATCCCACATACATAAACCCTAAGTCCATCAAAACAATCCCCATGGGGTTCAGCCATACACCATGGCCGAACCCATGGTCTTTCATTTTTTACCGCCGACCCAAAGTCTCAGAAGAGTCGGTCATCTTCATTGGAAGAAAATGCGCAGACTTGGTCAGTCGGTCTACCACAACCCATATCGCATCGTTGCCTTTTGAAGACCTTGGCAACCCCATCACAAAATCCATGGAATTGTGCTCCCATTTCCATTCCGGCACTAGTAAGGGTTTGAATAACCCTAGTGGCTTCTGATGTTCCGTATTAACCTTCTGACAAGTTAAGCAATGAGCCACAAATTCCGCCACATCTCTTTTGAGTCAGTGCTACCAGTAATGTCTCTTCAAGTCGTGATACATCTTGGTGCTGCCCGGATGAATGGAGAGTTTGGTCTGATGTATCTCGACAACAACTCTTTTCTGCAGCTTTTAGGCACATAAATCCTACCCCTGAATACAAGACCCTGTCCTGGTCGTAACTCCCATTCTGGTATGGCTTCACCAGTAGACATTTTGGCCCATATTTCCTCCACTTCCGGATCTGCTCGCTGTTCCTGTTCAATCTTGGTAACCATGTTGGACCGTATGATCAAGTTGTACATACTCCCATGGTTATTGATGTAAAGATTAAACTCTCGAATATTATTCAACATCTCCCATTCTGTCCTGATCAAACATGCCACTGATGCATGTGATATACGGCTGAGGGCATCTGCCACCTTGTTCGCCTTGCCCGGATGATATTGAAGCGCAAACTCATAATCCGCCAGATATTCCATCCATCTGCGCTGCCTCAGGTTGAGCTCTTTCTGATCAAATAAGTACTTCAAGCTCTTATGATCTGAAAATACTTCAAACTTCTCACCATATAGATAGTGTCTCCAGCTTTTGAGAGCGAAGACCACTGCGGCTAGTTCCAGATCATGTGTGGGATAGAGGCGTTCATGAATTTTTAACTGTCTTGATCCATATGCCACCACACAATGAGTTTGACTGAGGACACACCCAAGTCCTTCTCCTGAAGCATCGCATTGTACTTCATAACCCTTGTCTTTTTCGGGCAAAATTAAGATAGCAGCAGTTGTAAGTCTGTCTTTCAGCTCCTCAAATTTTGGTTGCACAGGTCTGACCATTCATATTTGACTCCCTTCTGAGTGAGTTGAGTCAATGGAGATACGATTTTGGAGAAGTCCATAATAAACTTCCGGTAGTAACCAGCGAATCCCAAGAAACTACGGATCTCGGTTACATTATTTGGCGCTTTCCATTCACTCACTGCCGCCACCTTAGCTGGGTCCACGGCTATACCTTCTGCTGATATAACATGCCCCAAGAAGTTAACCTTGGGTAGCTAGAATTCACACTTGCTGGATTTGGCATATAACTTGTTCTTCCTCAATGTGTCCAAGTGCTCAGCATGTTCTTCTTGAGTTTTGGAATAAATTAAAATGTCATCAATAAATACAATGACAAATTGGTCCAAGTAAGGAAGGAAAATCCTATTCATAAGATCCATGAACATAATTGGTGCATTGGTGAGTCCAAACGGCATGACTACAAACTCAAATAGTCCATACTGCGTTCTGAAGGCTGTCTTTCCTATGTCCTCCTCCCTAACACAATTGGTGCATCTGGATGCTTGCCTGGTAATTGTTGTTGTATGAGAATTCTACCAACCGCAAGTGACCCTCCCATCCACCCTTGAAATCTAGCATACATGCTCTCAGCATAATCTATGGATTTAATATCCAAAATTCGGCCATAATAATCTTTTAATTATTTCATAGATATCTCATCCCTTTTTAAATATTCTAGCACATCATTGTGGATTTAGAATCGCACATATCTCTCATGCGCATAAGCTATGGATTTCACATTCAAAATTCGGCCAAGCACTATCCCATTTAATTTTTGATAAAACCAATGCCATAATTTAATTGGGTCCTAATTGGGTCATGGCCCAATTCCTTATCCATTTAAGATCAAATCTAAAATTCACAATTGAAAATGGATAAATTTCATAAAATAATAAATTGAAAATCCGAGGTGTTACATAATATAACAATCAATTAAAACCAAGTCCCACTTGATTTACAACAATGTGCAAGTCCATAAACCAAACTTGTGGAGTTCGGCCATACACCATGGCCAAACCTCACCCCTTTTGTTTTAATTTCTTCCTTTGGTTTATTAATCAATAACCCCTAAGTTAAACATTTAATCACTCCCCTTTTATTTCATTCCAACATACATAAACCCTAAGTCCATCAAAACATAATCCATAAATCATTTCCCATTTGATTTAAATCACCTTTAATTTTCTTCCAGATAAACTGAAGTTTTTCAGAAAAAAATTAAGTAAACATCACTTTTCAATTCAGTCGACTGAATCAGTAATTCAGTCTACTGAATCCTCTTGGATACAGTCCTTTGCTTTACCCGCAGACTTTCAGTCGGTTGAACTATAACTCGGAACTGTTCTTACCCTGACTCGTAACCTTTCAGTCGACTGAAACACAAGTTCAGTCGGCTGAATCTGAGTCAAAACCTTCGTATCACTAGTCAATCCTCTTTCAGTCAACTGAATAAGAGATTCAGTCGGCTTACTTTGAATCAGATTGACTGTCTGTTCGGCCAGTGTAGATTCAGTCGTCTGAATCCTCAACCAACAACTTTCGTGTTTGATAAGCAATTTTACAGTCGGCTGAAAATTCCAGAATCCTTTTCTTATCCGTTACGTCTGAGTTCAGTCGACTAAATCACCATATTCAGTCGGCTGAAACTCCCAGAAACTCTTTCTATTTCCAGCCACCATTAGTTCAGTCGACTGAATACCATGTTCAGTCGGCCGAAACTCCTAGAAACTCTTTCTATTTCCGGCCACCATTAGTTCAGTCAACTGAATACCATATTCAGTCGGCTGAAACTCCCAGAAACTCATCTCTGGTTCGTTCAATACCTAGTTCAGTCGACTGAATCAATGATTCAGTAGACTGACTGTTTCGTCAGTCTTCTCTTTTGCATATTTTGTACATCCTTTCTTCATGAAACTTCCTCCTAATATTATTCCAACATATTTAACATCATCCATATTTATCTATGTTCTTCCATCATTTAAATCCATTATAATTCATTAATGACCTTCCATGGTTTTCAACCCATAAAAATACACCATGTCTTTCCATTAAACTTGCTATATTCATCTCCCAATTTTCTTCCATGGGGTTCGGCCATACACCATGGCCGAACCCTATGGTTCCTTATTTTAAACAAAACATCAAACTATTTACCGGTTCTGGGACTCCTTCGGTTCTCCTTCGGTTGTTCTTGCTCTTCCAATCCTTCTCCTTCTTCTTGATCTTTCACAATCGCTGGCTGCCTTCTCTTTCCCTTCTTGTTTTACTGCCGAGAATAAGAGATTGAAAGAGAGAGAGAGAGAGAGTTCGGCTATGGTGTAAACCGTGAGCCCCTGTATGTCTCCCCTTTTATCACTTCCTCTTGATCCCAAGTTAGAAGGTGCTAAGATAATAATTCCCCTTGATACATTAGCAATTGCCGTGTATTATAACTTGAGTTGCCGTGCACCCCCTTTGTAATTAGTAGTTGCGGATTTTTAATCAAAGAGAGACTCCTTTTAAAATTGATCTTATGCACACCACATAAATGAACAAATCTCGCATTCGGCCAAACAATATCCCATACACGGCCATTTAATCTTCATTTGATTTTTAAACATCTCCTTGGATATTCAAATCCAATATTCGGCCATGCATAATCTTTTATTTAATTTTGGGCATAATGTATTACTAAATTAATTCAACCCATTTAATTTCAATTGAAACCAATTCCAAAACCGTTGGGTCCTAATTGGGCCAATGACCCAACTCTTTACTCAATTTAAGATCCATAACTAATATTCACAAATTAAATGGATAATTTTCATACAAAATAATAAATTAAAAATCCAAGGTGTTACAGGATGGAATGCTGTACTAGTTAATAAGTTTGTTCCCATGGCCGCCTACATGCTCTGCCATACTCTGCCGGTGAATCGACCATCTCTGTCAGACACAATACTCCGAGGAATACCATGCAATTTGATGATATCCCTGATATACCGCCGACCTAAAGTCTCAGATGAGTCTGTCATTTTAATGGGAATAAAATGTGTAGACTTGGTCAGTCGGTCTACCGCAACCCATATCGCATCGTTGCCCTTTGAAGACCTTGGCAACCCTGTCACAAAATCCATGGAGATATGCTCCCATTTCCATTCCGGCATTGGTAAGAATTTGAGTAACCCTGGTGGCTTCTGATGTTCCTTCTTAACCTGCTGACAAGTTAAGCAATGAGCCACAAATTCAACCACATCTCTTTTGAGTCCGTGCCACCAGTAATGTCTCTTCAGGTCGTGATACATCTTGGTGCTGCCCGGATGAATAGAGAGTTTGGTCTGATGTGCCTCAACCAATAACTCTTTTCTGCAGCTCTTTGGTACATATACCCTTCCTCGGAATACAAGACACTGTCCTGGTCATAACTCCCATTCCGGTATGACTTCACCAGTAGATATCTTGACCCATATCTCTTCCACTTCCGGGTCTGTAGCTGTTCCTGTTCAATCTTGGTAACCATGTTGGACCGTATGATCAAATTGTACATACTCCCATGGTTATTGATGTACAAGTTGAACTCTCGAATGGTATTCAACATGTCCCATTCTGTCCTGATCAAACATGCCACAGATGCATGTGATATGCGGCTGAGTGCATTTGCTACCTTGTTCGCTTTACCAGGGTCATAACGAATTGCGAACTCATAATCTGCCAAATATTCCATCTATCTGCGCTGCCTCAGGTTGAGCTCTTTCTGATCAAACATGTACTTCAACTTTTATGATCCGAAAACACTTCAAATTTCTCGCCATAAAGATAATGTCTCCAGCTTTTGAGAGTGAAAACCACTGCGGCTAGTTCAAGATCATGTGTAGGATAGAGACGTTCATGTATTTTTAACTGTCTTGATCCGTATGCCACCACACGATTACTTTGACTGAGTGTACACCCCAGTCCCTCTCCTGAAGCATCGCATTGTACCTCATAACACTTGCCTCTTTCCGGCAAAATTAGGATAGGAGTAGTGGTAAGTCTCTTCTTCAGCTCTTCAAACCTGCAATTGCACAAATCTGACCATTCATATTTGACTCCTTTCTGAGTGAGTTGAGTAAGTGGAGATACAATTTTTGAGAAGTCCATGATAAATTTCTTGTAATAACCAGCCAATCCCAAAGAGCTACGGATCTCAGTTATATTCTTTGGCACTTTCCAATCTCTTACTGCCGCTACCTTAGCCGGGTCCACGGTTATACCTTCTTCTGATATAACATGTCCCAAAAAGTTGACCTCAGATAGCCAAAATTCACATTTATTGGCTTTAGCATATAGTTTATTCTTCCTCAAAGTGTCCAGAACTATTCTCAGGTGCTCAGCATGTCCTTCCTGAGTTTTGGAGTAAATCAAAATATCATCAATAAATACAATGACAAATTGGTCCAAGTAAGAACGGAAAATCCTGTTCATAAGATCCATGAACACAGCCGGTGCATTGGTGAGTCCAAACGGCATGATTACAAACTCATATAGTCCATATCGCGTTCTGAAGGCTGTCTTTTCTATGTCCTCCTCCCTAACCCGGATTTGGTGATATCCGGACATCAGGTCAATCTCAGAGAAATGACTGGAACCATTAAGTTGATCAAATAAATCATCGATCCTAGGTAGAGGGTACTTGTTTCTAACCGTCAGCTGGTTCAGTTTTCGGTAATCCACACACATACGTAGTGAACCATCCTTCTTCTTTACAAATAAAACCGGAGCTGCCCAAGTAGATGTACTGTTCTGAATGCACCCCAGTCTGAGCAGTTCATCAATCTGCTTCTTTAACTCGGACATCTCTACTGGTGCCATCCGGTAATGTGGTAATGACACTAGTACAGTGCCAGGGTACAACTTGATTTCAAAATTGATCTCCCTCATGGGAGGCAAACCAGGGAGTTCCTTTGGAAAAACGTCCGCATAGTCCCTTACTATTTCCGGAAGTTCAACCACCGGTGCCTTGTTGATTATGATAATGTTCAATACCAGATGATTCAACCCTTCATGCAGTCTGCTTTGTTTATCAGCACGCACCACATGTTGTTTTCCCTCGGGCGACCAAAATGTCACCCTGCGACGATAACAATCAATGTTGCCCTTAAAGCTAGCCAACCAATCCATGTCGAAAATAATATCATATTCTGACATATCGAACACCAAATAATTGAACTCAAATCTGAGTCCAACAAGTTCAGTATTCACTGCTGTGCATATAAGTCCCAATGATGTGTCTTCGACGGGGGAGACAATAGTGAGTGGTGTGGACAGTTTTTGTACCAATGTACTAGCAGTTATAAATGCAGCAGATATGAAAGAGTGAGATGCTCCTGAATCAAATAATGCAAAGGCGTAGGAACTACTGACTACTGTCATACCTTGAATCACAGAATGATCCTCTGCTGCTGGAGGTGCTAAGGTGAATAACCGTCCAGATCCTGTAGGCGGCCGTCCCGCCTGGTTAAATGTCCTGCCTCCACATGAATTAGCTGGCCTAATTGGTGGACAAGATGAACCTCTAGAATATGAGGGTTTGTTGAGTTGTGGACATTCCCTCTTAAAATGGCCAGGCTGATCAGAATGAAAGTAGTTGCTCACACCTTTGGGAGCCTGAGTGACTGATGTAGATGGGGAGGGATGATTGGGACGAAAGCCCCCTCCTGACCTAGTAGATGCTGAGGGTCTGCTAGAGTTTGGTCGGAACCTCTTATTGGGCTGAAATGTACCCCTCCCACTCTGAGCTCGGCGATTGTCAAAACGCGTTAACTTAGCCATCTTTTGCTCTGCTATAGTGGCCCTGCTGACCACCTCTGCCAATGTAGCTGCTTTAAATATAGTTACCTTGGCCCTTATGCTTGGCCGTAGGCCCCGCTCAAACTTGCGTGCCCTCCGATACTCTGTATCCACCATATAGAATGCATATACAGACAAACTGAGAAACTCCTGGTGATACTCTGCCACTGTCATGGTACCTTTTACCAAAGATAGAAAAGCCTGAGTCTGGCGCTCCTTCTCCTCCTCAGGGAAATAATGTTCCAGGAAGGTAGCTGAGAACTGCTCCCAAGTCATTCCAGTCCTCTCTCCTTCCTGAATAAGGGTTTGCTGCTTCTCTACAACCTCCCACCATTTACTGGCATCATCGATCAGTTGTGATGTGGCCAGTAAAATTTTGTCAGCATGCCTCTTGATCTTGAGTAGGGTCAAGATCTGTGTAATCTTCTTAGGCCAATTTTCCGCTCTGACAGCCCCTTCTCTCCCTTTGAAGTAAGGAGGGCATTGTTGCTGGAAGTCCCTGACCATGCTCCTGTCATTGTTTTCCTTTGTAGTTCCATTCTCATTCAGGTGCTGTTGAAGCACCGAAGTGACCACTGCTTGAACCAAATTTTGCAATTCAGGAGGCACCACCGGTATGTCCACGCTACTTGCTTCCTCCTCGTGGAGGGATGGTTGTTCTTCCTCACGGTAAGATTGGCGTTCCTCCTCATGATGAGATGGTTGCTCCTCCTCATTTCGAGGGATGTTCTACCGCATCTTCACCCCCACTTGGGTTTTGTCGGGTATTTCTCCTTGGCCTTCCCCTTGGAGCCATCTTTCCCTAAGCCATTAAAAAAAATATATCATGACTTAGTTTCCATCATAAAATTTGTATTTCCTACTTTGGGGAAAATTTCCAAATAAGCACTATTGATTTTTGCTTTGTTTCTGGAGAAATACATCCTTTGTTGCTATGTTTGATAATCCGATTATTTTGACTGTACTTCCTTTGCTATCATTCGTCTGAGTCTGACGAAGTAAATTAATGCACGAGACCGGATTAATTTACTCCGAAAGATTCAATGTTTCGGGTTCACTCTGATACCAACTGTAACAGCCCGCCCTTTTTCACTCGCTTCTTCCTGTAAATCAGAGTCTATATTTTTTTATAAACGAAGAGTGATAGAGCGCGGGACGTCATGACCCGAGCTAAGTCCGAACTTCCAAAGTCCGACCTTTAACTGGCCAACCCTATGTGTGCATGGACTAAGTGCACAAAATGGTTCACACATAATAATATCAACTTGCGGAATAAAAAATCATAACTGCGGAAAATAATAGAACCAAGTTCTATTCCATTCAGATAGCAAAGTACGTCAAGTCCTTAATCATCATGAAGATATCATAATTATCAAAACAAACATCCGACTATCTAAGTTATTACATTCCGAAATCTAGATACTCAAATACAAGTCCATGAGTAACTTTTATTCAAAACATATAAAATAAATCATCCAAGCTCCTATGCCTGGCCCTCCTTGAGTTCATCGTTCCCCTTGATTCCTGTATCATCAACTAAGGTAGAAGTAGAGCGTTAGAAGAACGCGCCCAGTAGGTATTCTAGTTACAGCTAACACATGGTTAGTACAAAACATATATTATAACATAATATCCAAAATCATGTAAAACCATGCCATGCAATGATGACAAATGTAATGAGTCCCACCCATCACATGTACATAAAAGTACCCACCACATAGGTCTTTTGGACACCTCGACGGAGTGTGGACCCTTCGGATTCTTCCTTATGGAAAAACACATCAAGGTACCGCACATAGGTTTTTCGGACGCCCCGACGGAGTGTGACACCTCCGGTTACAAATCCTCCACCCCATGCCATGCATGAGATGTCAATGAATTACATGCTATTTTATAATATAAACATAGCATTTAAAATCACAATTGAAACATATCCAATACATGCTATTTTATCATTTAAACATAGCATTTAAAATCATAATTTGAAACATATACTTTGTAACATAAATTCATCAAAAATAAGATAAATACAATATACATAAACCCATGGTTTCAAAGCGGTGGAATCCTACCAAATACCGCTAATGTGTCCTTGCGTCTTTCGTCTGCTAACCGCTCACGATCGTAAACACCTTGTGAGGTCCCGTTACCTTATAATATAACAATTAATAATAACCAAGTCTCACTTGATTTTCAAGGTTCTAAGTCCATAAACAGAACCCCATGGGGTTCGGCCATACACCATGGCCGAACCCATGGTCTAATCTTTAGTTAATTACAATAATGCCATTGTTCATAACCATAGCCATTTTCCTTGCTTAGGTTCCAAAGTAATCCATACTTACTTCTTTAATCCAAACACATAGTCCAATAAATAATTCATGGGGTTCGGCCATACACCATGGCCGAACCCTATGTCCAATATTTCCATATATTTACAAGGTTACCATTGATTCCATCAACTTATGTTTGATTTCCAAAACATAGTTCCATTAATTCTACGTAATTACCAAAATGCCATCTATGGCTAACTTAACCCATCATCCAATCCTTTCAAACATTAAAATCATAAATTATTCCCCATGTGGTTCGGCCATACACCATGGCCGAGCCCATGGTCCTTCATTCTAGACCCTATTTACAAAATTGCCATTAGCCTAATTATTTCCAACCTTCTATTCATTAACACATAAACCTAAACTCATAAAATAGGTTCATGGGGTTCGGCCATGGATAAACCTAAACTCATAAAATAGGTTCATGGGGTTCGGCCATGGTGCATGGCCGAACCCTATGAGGTCTAAATTTCCATTTTCATCAACCTCCATTATTAGCAATTCCATAATTAACAAGTCCACAAGAAAGTTTCCAAGTTTAGCATGCTTCCTTCCATAATTAGATAATTTCCAAATTTAGCATGCAACTTCCATAATTAAAAATCATCTTCCATAAATAAACTCTAGTGGGGTTCGGCCATACACCATGGCCGAACCTCACCCAATTGAGACAATCCATTCACTTTCTAATTTAATATAACTTCCATAAATAAAAGCTTTCTAATTTAGCAACCTCCTTCTATAAATAAAAACCTTCCCATTTTAAACTCCTCCTTCTATTTTTAGAAGGTTTCCAAATTTATCTCCACCTTCTATATTTAGAAGGTTTCCATATTTAAAACATAAATCCTTCCATACTTAAAATGTTTCCAAGATAATCATCCAACCTTCCAAATTAGTAACCATCTCCATGGGGTTCGGCCATGGTGTATGGCCGAACCCTATGGTTCACGATCTTGACCATTATTTCAGTCCATTAAAATTCAACAATAATACCTACACAACTCCATGGGGTTCGGCCATACACCATGGCCAAACCCTATGGTTCAAGATCCTCTCTTTAAAAATTACCAATCATTGATCTTCCATTTAGTCCCTTCAATATCCCATAACCTTAACATCAAACACTTATTTAACAATTAACCAAACACCTTCCATGGGGTTCGGCCATGCACTATGGCCGAACCCTATGGTTCCATATTCCCTTTTTTAAATCCAAAACACCTAACCGTCCAAGGTTTCCATGATCTGAAATTTATGAACATAAACCCATAATTATTTCCATCATTCAAACTTCCATTAATCAATCAATGTTCCTCCATGGTTTTCAATATTAATAACCCAATAAAATAGACCATAACTTTCCATGGGGTTCGGCCATGCACTATGGCTGAACCCTATCGTTCTTTCTTTCCATTAAAACATCAAACCATCTCCCAATCTTCTTCCATGGGGTTCGGCCAAACACCATGGCCGAATCCTATGGTTCTTTTATTTCAAAACAAATTTATCAAATAAAAATACAAACCGTTTCTGTTTGATTTCTTGCTCTTCCAATCTTTCTCCTTTCTTCTTAATTTTTCCAAACCAAGAACACCTCTTGCTGGTTGCCTTCTTCTTCCCCTTGCTTTGCCGTGAATAAGAATGGAGAGGGAGAAAGAAAATTTGGCAATGATGTGTATGAGCCGTGCGCCCCCTCCCCTCTTTCTTTTATAATCTGCCCTTGGTCCAATATTAGAAGGTGCTTAAGATACAAATTGCCGACCTTCCTATCTTTCTTTAATAATCATCCCAATCGGCCCATGCTAAGATAAGAATAGCAATGCCGTGAGCCCTTTCCTTGTGCCTCTTTTAGGAGGTGCCATGCGCATAGCCCTTGTGTCTATAATTAGTAGTTGCCTACCCTTTTTAAAAATATTCTAACACCTCATACGTATATCTCCTTAGATGTGCAAATCCCATCCACACGGCCATGAAATCTTCATTTGATTTTTGAACATCTCTTTGGATATTCAAATCCAATATTCGGCCATGCACCATCATTTATTTAATTTTGCATTACTAATTAAATTCAGCTCCATTTAATTTTATTGCAACCAATTCCAAAACCGTTGGGTCCTAATTGGGCCAATGACCCAACTCTTTACCCAATTTAAGATCCATAACTCATTTTCACAAATTAAATGGATAATTTTCATACCAAATAATAAATTGAAAATCCGGGGTGTTACAATATAGATTTGGAAGTCTTACTAAATTTGGAAACTTGTTAACTTGAGAAATTTTTATTTTTTGATATTTTATAATTTTAGATATTATTTTTAATTTTCAAAATACTGCTACTTTTGGAATTTTCTATTTTATGCTATTATTTAAAATTGGTAGTTTATATTTCTTAAAATTAAAATGTTAGAAGGTAACCTAATTTTTTTTAAAACTCTCTATTTAGAATAATAGAAATTCTAGAATTTATATAGATTTGGAAGTGTTACTAAATTTGGAAACTTGTTAAATTGAGAAATTTTTATTTTTAGAAATTTTATAATTTCAAATATGATTTCTATTTTTTGAAATACTTCTACTTTTAGAAATTTCTATTTTAGGCTAATTGGTAGTTTCTATTTTTAGAAACTAAAATGTTAGAAGGAAACCTAATTTTAAAACTCTCTATTTAGAATAGTAAAAATTCTTGAATTTATATAGATTTGGAAGTGTTACTAAATTTGGAAACTTGTTAAATTGAGAAATTTTTATTTTTAGATATTTTATAATTTCAAATATTATTTTTATTTTTCGAAATACTTCTATTTTTAGAAATTTCTATTTTAGGCTAATTGGTAGTTTCTATTTTTAGAAACTAAAATGTTAGAAGGAAACCTAATTTTAAAACTCTCTATTTAGAATAGTAAAAATTCTTGAATTTATATAGATTTGGAAGTGTTACTAAATTTGGAAACTTGTTAAATTGAGAAATTTTTATTTTTAGATATTTTATAATTTTAGATATTATTTTTAATTTTCAAAATACTACTACTTTTGGAATTTTCTATTTTATGCTATTATTTAAAATTGATAGTTTCTATTTGTAAAAACTAAAATTTTAGAAGGTTACCTAATTTTAAAAGTTTCTTTTTAAAATATTTGAAATTTTATAATTATATTGATTTGGGAATCTCACTAAATTTAGAAACTTGTTGCATTGAGAAATTTCAATTTTTAGAAATTTTATAATTTTTGATATTATTTCTAATTTTCAAAATACTTCTACTTTTGAAAATTTCTATTTTAGGATATTATTTGAAATTGGCAGTTTCTATTTTTAAAAACTAAAATTTTAGAAGGTTACGTAATTTTAAATGTTTATTTTTAATATAATAAAAATTCTAGAATTTATGTAGATTTGGAAGTCTTACTAAATTTAGAAACTTATTGAATTGAGAAATTTCAATTTTTAGAAATTTTAAAATTTTAGATATTATTTCTAATCTTCAAAATAATACTACTTTTGGACATTTCCATTTTAGGCTATTATTTAAAATTGATAGTTTCTATTTTTAAAAACTAAAATTTTAGAAGGTTACCTAATTTTAAAGGTTTCTTTTTAAAATATTTGAAATTCTAGAATTATATAGATTTCGAAGTCTTATAAAATTTAGAAACTTGTTAAATTGAGAAATTTTTATTTTTAGAAATTTTATAATTTTAGATATTATTTATATTTTTAGAAATATTGCTGCTTTTGGAAATTTCTCTTTTATGTTATTATTAAAAATATATAGTTTCTATTTTTAAAAATTAAAATTTTAAAAGTTACCTAATTTTAAAAGTTTCTTTTTAAAATATTTGAAATTCAAGAATTATATAGATTTAGAAGTCTTACTAAATTTAGAAACTTGTTGAATTTAGAAATTTTTATTTTTAGAAATTTTATTATTTTAGATATTATTTATATTTTTCAAAATACAGCTACTTTTTGGAAATTTCTATTTTACGCTATTATTTAAAAATGGCGGTTTCTATTTTTAAAGACTACAATTATAGAATGTTACCTAAATTTAAATGTTTCTTTTAAAAATAGTAGAAATTCTAGAATTTATATAGATTTGGAAGTCTTACTAAATTTAGAATCTTGTTGAATTAAAAAATTTTGATTTTTATAACTTTTATAATTTTAGATATTATTTCTAATTTTTGAAATGCTTCTAAATTTGGAAATTTCTACTTTATGCTATTATTTGAAATAGGCAGTTTCTACATTTAAAAACTAAAATTTTAGAAGGTTAGCTAATTTTAAAAGTTTCTTTTTAAAATATTTGAAATTCTAGAATTACGTAGATTTGGAAATATTACTAAATTTAGAAACTTCTGAATTGAGAAATTTCTATTTTTAGAAATTTTATAATTTTAGATATTCTTTCTATTTTTTCCAAAAACTACTACTTTTGGAAATTTCTATTTTATGCTATTATTTAAAATTGATAGTTTATATTTTTTTAAACTAAAATTTTAGAATGTTACCTAATTTTAAAAGTTTCTTATTAAAAATAGTAGAATTCTAGAATTTATATAGATTTGGAAGTCTTACTAAATTTAGAAACTTGTTGAATTGAGAAATTTCTATTTTTAGAAATTTTATAATTTTAGATATTATTTATATTTTTCGAAATACGGCTACTTTTGAAAATTACTATTTTAGGTTATTATTTAAAATTGGCAGTTTCTATTTTTAAAAACTACAATTTTAGAAGGTTAATTACATTTAAAAGTTGCTTTTAAAAATAGTAGAAATTTAAAATTTATATAGATTTGAAAGTTTTACTAAATTTAAAAACTTGTTGAATTGAAATTTTTTTATTTTTATAAATTTAATAATTTTAGATATTATTTCTATTTTTCAAAATACTTCTACTTTTAGAAATTTCAATTTTAGGCTATTATTTAAAATTGATAGTTTCTATTTTTAAAAACAAAATTTTTATAAGGTTACCTAATGTTAGAAGTTTCTTTTTAAAGTATTTGAAATTCTAGAATTATATAGATTTCAAAGTCTTACTAAATTTAGAAACTTGTTGAATTGAGAAATTTCTATTTTTAGAAATTTTATAATTTTATATATTATTTCTAATTTTTGAAATACTGTTACTTTTTTAAATTTCTATTTTATGCTATTATTTAAAATTGATAGATTCTATTTTTGAAAACTAAAATGTTAGAAGTCACCTAATGTTAAAAGTTTTTTTTTTAAATATTTGAAATTCTAGAATTATATAGTTTAGAAGTCTTACTAAATTTAGAAACTTGTTTAATTGAGAAATTTCTATTTTATAATTTTAGATATTATTTCTATTTTTTGAAATACTTCTACTTTTAGAAATTTCTATTTTAGGCTATTATTTAAAATTGATAGTTTCTATTTTTAAAAATTAAAATTTTATAAGGTTACCTAATTTTAAAAGTTTCTTTTTAATATATTTGAAATTCTAGAATTATATAGATTTGGAAGTCTTACTAAATTTAGAAACATGTTGAATTGAGAAAATTCTAATTTTAGAAATTTAATAATTTTAGATATTATTTTTAATTTTAGAAATACTGCTACTTTTGGAAATTTTCGTTTTATGCTATTATTTAAAATTGATATTTTCTATTTTTAAAAGCTAAAATGTTAGAAGTTACCTAATTTTAGAAGTTTCTTTTAAAAATATTTGAAATTCTAGAATTACGTAGATTTGGAAATCTTAGTAAATTTAGAAGTCTGTGTAAAGGCATAATCTCTGGAAATACTGATTTTTACATCTTTGGGGTTGTCTGTCTAGTGGTCACTACGAGAATGAGGCAGTGTAGTGATTGTGATTCGAACTTCATACTCGTGGTTTGGGATAAGAAGGCCAACAACAAATTGCTTCAATCTGCTGATCCAAGATTGCAAGATTTTGAAGTAGAGGAAATGGAGAGAATGCGCATTGTTGTCTCTCGTGTGTGCTTCCAAGTGCCTCCAAAAGGCCAATAATGAGGGTTGTTATACAAGTATTAAAAGGAAAAGCCTATCTCCCTGAGCTACCAGGTACAAAACCTTCATTCAGACTACGATTTGCCATGGAATACTACAGATGGATCAACATCAACTGAATCATCACCTATTGAATATGATTTGGCATCACCTTACATAAGGGAGATCATGAGGACGCTAATACCAGAAGGCCCTATCCCTACTCCATTAACAAACTACAATCTGTCAAGGAATTCTGAGGATGGATCGATATCACCTTGCATGGAGCCATTAGAATCAGTAAGTTCTGCTGGATATGAATCAGCATCTGAATCACTTACAGAAAGAAGAGCAACAAACACACCGTATCAGATTCAATGGTAGCTACTTCGATATGTAATGGTATGATACAATACAAATTGATTTCTTCTACTATGTTATAGAACTATTGATCAATCAAATAAAGTCATCAAGCCCACAACTGTTCCTTTATACCTGCTACTGCCAATTGAATTAGATGCTTCAACATTTGGAATCGCACTACCCCATTACTAGCATAATACATTTCTTTCTAATATCCAGTTTCGTTTTGTTGAAATTCTCTTGGAGTTTCTATGGAGTATCCATTTGAAGCATGCTGGGAATCTTCTCTGACATTCTCACTGTAATATCTATTGGGGTATTGATAAAAAAAATTCTTTGTGGGGGTTTTCTCCATGATTACCATTAGGATTATGCTAAAACTCTATAGGAAATTCTCTTGAATATCCAATAGGATTTTGCTGATATTGAATTAGGTTATATCTATAAAACCTAAACCCATTCAAATTCTGCTGAGATTCTGCTGGGTGCTGTCTTTAAGATGGACCACTCCTCCTATACCCAGTCATTCAGTTGTCACGTGTGGACACACGTGCTTCATCAGAAATCTATATTTGTTTATTTAATTATGTAAGTGTGTCTCAGTACTGTAAGAGTATGACACCTACATGTCACAGACTTAGAGATTGCACTCACGAATTGCCTGTGTGGCATTTGAACAACACCCGGATTGTTGAACAAGTCAGCCTTCTTCACTTAAACACTCAAGACCAATTTCACTCAAATTCTCACTTAGGCAATTACAAGAGCACACTTCAACACTTGGAAGGAATGAACTTATATTGCAATTGGAAATTTACAACTCTTGAGGAGTAGGTTACAAATGGGAACCTCACCCCTATTTATATCAAAACCCTTGGGAATTAATGGCTAAAATGATGCCACATGCCAATCATCCAATGGATGTGGGGAATTCTAGAAACTCCTAACATATTCTACAAGTTTCTACACACCAAGATTCATCTAAAAGCTTTCTAGACCCTACTTCTTCCTTCTTCCATAAGCTTTTAGAACATTCCAGAGTGTTCTATAAGACTCCACACACTTCTACACAATTCCATAATCTTCTAGAGAACTCCAAAATTCTCTAGAGTTTTCTTGAACCATCCAAAATGTTCTGGAACCTTCCGGATTGTTCCAGACTCTTCTTGAGAATCCAGATCATTCTAAAACATTCCGAAAAGCTCTACAATGTACAAAAACTTGTACATTGAAGAAAGAATTATTAACTATAAAATTTTGACCATTTTCACTTGCACGAAGCACGTTCTGCCAGTCTATCTAAAAAGATAGTGTGCATGAAATTGAAGTTAGATGTCAGCATCTGAATTGGTTACAATTTACAGTCAGTTGGTTGTGCAATTTGCTCTTTTGTGCAGGCTTAATTGTGTCACGTTACCATGTCAATCCTAACACCCCCGGTCCACCCCTCTTTACATGTTCATTTGGATATTTCATTTGAATTTTTATTTTGCTTATGTTTTTTGGCTGTTTCCAAATCCATCCTTTATGTTATTTTCCACGGTTATTTGCAGCAGTATGTAGATCTATGGGGGTCGAGAAGTGCTGGAGAGAACAGTCTAGGTACATTTAGTCATGTCCTTAAACAGGATCCATTTAGACAATGTATGTGGTACTTTTCATAATCCTGATGAACCTATAGGATTTCCTATGGTTACTGTTTAAAATGCTGATTTCAGGAATTAATTGATTGACTTATTAGCCAAAGTGTCATTTAAATTTAATGTGAAGTATTTTCTATTAATTGATGGGATTGTTGATTATTTATTTAACTTGTTTCCTAATTCGGATCTTCTACTATAACAAACAATGGAAATACATATCCAATCACCCAAAAAATAGTCAAATTCGTGTAAGGAAAGTGGGTGCAAAATCCTGTTTTATACACATGTACCACCTTCCTTGCATCTCAGTTTTGAAGTTAACATCCGAATCAGGATAAGTCGTAAACTACAAAGTAGTAGCCCTTGAAGTATTCTTTCCAACCCAAGAAGAATCAAAGCAATCGGACATTGGAGTGAAACTTTATGGTAAAAATACTGAAGATATGTCAAACCTTCATTCTTTTTCTCCCCTTCTTATTTTGTTTCTTTTTCCTTAATTCACTTGCCAAATTAAAAAATCTTCTTATACTTGCTTGTAAATTTCGAATTTCCTCATCATGTATCTTGAGATGATGAAAATAGTCTTCAGACATGTGGATTTCTTCATGGGTTTTTCTTAATGGGCTTAATAATTGGGCTTTTCAAAGTATGAAAAATCTAATAAATAATTTTACCACTTACAGTCAATTCTAAAAATAACTAAATTAATCCAAACTCTCATTAATGGATTTAAGTTAATTATTTTACGAATAAAACCCCTAAAATTGTGGTAAAATAATTATTAAAAATTCCAACTTTCCAAAAATATCAACTTATGCCCATAAATTGCAAAATTTACCTTTTGAATTCTCATATCTTATATTTCCTTATAAATGCTGCAAAACATCCAAAATCCCATTAATCAAATCCAAAAACACACAAAACAATGGGCTAACTAGTCCAAATAGAAAGATAAAATAGTCATTTCCTGTGCTCATCAGTTTCTCTTTGAATGGATAGGGAATGGGGCTTCACCTCATTCAGCAATGGAGCTTCAGGACCTTTGACTTCGTGGACTTTTCTGATAATAGTGTTGCCAATAGCAACAACAACAATAATGGGATAGGTGATGTTGGCCTCAAGGGGCATTGGGGTAGCAACATTTAGCTTCTCCATTGCAGTGATGGTAGCTCCATGGAATCGGATAAGGAAGAAGATAATTGAAAGGAGAAAGGGGGAATTTCAACATATTGTTAAGAACCATGTGAAGAAAATCCTTCAAAGTTATCTATCTCTGAGATAAGATCTGCAACAGAGAGATTCCATTCTAGTAAACGTCTAGGAGGAGGGTCTGCTGGGATTGTGTACAGAGGTGTACTCACCTCTACTAAGACTATAGCTGTTAAAAATTTTAACAAAGAGAAGTATTTTAGAGACACCTTTCCAAGGGAGATGACAACTATGATAAATTCATCAAGACACAAGAATCTCCTTCAACTTCAAGGCTGGTGCTGTGAAGAATTCTAAAAACTCCTAACATATTTTACAAATTTCTACACACCAAGAATCATTTAGAAGATTTTTAGACCCTACTTCTTCCTTCTTCCATAAGCTTCTAGAATATTCCAGAGTGTTCTACAAGACTCCACACGCTTCTACACAATTTTAGAATCTTCTAAAGAACTCCAAAATTCTCTAGAATCTTCTGAACCATCCGGAATCTTCCGGAACCTTTCGGATTGTTCCAGACTCTTCTTGAGCATTCTGGATCATTCTAGAACATTTTGAAAAGCTCGACAATGTACATGTAATCTCTTATTTACATAAATTATAAGATGGCTAGGTTGGGTGAATCTCCGGGTGTGAAATATATTATAGCTTGGTTTTAGGTTATTAATTTTAGTGTTGTTTTGTATTTTTTGAATTATTGATTTTTATTTTGGATTTCATTTAAAGTAGTTCCTAATTATGTCTTTGAGGAATGAGATTACTTTTTTAACATGTTTTTCTGTTTGGTTTATAAAATCATTTACGATGAGGTTATGATGGAACTGCGAGATATATGAGTACAGAGTATCTGTGTAAAGGCATAATCTCTAGAAATACTGATTTCTACATCTTTGGGGTTGTCTGTCTTGTGGTTACAACGGGAATGAGGCGGTGCAGTGATTGTGATCCCATCAATTAATAGAAAAGACTTCACATTAAATTTAAATGACACTTTGGCTAATAAGTCAATCAATTAATTCCTGAAATCAACATTTTAAACAGTAACCGTAGGAAAATCCTATAAGTTCATCAGGATTATGAAAAGTACCACATACATTGTCTAAATGGATCATGTTTAAGGACATGACTAAATGTACCTAGACTATTCTCTCCAGCACTTCTCCATCCCCATAGATCTACATACTGCTGCAAATAACCATAGAAAATAATATAAAGGATGGATTTGGAAACAGCCAAAAAACATAAGCAAAATAAAAATTCAAATGAAATATCCAAATTATTTCGAACATGTAAAGGGGGGTGGGCCGGGGGTGTTAGGATTGACATGGTAACATGACATAATTAAGGTTGCCAAAAAGAGCAAATTGTACAACCAACTGACTGTAAATTGTAACCAATTAAGATGCTGACATCTAAATTCAATTTCTTGCACACTATCTTTTTAGATAGACTGGCAGGAAGTGCTTCGTGCAAGTGAAAATGGTGAAAATTTTATAGTTAATAATTCTTTCTTCAATGTACAAGTTTTTGTACATTGTAGAGCTTTTCGGAATATTTTAGAATGATCCGGAATGCTCAAGAAAAGTCTGGAACAATCCGAAAGGTTCCAGAAGATTCCGGATGGTTCAAGAAAACTCTAGAGAATTGTGGAGTTCTCTAGAAGATTATAGAATTGTGTAGAAGTGTGTGGAGTCTTGTAGAACACTCTGGAATGTTCTAAAAGCTTATGGAAGAAGGAAGAAGTAGGGTCTAGAAAGCTTTTAGATGATTTTTGGTGTGTAGAAATTTGTAAAATATGTTAGGAGTTTCTAAAATTCTCCACATCCATTGGATGATTAGCATGTGGCATCATTTTAGCTATTAATTCCCAAAGCTTTTAGTATAAATAGGGGTGAGGTTCCCATTTGTAACCTACTCCTTAAGAGTTGTAAATTTCCAAGTGCAATACAAGTTCATTCCTTCCAAGTGTTCAAGTGTGCTCTTGTTGTAACGCCCCGCCCTTTTTCACTCGCTTCTTCCCGTAAATTAGAGTCTATTTTTTTTTTTTTTATAACAGAGTAAAGTGATGGAGAGCGGGACGTCACGACGCGAGCTAAGTCCGAACTTCTAAAGTCCGACCCTTAACTGGCCAACTCTATGTGTGCATGGACTAAGTCCATGAAAGCAGTTCACACATAACGATATCAATATGCGGAATAACTTCATAACTGCGGAATCATAACATGCGGAATAATAATAGAACCAAGTTCTATTCCATTCAGATAGCAAAGTACGTCAAGTCCTTATCCATAATTAAGATATCATAATTATCCAATAAGTCATCCAACCATCTAAGTTATTACATAACCGGAAACTAGTTACTCAAATACATGTCCATAAGTAACTTTATTCAACATATAAAATAATTCATCCAAGCTCCTATGCCTGGCCCTCCTTGCGATCATTGTTCTCCTGATTTCATGTGTCATCCACTAGAGTAGAAGTAGGGAGTTAGAATAACGCGCCCAATAGGTATTCCAATTAGGGCTAGCACATGGTTAGTACAAAACATATATAATATCATAAGTGCCAAAACCATATTTAAAGCAGCTACATTGGCAGAGGTGGTCAGCAGCGCCACTACAGCAGAGCAAGAGATGGCTGAGTTAATGCGTTTTGACAATCGCCGAGCTCAGAGTGGGAGGGGTACATTTCAACCTAATAAGAGATTCCGACCGAACTCTAGCAGACCCTCACCATCTACTGGGTCAACAGGGGACTTCCGACCCAATCATCCCTCCCCATCTGCATCAGTTACTCAGGCTCCCAGAGGAGTGAGCAAATGCTTTCATTGTGATCAGCCTGGCCATTTTAAAAGGGAATGTCCACAACTCAACAAACCCTCTAATAGCAGAGGTTCATCTCGACCATCAGTTAGGCCAGCTAACTCACGAGGAGGCATAACATTTAATCAGGCGGGAAACCTATGTGGGGTACCTTGATGTGCTTTTCCATCAGGAAGAAACCGGAGGGTCCAGACTCCGTCGGGGCGTCCGAAAGACCTATGTGGTGGGTACTTTTATGTACATGTGATGGGTGGGACTCATTGCATTTGTCATCATTGCATGGCATGGTTTATATGGTTTTTGACATTATGATATTATTATATATGTTTTGTACTGACCATGTGTTAGCGGTAACTGGAATACCTACTGGGCATGTTGTTCTAACGCCCTATTTTACCCTATTTGATGACACAGGAAATCAGGGTAACAATGAACGAAAGATGGGCCAGGCATAGGAGCGTGGATGATTTAGTTTATATTTTTTTAATAAAGTTACTTACGGACATGTATTTGAGTAACTAGTTTCCGGTCATGTAATAACTTAGATGGTTGGATGATTTATTGGATAATTATGATATTTTAATTATGGATAAGGACTGGACGTACTTTGATATCTGAATGGAATAGAACTTGGTTCTATTATGATTCCGCATGTTATGATTTCGCAGTTAAGAAGTTATTCCGCATATTGATATCGTTATGTGTGAACTGTTTTCATGGACTTAGTCCATGCACACATAGGGTTGGCTAGTTAAGGGTCGGAATTTAGAAGTTCGGACTTAGGTCGCGTCATGACGTCCCGCTCTCCATCATTCTACTCTGTTATATAAAAAAAAAAAAATAGACTCTGATTTACGGGAAGAAGCGAGTGAAAAAGGGCAGGGCGTTAGCCTAAGTGAGAGTTTGAGTGAAGTTGGTCTTGAGTATTTAAGTGAAGAAGGCTGACTTGTTCAACAATCCGGGTGTTGTTCAAGTGCCACACAGGCAATTCGTGAGTGCAATCTCTAAGTCCGTGACATGTAGGTGTCTTACTCTTACAATACTGAGACACACTGACATAATTAAATAAACAAATATAGATTTCTGAAGTAGTACGTGTGTCCACACGTGACAACTGAGTGACTGGGCACAGGAGGAGTAGTCCATCTTACGGACAGCACCCAACAAAATCTCAGCAGAATTTGAATGGGTTTAGGTTTTATAGAGAGAACCTAATTCAACATCAGCAAAATCCTGTTGGATATTCAAGAGAATTTCCTATAGAGTTTTAGTATAATCCTAATGGTAATCATGGAGAAAACCCCCACAAAGAATATTTTTATCAATACCCTAATAAATATTATAGTGAGAATGTCAGAGAAGATTCCCAGCATACTTCAAATGGATACTCCATAGAAACTCCAAGAGAATTTCAACAAAACCAAATTGGATATCAGAAAGAAATGTATTATGCTAGTAATGGGGTAGTGTAATTCCAAATGTTGAAGCATCTAATTCAATTGGTAGTAGCAGGTATAAAGGAACATTTGTGAGCTTGATGACTTTATTTGATTGATCAATAGTTCTAAAACATAGTACAAGAAATCAATTTGTATTGTATCATACCATTACATATCGAAGTAGCTACCATTGAATCTGACGCGGTGTGTTTGTTGCTCTTCCTTCTGTAAGTGATTTAGATGCTGATTCATATCCAGCAGAACTTACTGATTCTGATGGCTCCATGCAAGGTGATATCGATCCATCCTCAGAATTCCTTGATAGATTGTAGTTTGTTAATGGAGTAGGGATAGGGCCTTCTGGTATTAGCGTCCTCATGATCTCCCTTATGTAAGGTGATGCAAAGTCATATTCAATAGGTGATGATTCAGTTGATGCCGATCCATCTGTAGTATTCATTGGCAAATCGTAGTCTGAATGAAGGTTTTGTACCGGGTAGCTCAGGGAGATAGGCTTTTCCTTTTAATACCTGTATAACATCCCTCATTATTGGCCTTTTGGAGGCTCTTGGAAGCACACACGAGAGCCCAACAATGCGCATTCTCTCCATTTCCTCTACTTCAAAATCTTGCAATCTTGGATCAACAGATTTAAGCAATTTGTTGTTGGCCTTCTTATCCCAAACCCAAATTATGAGTATGAAGTTCGGATCACAATCACTGCACCACCTCATTCCCGTGGTGATCACCAGACAGACAACCCCAAAGATGTAGAAATCAGTATTTCCATAGATTATGCCTTTACACAGATACTCTGTACTCATATATCTCGCGGTTCCATCATAGCCTCATCGTTAATGATTTTATAAAGCAAACAGAAAAACATGTTAAAAAAGTTATCTCATTCCTCAAAGACATAATTTGGAACTACTTTAAATTAAATCCAAAATAAAAATCAATAATTCTAAAAATACAAAACAATACTAAAATTAATAACCTAAAAACAAGCTATACTATATATCACACCCAGAGATTCACCCAACCTAGCCATCTTATAATTTATGTAAATAAAATATTACATGTACATTGTAGAGCTTTTCAAAATGTTCCAGAATGATCCAGAATGCTCAAGAAGAGTCTGGAACAATCCGCAAAGTTCCAAAAAGATTTCGGATGGTTAAAGAAGATTCTAGAGAATTTTGGAGTTCTCTAGAAGATTCTAAAATTGTGTAGAAGTGTGTGGAGTCTTGTAGAACACTCTGGAATGTTCTAGAAGCTTATGGAAGAAGGAAGAAGTAGGGTCTGAAAAGCTTCTAGATGATTCTTGGTGTGTAGAAATTTGTAAAATATGTTAGGAGTTTTAAGAATTCTTCACAGCAACAGCCTTGAAGTTGAAGGAGATTCTTGTGTCTTGATGAATTTATCATAGTTGTCATCTCCCTTGGAAAGATGTCTCTAAAATACTTCTCTTTGTTAAAATTTTTAACAGTTGTAGTCTTACTAGAGGTGAGTACCCCTCTATACACAGTCCTAGCAGACCCTCATCCTAGACGTTTACTAGAATGGAATCTCTCTGTTGCAGATCTTAGCTTAGAGAGAGATAACTTTGAAGGATTTTTTTCACATGGTCCTCAACAATATGTTGAAATTCCCCCTTTCTCCTTTCAATTATCTTCTTCCTTATCCGATTCCATGGAGCTACCATCACTGCTGTGGAGAAACTGAATGTTGCTACCCCCATGCCATGTATTTGCCCTATTCCTCTTGTATTCCTTCCTTGAGGCCAATATCAACTATCCCATTATTGCTGTTGTTGCTATTGGCAACACTATTATCAGAAAAGTCCACGAAGTCAAAGGTCTAGAAGCTCCATTGCTGAATGAGGTGAAGCGCCATACCCTATCCATTCGAAGAGAAACTGATGAGCAAAGGAAAATGACTATTTTTACCCTTCTATTTGGACTAGTTAGCCCAGTGTTTTGTGTGTTTTTGGATTTGATCAATGGGATTTTGGACTTTTTGCAGGATTTAGAAGGAAATAGAAGATATGAGAATTCAAAAGGTAAATTTTGCAATTTATAGGCATAAGTTGATATTTTCGGAATGTTGGAATTTTTAATAATTATTTTTCCTCAATTTTAGGAGTTTTATTCATAAAATAATTAACTTAAATCCATTTATGAGAGTTTGGATTAATTTAGTTATTTTTAGAATTGATTGTAAGTGATAAAATTATTTATTAGATTTTTCATACTTTGAAAAGTCCAATTATTAAGCACATTAAGAAAAACCCATGAAGAAGTCCACATGTGTGAAGACTATTTTCATCATCTCAAGATACATGATGAGGAAATTCGAAATTTACAAGCCAACATGAGAAGATTTTTGAATTTGGCAAGTGGATTAAGGAAAAAGAAACAAAATAAGAAGGGGAGAAAAAGAAGGAAGGTTTGACATATATTCAGTATTTTTGCAATAAAGTTTCACCCTAATGTCCGATTGATTTGATTGTTTTTGAGTTGGAAAGAATACTTAAAGGGCTACAATTTTGTAGTTCAGGACTTGTCCTGATTCGGAAGTTTACTAGGTCAAAAGTGAGATGCAAAGTGGTACATGTGTATAAAATGGAATTTTGTACCCACTTTCCTTACACGAATTTTACTATTTTTTGGGTGATTGGATATGCATTTCCATTGTTTGTTATAGTAAAAGATCCGAATTGTCTATTAATTGATCTGATCACAATCACTGCACCACCTCATTCCCGTTGTGATCACCAGATAGACAACCCCAAAGATGTAGAAATCAGTATTTCCATAGATTATGCCTTTACATAGATACTCTGTACTCATATATCTCGCGGTTCCATCATAGCCTCATCGTTAATGATTTTATAAAGCAAACAAAAAAACATGTTAAAAAAGTTATCTCATTCCTCAAAGACATAATTTGGAACTACTTTAAATGAAATCCAAAATAAAATCAATAATTCTAAAAATACAAAACAATACTAAAATTAATAACCTAAAAACAAGCTATACTATATATCACACCTAGAGATTCACCCAACCTAGCCATCTTATAATTTATGTAAATAAAATATTACATGTACATTGTAGAGCTTTTCAAAATGTTTTAGAATGATCCAGAATGCTCAAGAAGAGTCTGGAACAATCCACAAAGTTCCAGAAGATTTCAGATGGTTCAAGAAGATTCTAGAGAATTTTGGAGTTCTCTAGAAGATTCTAAAATTGTGTAGAAGTGTGTGGAGTCTTGTAGAACACTCTGGAATGTTCTAGAAGCTTATGGAAGAAGGAAGAAGTGGGGTCTGAAAAGCCTCTCGATGATTCTTGGTGTGTAGAAATTTGTAAAATATGTTAGGAGTTTCTAGAATTCTTCACAGCACCAACCTTGAAGTTGAAGGAGATTCTTGTGTCTTGATGAATTTATCATAGTTGTCATCTCCCTTGGAAAGATGTCTCTAAAATACTTCTCTTTGTTAAAATTTTTAACAGCTGTAGTCTTACTAGAGGTGAGTACCCCTCTATACACAGTCCTAGCAGACCCTCATCCTAGACGTTTACTAGAATGGAATCTCTCTGTTGCAGATCTTAGCTTGGAGAGAGATAACTTTGAAGGATTTTTTTCACATGGTCCTCAACAATATGTTGAAATTCCCCCTTTCTCCTTTCAATTATCTTCTTCCTTATCCGATTGCATGGAGCTACCATCACTGCTGTGGAGAAACTGAATGTTGCTACCCCCATGCCATGTATTTGCCCTATTCATCTTGTATTCCTTCCTTGAGGCCAATATCAACTATCCCATTATTGCTGTTGTTGCTATTGGCAACACTATTATTAGAAAAGTCCACGAAGTCAAAGTTCTAGAAGCTCCATTGCTGAATGAGGTGAAGCGCCATACCCTATCCATTCGAAGAGAAACTGATGAGCATAGGAAAATGACTATTTTACCCTTCTATTTGGACTAGTTAGCCCATTGTTTTGTGTGTTTTTGGATTTGATTAATGGGATTTTGGACTTTTTGCAGGATTTATAAGGAAATAGAAGATATGAGAATTCAAAAGGTAAATTTTGCAATTTATAGGCATAAGTTGATATTTTCGGAATGTTGGAATTTTTAATAATTATTTTTCCTCAATTTTAGGAGTTTTATTCATAAAATAATTAACTTAAATCCATTTATGAGAGTTTGGATTAATTTAGTTATTTTTAGAATTGATTGTAAGTGGTAAAATTATTTATTAGATTTTTCATACTTTGAAAAGTCCAATTATTAAGCACATTAAGAAAAACCCATGAAGAAATCCACATGTGTGAAGACTATTTTCATCATCTCAAGATACATGATGAGGAAATTCGAAATTTACAAGCCAATATATGAAGATTTTTGAATTTGGCAAGTGGATTAAGGAAAAAGAAACAAAATAAGAAAGGGAGGAAAAGAAGGAAGGTTTGACATATATTCAGTATTTTTGCCATAAAGTTTCACCCTAACGTCCGATTGATTTGATTGTTTTTGAGTTGGAAAGAATACTTCAAGGGGTACAACTTTGTAGTTCACAACTTGTCCTGATTCGGAAGTTTACTAGGTCAAAAGTGAGAGGCAAAGTGGTACATTTGTATAAAATGGAATTTTGCACCCACTTTCCTTACACGAATTTTACTATTTTTTGGGTGATTGGATATGCATTTCCATTGTTTGTTATAGTAGAAGATCCGAATTTTCTATTAATTGATCTGATCACAATCACTGCACCACCTCATTCCCGTTGTGATCACCAGATAGACAACCCCAAAGATGTAGAAATCAGTATTTCCATAGATTATGCCTTTACACAGATACTCTGTACTCATATATCTCGCGGTTCCATCATAGCCTCATCGTTAATGATTTTATAAAGCAAACAGAGAAACATGTTAAAAAAGTAATCTCATTCCTCAAAGACATAATTTGGAACTACTTTAAATTAAATCCAAAATAAAAATCAATAATTCTAAAAATACAAAACAATACTAAAATTAATAACCTAAAAACAAGATATACTATATATCACACCTAGAGATTCACCCAACCTAGCCATCTTATAATTTATGTAAATAAAATATTACATGTACATTGTAGAGCTTTTCAAAATGTTCTAGAATGATCTAGAATGCTCAAGAAGAGTCTGGAACAATCCGGAAAGTTCCAAAAGATTTCAGATGGTTCAAGAAGATTCTAGAGAATTTTGGAATTCTCTAGAAGATTCTAAAATTGTGTAGAAGTGTGTGGAGTCTTGTAGAACACTCTGGAATGTTCTAGAAGCTTATGGAAGAAGGAAGAAGTAGGGTCTGAAAAGCTTCTAGATGATTCTTGGTGTGTAGAAATTTGTAAAATATGTTAGGAGTTTCTAGAATTCTTCACATCGCCAGCCTTGAAGTTGAAGGAGATTCTTATGTCTTGATGAATTTATCATAATTGTCATCTCCCTTGGAAAGATGTCTCTAAAATACTTCTCTTTGTTAAAACTTTTAACAGCTATAGTCTTACTAGAGGTGAGTACCCCTCTATAAACAGCCCGAGCAGACCTTCATCCAAGACGTTTACTAGAATGGAATCTCTCTGTTGCAGATCTTATCTCAGAGAGAGATAACTTTGAAGGATTTTCTTCACATGGTTCTCAACAATATGTTAAAATTCCCCCTTTCTCCTTTCAATTATCTTCTTCCTTATCCGATTCCATGGAGCTACCATCACTGCTGTGGAGAAACTGAATGTTGCTACCCCCATGACATGTATTTGCCCTATTCCTCTTGTATTCCTTCCTTGAGGCCAATATCACCTATCCCATTATTGTTGTTGTTGCTATTGGCAACACTATTATCAGAAAAGTCCACGAAGTCAAAGGTCTAGAAGCTCCATTGCTGAATGTGGCGAAGCGCCATTCCCTATCCATTCGAAGAGAAACTGATGAGCAAAGGAAAATGATTATTTTACCCTTCTATTTGGACTAGTTAGCCCATTGTTTTATGTGTTTTTGGATTTGATCAATGGGATTTTGGACTTTTTGCAGGATTTATAAGGAAATATAAGATATGAGAATTCAAAGGGTAAATTTTCATCATAAAGTCCAATTTATGAGTATGAAGTTCGGATCACAATCACTGCACCGCCTCATTCCCGTTGTGACCACAGACAGACAACCCCATAGATGTAGTAATCAGTATTTCCAGAGATTATGCCTTTACACAGATACTCTTTACTCATACATCTCGTGGTTCCATCATAACCTCATCGTAAATGATTTTATAAACCAAACAGAAAAACATGTTAAAAAAGTAATCTCATTCCTCAAAGACATAATTAGGAACTATTTTAAATGAAATCCAAACTAAAAATTAATAATTCAAAAAATACAAAACAATACTAAAATTAATAACCTAAAAACAAGCTATACTGCATATCACACCCAGAGATTAACCCAACCTAGCCATCTTATAATTTATGTAAATAAGAGATTACATGTACATTGTAGAGCTTTTCAAAATGTTCTAGAATGATTTAGAATGCTCAAGAAGAGTTTGGAACAATCCGGAAGGTTCCGGAAGATTCCGGATGGTTCAAGAATATTCTAGAGAATTTTGGAGTTCTTTAGAAGATTCTAAAATTGTGTAGAAATGTCTGGAGTCTTGTAGAAGTATCTGGAGTCTTGTAGAACACTTATGGAAGAAGGAATAAGTAGGGTCTAGATGGTGTGTAGAAATTTGTTAAATATTTTAGGAGTTTTTAGAATTCTTCACAGCACAAGCCTTGAAGTTGAAGGAGATTCTTATGTCTTGATGAATTTATCATAGTTGTCATCTCCCTTTGGAATGGTGCCTCTAAATTACTTCTCTTTGTTAAAAATTTTAACAGCTATAGTCTTAGACATTTACTAGAATGGAATCTCTCTGTTGCAGATCTTATCTCAGAGAGAGATAACTTTGAAGGATTTTCTTCACATGGTTCTAACAATATGTTGAAATTCCCCCTTTCTCCTTTCAATTATCTTTTTCCTTATCCGATTCCATGGAGCTATCATCACTGCTGTGGAGAAACTGAATGTTGCTACCCCCATGCCATGTATTTGCCCTATTCCTCTTGTATTCCTTCCTTGAGGCCAATATCAACTATCCCATTATTGTTGTTGTTGCTATTGGCAACACTATTATCAAAAAAGTCAACGAAGTCAAAGGTCTAGAAGCTCCATTGCTGAATGAGGTGAAGCGCCATACCCTATCCATTCGAAGAGAAACTGATGAGCAAAGGAAAATGACTATTTTTACCCTTCTATTTGGCCTAGTTAGCCCATTGTTTTGTGTGTTTTTGGATTTGATCAATGGGATTTTGGACTTTTTGCAGGATTTATAAGGAAATAGAAGATATGAGAATTCAAAAGGTAAATTTTGCAATTTATAGGCATAAGTTGATATTTTCGGAATGTTGGAATTTTTAATAATTTTTTTTCCTCAATTTTAGGAGTTTTATTCATAAAATAATTAATTTTAATCCATTTATGAGAGTTTGGATTAATTTAGTTATTTTTAGAATTGATTGTAAGTGGTAAAATTATTTATTAGATTTTTCATACTTTGAAAAGTATAATTATTAAGTACATTAAGAAAAATCCATGAAGAAATCCACATGTGTGAAGACTATTTTCATCATCTCAAGATACATGATGAGGAAATTCGAAATTTACAAGCCACTATAAGAAGATTTTTGAATTTGGCAAGTGGATTAAGGAAAAAGAAACAAAATAAGAAGGGGAGGAAAAGAAGGAAAGTTTGACATATATTCAGTATTTTTGCCATAAAGTTTCACTCTAATGTCCGATTGATTTGATTCTTTTTGAGTTGGAAAGAATACTTCAAGGGTTACAACTTTGTAGTTCACGACTCTTCCTGATTCGGAAGTTAACTAAGTCAAAACTGAGATACAAGGTGGTACATGTGTATAAAATGGGATTTTGTACCCACTTTCCTTAACGAATTTTACTATTTTTTGGGTGATTGGATACGTTTTTCCATTGTTTGTTATAGTAGAAGATCCAAATTAGGAAACAAGTTAGATAAATAATCAACAATCCCACCAATTAATAAAAAAGACTTCACATTAAATTTAAATGACACTTTGGCTAATAAATCAATCAATTAATTCCTGAAATCAGCATTTTAAACAGTAACCGTAGGAAATCCTATAAGTTCATTAGGATTATGAAAAGTACCACGTACATTGTCTAAATGGATCCTGTTTAAGGACATCACTAAATGTATGTAGACTGTTCTCTCAAGCATTTCTCTATCCCCATAGATCTACATATTGCTGCAAATAACCGTAAAAAATAACATAAAGGATGGATTTGAAAACAGCTAAAAAACATAAGCAAAATAAAAATTCAAATGAAATATCAAAATTATATAAAAAATGTAAAGAGGGGTGGGCCGGGGGCGTTAGGACTGACATGGTAACAAGACACAATTAAGGTTGCAAAAAAGTGCAAATTGTAGAATGAACTAACCATAAATTGTAAGCAATTCAGATACTGACATCTAATTTCAATTTCTTGCACACTATCTTTTTAGATAGACTAGCAAAAAGCGCTTTGTGCAAGTGAAAATGGTCAAAAAAATTTAGTTAATAATTCTTTCTTCAATGTACAAGTTTTTGTACATTGTAGAGCTTTTCGGAATGTTTTAGAATGATCCGGAATGCTCAAGAAGATTCTGGAACAATCTGGAAGGTTCCAGAAGATTCCGGATGGTTCAAGAAAACTCTAGAGAATTTTGGAGTTCTCTAGAAGATTATAGAATTGTGTAGAAGTGTGTGGAGTCTTGTAGAACACTCTAGAATGTTCTAAAAGCTTATAGAAGAAAGAAGAAGTTGGGTCTAGAAAGTTTTTAGATGATTCTTGGTGTGTAGAAATTTGTAAAATATGTTAGGAGTTTCTAGAATTCTCCACATCTATTGGATGATTGGCATGTGTCATCATTTTAGCCATTAATTTCCAAAGCTTTTAGTATAAATAGGGGCGAGGTTCCCATTTGTAACCTACTCCTCAAGAGTTGTAAATTTCTAAGTGCAATACAAGTTCATTCCTTCCAAGTGTTCAAGTGTGCTCATGTAATTGCCTAAGTGAGAGTTTGCATGAAGTTGGTCTTGAGTGTTTAAGTGAAGAAGGCTGACTTGTTCATCAATCCGGGTGTTGTTCAAGCGCCACACAGGCAATTCGTGAATGCAATCTCTAAGTCCGTGACATGTAGGTGTCATACTCTTACAGTACTGAGACACACTGACATAAGTAAATAAACAAATATAGATTTCTGACGAAGCACGTGTGTCCACACGTGACAACTGAGTGACTGGGTACAGGAGGAGTGGTCCATCTTACGAACAACACCCAGCAGAATTTGAATGGGTTTAGGTTTTATAGAGAGAACCTAATTCAACATCAGCAAAATCCTGTTGGATATTCAAGAGAATTTCCTATAGAGTTTTAACATAATCCTAATGGTAATCATGGAGAAAACCCCCACAAAGAATATTTTTATCAATGCCCCAATAGATTGTCTAAATCTTATAAGTTCATTAGGATTATGAAAAGTACCACATACATTGTCTAAATGGATCTTGTTTAAGAACATGACTAAATGTACCTAGACTGTTCTCTCCAGCACTTCTCCATCCCCATAGATCTACATACTGCTGCAAATAACCGTAGAAAATAACATAAAGCATGGATTTGGAAATAGCCAAAAAACATAAGTAAAATAAAAATTCAAATGAAATATCCAAATCATATCAAACATGTACAGAAGGGTGTTAGGATTGACATGGTAACATGACACAATTAAGGTTGCAAAAAAAAGCAAATTGTACAACCAACTAACTGTAAATTGTAACCAAATTCAGATGCTGACATCTAAATTCAATTTCTTGCACACTATCTTTTTAGATAGACTGGCAAGAAGTGTTTCGTGCAAGTGAAAATGGTCAAAATTTTATATTTTATAATTCTTTCTTCAATGTACAAGTTTTTGTACATTGTAGAGCTTTTCGGAATATTTTAAATGATCCGGAACACTCAACAAGAGTTTGGAACAATCCGGAAGGTTCCAGAAGATTCTGGATGGTTCAAGAAAACTCTAGAGAATTTTGAAGTTCTCTAGAAGATTATAGAATTGTGTAGAAGTGAGTGGAGTCTTTTAGAACACTATGGAATGTTCCAAAAGCTTATGGAAGAAGGAAGAAGTAGGGTCTAGAAAGCTTTTAGATTATTCTTGGTGTGTAGAAATTTGTAGAATATGTTAGGAGTTTCTATAATTCTCCACATCCATTGGATGATTGGCATGTGGCATCATTTTAGCCATTAATTCCCAAAGCTTTTAGAATAAATAGGGGTGAGGTTCCCATTTGTAACCTACTCCTCAAGTGTTGTAAATTTCCAAGTGCAATACAAGTTCATTCCTTCCAAGTGTTCAAGTGCGCTCTTGTAATTGCCTAAGTGAGAGTTTGAGTGAAGTTGGTCTTGAGTGTTTAAGTGAAGAAGGCTGACTTGTTCAACAATCCAGGTGCTGTTCAAATGCCACACGAGCAATTCGTGAGCGTAATCTCTAAGTCCGTGACATGTAGGTGTCTTACTCTTACAGTACTGAGACACACTGACATAATTAAATAAACAAATATAGATTTCTGATAAAGCACGTGTGTCCACACGTGACAACTGAGTGACTGGGTACAGGAGGAGTGGTCCATCTTACGAACAACACCCAACAGAATTTGAATGGGTTTAGGTTTTATAGAGAGAACCTAATTCAACATTAGCAAAATCCTGTTGGATATTCAAGAGAATTTCATAGAGTTTTAGCATAATCCTAATGGTAATCAGGGAGAAAACTCCCACAAAGAATATTTTTATCAATACCCCAATAAATATTACAGTGAGAATGTCAGAGAAGATTCCCAGCATACTTCAAATGGATACTCCATAGAAACTCCAAGAGAATTTCAACAAAACCAAACTGGATATCAGAAAGAAATGTATTATGCTAGTAATGGGGTAGTGCGATTCCAAATGTTGAAGCATCTAATTCAATTGGCAGTAGCAGGTACAAAGGAACAATTGTGAGCTTGATGAATTTATCTAATTGATCAATAGTTCTATAACATAGTACAAGAAATCAATTTGTATTGTATCATACCATTACATACCGAAGTAGTTACCATTGAATCTGACGCGGTGTTTGTTGTTCTTCCTTCTATAAGTGATTCAGATGCTGATTCATATCCAGCAGAACTTACTGATTCTAATGGCTCCATGAAAGGCCTTATCGATCCGTCCTGAGAATTCCTTGACAGAATGTAGTTTGTTAATGGAGTAGGGATAGGGCCTTCTGGCATTAGCGTCCTCATGATTTCCCTTATGTAAGGTGATGCCAAATCATATTCAATAGGTGACGATTCAGTTGATGCCGATCCATCTGTAGTATTCCCTGGCAAATTGTAGTCTGAATGAAGGTTTTGTACCTGGTTGCTCAGGGAAATAGGCTTTTCCTTATAATACATGTATAACATCCCTCATTATTGGCCTTTTGGAGGCACTTGGAAGCACATACGAGTGCCCAACAATGCGCATTCTCTCCATTTCCTCTACCTCAAAATCTTGCAATCTTGGATCAGCAGAATTAAGCAATTTGTTGTTGGCCTTCTCATCCCAAACCCAATTTATGCGTATGAAGTTCGAATCACAATCACTGCACTGCCTCATTCCTGTTGTGACCACCAGACAGACAACCCCAAAGATGTAGAAATCAGTATTTCCAGAGATTATACCTTTACACAGATACTCTGTACTCATATATCTCGCGGTTCCATCATAACCTCATCGTAAATAATTTTATAAACCAAATAGAAGAACATGTTAAAAAAGTAATCTCATTCCTCAAAGACATAATTTGGAACTAGTTTAAATGAAATCCAAAATAAAAATCAATAATTCAAAAAATACAAAACAATACTAAACTAAATTTCCTAAAAACAAGCTATACTATATATCACACCCAGAGATTCACCCAACCTAGCCATCTTATAATTTATGTAAATAAGAGATTACATGTACATTGTAGAGCTTTTCAAAATGTTCTAGAATGATCTAGAGTGCTCAAGAGGAGTTTGGAACAATTTGGAAGGTTCCGAAAGATTCCGGATGGTTCAAGAAGATTCTAGAGAATTGAGTTCTCTAGAAGCTTTTCAGACCCTACTTCTTCCTTCTTCCATAAGCTTCTAGAACATTCCAGAGTGTTCTACAAGACTCCACACACTTCTACACAATTTTAGAATCTTCTAGAGAACTCCAAAATTCTCTAGAATCTTCTTTAACCATCTGAAATCTTTTGGAACTTTGCGGATTGTTCCAGACTCTTCTTGAGCATTCTGGATCATTCTGGAACATTTTGAAAAGCTCTACAATGTACATGTAATATTTTATTTACATAAATTATAAGATGGCTAGGTTGGGTGAATCTCTGGGTGTGATATATAGTATAGCTTGTTTTTAGGTTATTAATTTTAGTATTGTTTTGTATTTTTAGAATTATTGATTTTTATTTTGGATTTCATTTAAAGTAGTTCCAAATTATGTCTTTGAGGAATGAGATTACTTTTTTAACATGTTTTTCTGTTTGCTTTATAAAATCATTAACAATGAGGCTATGATGGAACCGCGAGATATATGAGTACAGAGTATCTGTGTAAAGGCATAATCTATGGAAATACTGATTTCTACATCTTTGGGGTTGTCTGTCTGGTGATCACAACGGGAATGAGGTGGTGCAGTGATTGTGATCCGAACTTCATACTCATAATTTGGGTTTGGGATAAGAAGGCCAACAACAAATTGCTTAAATCTTCTGATCCAAGATTGCAAGATTTTGAAGTACAGGAAATGGAGAGAATGCGCATTGTTGGGCTCTCGTGTGTGCTTCCAAGAGCCTCCAAAAGGCCAATAATGAGGGATGTTATACAGGTATTAAAAGGAAAAGCCTATCTCCCTGAGCTACCCGGTACAAAACCTTCATTCAGACTACGATTTCCCAATGAATACTACAGATGGATCGGCATCAACTAAATCATCACCTATTGAATATGACTTTGCATCACCTTACATAAGGGAGATCATGAGGACGCTAATACCAGAAGGCCCTATCCCTACTCCATTAACAAACTACAATCTATCAAGGAACTCTGAGGATGGATCGATATCACCTTGCATGGAGCCATCAGAATCAGTAAGTTCTGCTGGATATGAATCAGCATCTGAATCACTTACAGAAGGAAGAGCAACAAACACACCGCGTCAGATTCAATGGTAGCTACTTCGATATGTAAATGATACAATACAAATTGATTTCTTGTACTATGTTATAGAACTATTGATCAATAAAATAAAGTCATCAAACTCACAAATGTTCCTTTATACCTGCTACTGCCAATTGAATTAGATGCTTCAACATTTGGAATTGCACTACCCCATTACTAGCATAATACATTTCTTTCTGATATCCAATTTGGTTTTGTTGAAATTCTCTTGGAGTTTCTATGGAGTATCCATTTGAAGTATGCTGGGAATCTTCTCTGACATTCTCACTATAATATTTATTAGGGTATTGATAAAAATATTCTTTGTGGGGGTTTTCTCCATGATTACCATTAGGATTATGCTAAAACTCTATAGGAAATTCTCTTGAATATCCAACAGGATTTTGCTGATGTTGAATTAGCTTCTCTCTATAAAACCTAAACCCATTCAAATTCTGCTGAGATTTTGTTGGGTGCTGTCCGTAAGATGGACTACTCCTCCTGTGCCCAGTCACTCAGTTGTCACGTGTGGACACACGTGCTACTTCAGAAATCTATATTTGTTTATTTAATTATGTCAGTGTGTCTCAGTATTGTAAGAGTAAGACACCTACATGTCACGGACTTAGAGATTGCACTCACGAATTGCCTGTGTGGCACTTGAACAACACCCGGATTGTTGAACAAGTCAGCCTTCTTCACTTAAATACTCAAGACCAACTTCACTCAAACTCTCACTTAGGCTAACGCCCCGCCCTTTTTCACTCGCTTCTTCCCGTAAATCAGAGTCTATTTTTTTTTTTATATATAACATAATAGAATGATGGAGAGCGGGACGTCATGACTCGACCTAAGTCCCAACTTCTAAATTCCGACCCTTAACTGGCCAACCCTATGTGTGCATGGACTAAGTCCATCAAAACAGTTCACACATAACGACATCAATATGCGGAATAACTTCTTAACTGCGAAATCATAACATGCGGAATCATAATAGAACCAAGTTCTATTCCATTCAAATAGCAAAGTACGTCTAGTCCTTATCCTTAATTAAAATATCATAATTATCCAATAAATCATCCAACCATCTAAGTTATTACATGACCGGAAACTAGTTACTCAAATACATGTCCGTAAGTAACTTTATTAAAAAAATATAAACTAAATCATCCACGCTCCTATGCCTGGCCCGTCTTTCGTTCATTGTTACCCTGATTTCCTGTGTCATCAACTAGGGTAAAATAGGGCGTTAGAACAACATGCCCAGTAGGTATTCCAGTTACCGCTAACACATGGTCAGTACAAAACATATATAATAATATCATAATGTCAAAAACCATATAAACCATGCCATGCAATGATGACAAATGCAATGAGTCCCACCCATCACATGTACATAAAAGTACCCACCACATAGGTCTTTCGGACTCCCCGACGGAGTGTGGACCCTCCGGTTTCTTCCTGATGGAAAAGCACATCAAGGTACCCCACATAGGTTTTTTAGACGCCCCAACGGAGTGTGACCCTCCGGTTACAAATCCTTCATCCCATGCCATGCATGAGATGCCAATGAAACACATGCTATTTTATCATATAAATATAGCATTAAAAATCACATTTTTAAACATATCCAACACATGCTATTTTTATCATATAAACATAGCATTTAAAATCACAATTTAAAACATATCCTTTGTAACATAATTTCATCAAAAATAAGATAAAACAAATGTACGTATCCCATGGTTTCAAAGAGGTGGAATCCTACCAAAGACCTCTAACGTGTCCTTGCCTCTTTCGTTCGGTAACCACTCACGATCGTAAACACCTTTTGAGGTCTCGTTACCTTATAATATAAAATCAATCAAAACCAAGTCCCACTTGATTTACACTATTTTAAGTCCATAAACCAATACCCATGGTCTCCTTATTTCCATCTATTTACACTTTTGCAATTCATAACATTTCATGACAAATAACATACTCTAAGATCACAGTTATACATACTTAAATCCATTGTTTTCTTGCTCAAACATCCAATTATTTATTCATGGTTCACATCACCAATAGCCCATAAAAATGGTCCATGGGATTCCTTATTTCCATTTAAAATAAAACCAATGTCTCTTCATGGGGTTCGGCCATACAAACTGGCCGAACCCTATGGTCCATCATCTTTCTTTCTTAAAATCATTTTAGACATTTAAAACTTCCTTAACCATTTCCATGGTTTTTATGTTTTGCAACCCTTTAAAATTAATAAGTCAGTCCACATGATTCAATGTCTAATAAACCCCAAATCCATAATTATATTTGGTGGGGTTCGGCCATACATCATGGCGGAACCTCACCCCTTCTTTTCTATTCTTTTGATCCAACAATCAAACATAATAACCCTTCTAAATTATGAACCCTCTTTCAAAAATCATTAACCTTGATCTAAAGCCATAATAAAGTTATGGTTTGGCCATGCAATGGCCTACCCATATCCTTAATTAGAAACTTACTAAAAAAATAGTAACCATCTTCCATTTTAATCTCCTCCTTCTATTTTTTAGAAACTTTCTAAATTAATAAACAACTTCCATGGGGTTCGGCCATACACCATGGCCGAACCCTATGGTTCAAGATCCTCCCTTTAAAAATTACTAATCATTGATCTTCCATTTAATCCCTTCAAAATCACATAACATTAACGTCAAACTCTTATTTAAAATTAACCAATCACCTTCCATGGGGTTCGACCATGCACTATGGCCGAACCCTATGGTTCCATATTCCCTGTTTTAAATCCAATTAAAAACACCTAACCGTCCAAGGTTTACGTCATTAAAATCTATACATTAAATCAGTATTCTTTCATGCTTTTGAACCCATAAACATAACTGAAGACATTCCATTAAAACGAATCATCCAAGTTCTTCCATGGGGTTCGGCCATACCACATGGCCGAACCTTATGGTTCCTCATTCCATTGATGAATACTCCAATCATCTCCCATTCTTCTTCCATGGGGTTCGGCCATACACCATGGCCGAACCCTATGGTTCTCTTCTTTTAAAACAAATTTATCAAATAAAATACTAACCGGTTCCGATTGATTTTTGCTCTTCCAATCCTTCTCCTTTCTTCTTGATTTTTCCCTCTTGTTGGCTGCCCTCTTTTCCTCCTTGTTTTGCCGTGAATGATCTTGAGAAAGAGAGAGAGAACTCGGCTAAGTGTGTAAGCCGTGCGCCCCTCTATGTTTCTCCTTTTTTTACTCCCTCTTGATCCCAAGTTAGAAGGTATCAAGATAGCAATTGCTAATGCTCCTTTCCTTTGGTCGGCTGCCCTTCTTCTATAATACTCCCACACGGCAATATCCAATATTAGAAGGTGCTAAGATAAATAATTCCCCTTGTGCGCCCCTTCCTTGTTGCCTCTTCCATTTTATGCTAACTTAGAAGGTACCAAGCCCCTTTAGCTTAGCCAATGCCTAATGCCTTGTATTGCCCCTTTTAAATGATCCATGCGCATCACCTAGATATGCAATCCCTATACACGGCCAATGTAATCTTCATTTGATTTTTAAACATCTCCTTGGATATTCAAATCCAATAATTCGACCGTGTACAATCATTTATTTAATTTAGACATAAAGCATACTCTTTTAATTCAACCCATTTAAATTTTATTGGAACCCTTTCCAAAACCGTTGGGTCCTAATTGGGCCAATGACCCAATACATTATCCATATAAGTTTCATATCTAAAAATGCACAAATTAAATGGATAATTTTCATATAAATAATAACTTGAAAATCCGGGGTGTTATATGACACATCATTGGGGCTTATATGCACAAACAGCGAATACTGAACTTGATGGACTCAGATTTGAGTTCAATTATTTGGTACTCGATATGTTAGAATATGATATTATTTTCGGCATGGACTGGTTGGCTAGCTTTAAGGCCAACATTGATTGTTATTGTCGCAGAGTGACATTTTGGTCACCCGAGGGAAAACAACATATGGTGCATACTGACAAACAAAGTAGACTGCATGAAGAGTTGAATCACCTAGTATTGAACAGTATCAGAATCAACAAGGTCACCAGTGTGCTGGACAGAAAGGTTGATTGGACCTGAGTTGGTTGCAAAAACTACAATGCAGATATAGTTAATACAACATCTATTAATTGCGCAGAGTCGTCAGAAGAGCTATGTTGACAAGAGGAGGAGGTTTCTTGAATTTGAAGTGGGAGACATGGTGTTGTTGAAAGTCTCGCCACGAAAAGGACACATGAGATTTGGAAAGAAAGGGAAATTATCACCAAGATATGTGGGACCGTTTTCAATCATTAGAAGGATGGGGGATGTGGCTTATCAATTGGCACTCCCATCACAGTTGGCATCTTTACATGATGTGTTCCATATATCGATGTTGAGGAAGTATAATCATGATCCTTCTCACGTACTGAACGTACAAGACATAGAGGTCCAGAGTGACGTGACATACGTCAAGAAGCCTGTCCGAGTGGTGGACACAGAATAAAGGATATTACAGAACCGAGCGATCCAATTTGTCAAGGTGGTATGGGATCGACATGGCATTGAGGAAGCTACATGGGAACTCGAATCAGAAATGAGAAAAGCTCATCCTAAGCTATTTATGTAAATGTTTGAAACCCTACTTCACTCGATTTTCGAGACAAAAATTTTAAAAAGAGGGTTGTATTGTAACACCCTGGATTTTCAATTTATTATTTTGTATGAAAATAATCCATTTAATTTGTGAATATTAGTTATGGATCTTAAATTGGGTAATGAGTTGGGTCATTAGCCCAATTAGGCCCCAACGGTTTTGGAATTGGTTTCAATAAAAATTAAATGGAGTTGAATTAATTTAGCAATACATTAAGTCTAAAATTAAATAAAAGGTTGCATGGCCTTGTATGAGGATTTGTAGATCTATGCACACGGCTGAAAGGTATCTATTCTTTGAATAAAAACGGCAATGCATATTTTATCTAGGACTATCCAAAGTGGGAATCATTATGCACGACAGATAGGACCGTGTGGAGTTTATTAAAAGGGAAACACAAGGGCACATGACATAGGGGATTGTTTATCTAAAGCACCTTCTAACTTGGGATCAAGAGGGAGTAATAAAAGGAGAAACAAGAGGGGCGCACGGCTTACACTTACTCACCATAGCTGAATTTTATCCCTCTCTCAAGTCTTGTTCAAGGTAAAACAAAGAAGAAAAGAAGGCAGCCAGCAAGAGGTGTTCTTGGTTTGGAAAAATCAAGAAGAAAGGAGAAAGATTGGAAGAGCAAGAATCAATCGGAACCGGTTAGTATTTTATTTGATAAATTTGTTTTAAAAGAAAAGAACCATAGGGTTCGGCCAAGGTGTATGGCCGAACCCCATGGAGGAAGAATGGGAGATGATTGGAGTACCAATTAATAAATGATATACCATAGGGTTCGGCCATGTGGTATGGCCGAACCCCATGGAAGAACTTTGATGATTCTTTTCATGGAAGGTGATTGATTAATTTAAAATAAGAGTTTGATGTTAATGTTATGTGATTTTGAAGGGATTAAATAGAAGATCAATGATTAGTAATTTTTAAAGGGAAGATCTTGAACCATAGGGTTCGCGAACCCCATGGAAGTTGTCATTAAATTAGAAAGGATCTAAAGATAGAAAGTGAATGGAAAAGGGTTGGATTGCCTCTATGGGTGAGGTTCGGCCATGGTGTATGGCCGAACCCCACTAGAGTTTATTTATGGAAGATGATTTCTAATTATGGAAGTTGGTTGCTAAATTTGGAAACTATCTAATTATGAAAGGATGCATGCTAAATTTGGAAAGCTTCTAAATATGGATCTTCTAATTATGGACAATTGATTAAATGAAAACCATTAAGGAACATTGTTTGGGTTAATAAGTTTAAAAAGGGTTTTAATGGATAATCTCTATGAGTGAGGTTCGGCCATGGTGTATGGCCGAACCCCACTAGGGTTTATTTTATGAAGGATGCTTCTTAATTTAGAAAGTTTCTAATAATGGAAGCTTGGAGGAATATTGCTCATGTTTTATGGAAGATGTTACTATTTTTAGTAAGTTCCTAATTATGGATCACGTTGGGACTAAGGAATCAATTATGGAATTAATATGGTGATTGATTAAATTGGAGGATACAAATGTATGTTATCGGATTATTGGTTATGTAAGCCATGGATGGCAAAGTTGTGAATATGTGGAAATATTGGACATAGGGTTCGGCCATGGTGTATGGCCGAACCCCATGAACTATTTATTGGACTATGTGTTTGAATTAAAGAAGTATGTAAGGATTATTTTGGTACATAAGCAAGGAAAATGACTATGGAAATCTATAATGGCAATTTGGTAAATAAGTGGAAAAAATGGTAGACCATGGGTTCGGCCATGGTGTATGGCCGAATCCCATGGGGATTTATTTATGGACTTAAAATATTGTAAATCAAGTGGGACTTGGTTTTGATTGATTTTATATTATAAGGTAACGGGACCTCACAAGGTGTTTACGATCCTGAGTGGTTACCGGACGAAAAGACGTAAGGACACATTAGCGGTCTTTGGTAGGATTCCACCTCTTTGAAACCATGGGTTTATGTATATTGTGTTTATCTTATTTTTGATAAAATTATGCTGCAAAGGATATGTTTTAAATGATGATTTTTAAATGCTATGTTTATATGAGGAAATAGCATGTGTTTTAATATGATTTTAAATGCTATGTTTATGTTATAAAATAGCATGTGTTTCGTTGGCATCTCATGTATGGTATGGGGTGAAGGATTTGTAACCAGAGGGTCCACACTCCATCGGGGTGTCCGAAAAACCTATGTGGGGTATCTTGATGTGCTTTTCCATCAAGAAGAAACTGGAGGGTTCACACTTCGTCGGGGCGTCCGAAAGACCTATGTGGTGGGTACTTTTATGTACATGTGATGGGTGGGACTCATTGCATCTGTCATCATTGCATGGCATGGTTTATATGGTTTTTGACATTATGATATTATTATATATGTTTTGTACTGACCATGTGTTAGCCGTAACTGGAATACCTACTGGGCACGTTGTTCTAACGCCCTACTTTTACCCTAATTGATGACACAGGAAATCAGGGTAACGATGAACGAAAGACGGGCCAGGCATAGGAGCGTGGATGATTTAGTTTATATTTTTTTTAATAAAATTACTTACGGACATGTATTTGAGTAACTAGTTTCCGGTCATGTAATAACTTAGATGGTTGGATGATTTATTGGATAATTATGATATTTTAATTATGGATAAGGACTGGACGTACTATGCTATCTGAATGGAATAGAACTTGGTTCTATTATGATTCCGCATGTTATGATTTTTATTCCGCAAGTTGATATTATTATGTGTGAACCGTTTTCGTGGACTTAGTCTATGCACACATTGGGTTGGCCAGTTAAGGGTCGGACTTTAGAAGTTCGGACTTAGCTCGCGTCGTGACATCTCGCTCTCTATCACTCTTTGAGTATATAAAAAATAGAAAAATAGACTCTGATTTACGGGAAGAAGTGAGTGAAAAAGGGCAGGGCGTTACAGTGAAAATTACAAGAAAATAGACTCTGATTTACAGGAAGAAACGAGTTGAAAATCCGGGGCGTTACAGTTGGTTCAAACATTTGCATAAATAGCTCAGGATGAGCTTTCCTCATTTCCGATTCGAGTTCCCATGTGGCTTCCTCAATGCCATGTCGATCCCATACTACCTTGACAAACTGGATCGCTCGGTTCCGTAATACCCTTTGTTCTGTGTCCACCACTCGGACAAGATTCTCGACGTATGTCACGTCGCTTTGGATCTCTATGTCTTGTATGTTCAGCATGTGAGATGGATCAGGATTATACTTCCTCAACATCGATATATGGAACACATTGTGTAAAGATGCCAATTGTGATGGGAGTGCCAACTGATAGGCCACATCCCCATCCTTCTTATGATTGAAAACGGTCCCACATATCTTGGCTACAATTTTCCTTTCTTTCCAAATCTCATGTATCCCTTTCGTGGCGAGACTTTCAAGAACACCATGTCTCCCACTTCAAATTCAAGGAACCTCCTCCTTTTGTCAGTCGTATCAACTGTATCTGCGCTGTAGTCTCTGCAACCATGTCTCCCACTTCAAATTCAAGGAACCTCCTCCTTTTGTCAGTCGTATCAACTGTATCTGCGCTGTAGTCTCTGCAACCAACTCAGGTCCAATCAATGCAAGCTCACCAGCCTCTGTCCAGCACACTGGTGACCTAAATGGTCTACCATATAATGCCTCAAATGGTGCCATTTGGAGGCTTGCCTGGAAACTATTGTTGTATGAGAATTCTACCAACGGCAAGTGACCCTCCCATCCACCCTTGAAATCTAGTATACATGCTGTCAGCATATCCTCCAGTGTCTGTATTGTCCTCTCAGACTGTCCATCAGTCTGTGGATGGAATGTCGTGCTCGTCAATAAGTCTGTTCCCATGGCCGCCTGCATGCTCTGCCATACTCTGCCGGTGAATCGACTATCTCTGTCAGATACAATACTCCGAGGTATACCATGCAATCTAATGATATCCCTAATATACCGCCGATCTAAAGTCTCAGATGAGTCTGTCATCTTAATGTCAATGAAATGTGCAGACTTGGTCAGTCGGTCTACCACGACCCATATCGCATCGTTGCCCTTTGAAGACCTTGGCAACCCTGTTACAAAATCCATGGAGATGTGTTCCCATTTCCATTCCGGCACTGGTAAGGGTTTAAGTAACCCTGGTGGCTTTTGATGTTCCGTCTTAACCTGCTGACAAGTTAAGCAATGAGCCACAAATTCTGCCACATCTCTTTTGAGTCCGTGCCACCAGTAATGCCTCTTCAGGTCATGATACATCTTGGTGTTGCTCGGATGAATAGAGAGTTTGGTCTGATGTACCTCAACTAATAACTCTTTTCTGTAGCTCTTAGGTACATATATCCTTCCTCGAAATGCAAGACCCTGTCCTGGTCGTAACTCCCATTCTGGTATGATTTCACCAGTAGACATCTTAGCCCATATCTCTTCCACTTCTGGGTCTATCTGTTGTTCCTGTTCAATCTTGGTAACCATGTTGGACCGTATGATCAAATTGTACATACTCCCATGGTTATTGATATACAAGTTGAACTCTCGAATGGTATTCAATATGTCTCATTCTGTCCTGATCAAACATGCCACTGATGCATGTGATATACGGCTGAAGACATCTACCACCTTTTTCGCCTTGCCAAGGTGATAACGAAGTGCGAACTCATTATCCACCAAATATTCCATCCATCTGCGCTGCCTCAGGTTGAGCTCTTTCTGATCAAACAAATACTTCAAGCTCTTATGATCTGAAAACACTTCAAATTTCTCGCCATATAAATAATGTCTCCAGCTTTTGAGAGCGAAGACCATTGTGGCTAGTGCAAGATCGTGCGTAGGATAAAGTCATTCATGTATTTTCAATTGTCTTGAACCATAAGCCACCACACGATGAGTTTGACTAAGAACACACCCGAGTCCTTCTCCTGAAGCGTCGCATTCTACCTCATAACCCTTGCCTCTTTCTGGCAAAATTAAGATAGGAGCCGTTGTAAGTCTATTTTTCAGCTCTTCAAATCTCTGGTTGCCCAAGTCTGACCACTCAAATTTGACTCCTTTCTGAGTGAGTCGAGTCAGTGGAGATGCAATCTTGGAGAAATCCATAATAAACTTCCTGTAATAACCAACCAATCCCAAGAAGCTATGGATCTCGGTTACATTCTTTGGTGCTTTCCATTCTCCCACTGCCGCCACTTTTGCCGGATCCACGGCTATACCATCTTCTGATATAACATGTCCCATAAAGTTAACCTTGGGTAGCCATAATTCACATTTGCTGGCTTTAGCATATAATTGGTTCTTCCTCAAAGTATCCAAAATTATCCTCAGATGTTCAGCATGTTCTTCCTGAGTTTTGGATTATATCAAAATGTCATCAATAAGTACAATGACAAATTGATCCAAGTAAGGACGGAAAATCCTATTCATAAGATCCATGAACACAGCCGGTGCATTGGTGAGTCCAAGCGGCATGACTACAAACTCAAATAGTCCATACCGCGTTCTGAAGGCTGTCTTTTCTATGTCCTCCTCCCTAATCCGGATTTGATGGTATCCGGACATCAGGTCAACCTTAGAGAAATGACTGGAACCTCTAAGTTGATCAAATAAATCATCGATCCTGGGTAGAGGGTACTTGTTTCTGACCGTCAGCTGGTTCAGTTTTCGGTAGTCCCACACACATACGGAGTGAACCATCCTTTTTCTTCACAAATAAAACCGGAGCTCCCCAAGCCGATGTACTGTTCCGAATGCACCCCCAATCTAAGTAGTTCATGAATCTGCTTCTTTATCTCGGACATCTCCGCTGGTGCCATCCGGTAATGTGGTAATGACACTGGTGCAGTGCCAGGGTACAGCTTGATTTCAAAATTGATCTCCCTCATGGGAGGCAAGCTGGGGAGTTCTGTTGGGAATACGTCTGCAAAGTCCTTTACTATTACAGGAAGTTCAGCCACCGGTTCCTTGTTGATTCTGATACTGTTCAATATTAGGTGATTCAACCCTTCATGCAGTCTACTTTGTTTGGCAGTACGCACCACATGTTGTTTTCCCTCGGCCGACCAAAATGTCACCCTATGGCGATAACAATCAATGTTGGCCTTAAAGCTAGCCAACAAGTCCATGCCAAAAATAATATCATATTCTGACATATCAAGTACCAAATAATTGAACTCAAATCTGAGTCTAGCAAGTTCAGTATTCACTGTTGTGCATATAAGTCCCAATGATGTGTCTCCAACGGGGGATACAATGGTGAGTGATGTGGATAGTTTTTGTACCAATGTACCAGTAACAGTTATAAATGCAGCAGATATGAAAGAGTGAGATGGTCCAGAATCAAATGACGCAAAGACGTAGGAACTACTGACTACTGCCATACCTTGAATCACAGAGTGATCCTCTTCTGCTAGAGGTGCTAAAGTGAATAACCGTCCAGATCCTGTAGGCGGCCATCCCGCCTGATTAAATGTTCTGCCTCTTCGTGAGTTAGCTGGCCTAACTGGTGGTTGAGATGAACCTCTGGTATTAGAGGGTTTGTTGAGTTGTGGACATTCCCTTTTAAAATGGCCAGGCTGATCACAATGAAAGCATTTGCTCACTCCTCTGGGAGCCTGAGTAACTGATGCAGATGGGGAGGGATGATTGGGTCTGAAGCCCCCTGTTGACCCAGTAGATGGTGAGGGTCTGCTAGAGTTCGGTCGGAACCTCTTATTAGGTTGAAATGTACCCCTCCCACTCTAAGCTCGGCGATTGTCAAAACGCATTAACTCAGCCATCTCTTGTTCTGCTATAGTGGCGCTGCTGACCACCTCTGCCAATGTAGCTGCTTTAAATATGGTTTTGGCACTTATGATATTATATATGTTTTGTACTAACCATGTGCTAGCCCTAATTGGAATACCTATTGGGCGCGTTGTTCTAACTCCCTACTTCTACTCTAGTGGATGACACATGAAATCAGGAGAATAATGATCGCAAGGAGGGCCAGGCATAGGAGCTTGGATGAATTATTTTATATGTTGAATAAAGTTACTTATGGACATGTATTTGAGTAACTAGTTTCCGGTTATGTAATAACTTAGATGGTTGGATGACTTATTGGATAATTATGATATCTTAATTATGGATAAGGACTTGACGTACTTTGCTATTTGAATGGAATAGAACTTGGTTTTATTATTATTCCGCATGTTATGATTCCGCAGTTATGAAGTTATTCCGCATATTGATATCGTTATGTGTGAACTGCTTTCATGGACTTAGTCCATGCACACATAGAGTTGGCCAGTTAAGGGTCGGACTTTAGAAGTGGACTTAGCTCGCGTCGTGACGTCCCGCTCTCCATCACTCTACTCTGTTATAAAAAAAAAAAAAATAGACTCTGATTTACGGGAAGAAGCGAGTGAAAAAGGGCGGGACGTTACAACAAGAGCACACTTGAACACTTGGAAGGAATGAACTTGTATTGCACTTGGAAATTTACAACTCTTAAGGAGTAGGTTACAAATGGGAACCTCACCCCTATTTATACTAAAAGCTTTGGGAATTAATAGCTAAAATGATGCCACATGCTAATCATCCAATGGATGTGGAGAATTCTAGAAACTCCTAACATATTTTACAAATTTCTACACACCAAAAATCATCTAAAAGCTTTCTAGACCCTACTTCTTCATTCTTCCATAAGCTTTTAGAACATTCCAGAGTGTTCTACAAGACTCCACACACTTCTACACAATTCTATAATCTTCTAGAGAACTCCAAAATTCTCTAAAGTTTTCTTGAACCATCCGGAATCTTCTGGAACCTTTCTGATTGTTCCAGACTTTTCTTGAGCATTCCGGATCATTCTAAAACATTCCGAAAAGCTCTACAATGTACAAAAACTTGTACATTGAAGAAAGAATTATTAACTATAAAATTTTCACCATTTTCACTTGCACGAAGCACTTCCTGCCAGTATCTAAACAGATGTGCAGCAAAATTGAATTTAGATGTCAGCATCTTAATTGGTTACAATTTACAGTCAGTTGGTTGTACAATTTGCTCTTTTTTGCAATCTTAATTATGTCATGTTACCATGTCAATCCTAACACCCTCGGCCCACCCCCCTTTACATGTTTGAAATAATTTGGATATTTCATTTGAATTTTTATTTTGCTTATGTTTTTTGGCTGTTTCCAAATCCATCCTTTATATTATTTTCTACGGTTATTTGCAGCAGTATGTAGATCTATGGGGATGGAGAAGTGCTGGAGAGAACAGTCTAGGTACATTTAGTCATGTCCTTAAACATGATCCATTTAGACAATGTATGTGGTACTTTTCATAATCCTGATGAACTTATAGGATTTTCCTACGGTTACTGTTTAAAATGTTGATTTCAGGAATTAATTGATTGACTTATTAGCCAAAGTGTCATTTAAATTTAATGTGAAGTATTTTCTATTAATTGATGGGATCACAATCACTGCACCGCCTCATTCCCATTGTAACCACAAGACAGACAACCCCAAAGATGTAGAAATCAGTATTTCTAGAGATTATGCCTTTACACAGATACTCTGTACTCATATATCTCGCAGTTCCATCATAACCTCATCGTAAATGATTTTATAAACCAAACAGAAAAACATGTTAAAAAAGTAATCTCATTTCTCAAAGACATAATTAGGAACTACTTTAAATGAAATCCAAAATAAAAATCAATAATTCAAAAAATACAAAACAACACTAAAATTAATAACTTAAAAACAAGCTATAATATATTTCACACCCGGAGATTCACCCAACCTAGCCATCTTATAATTTATGTAAATAAGAGATTACATGTACATTGTCGAGCTTTTCAAAATGTTCTAGAATGATCCAGAATGCTCAAGAAGAGTCTGGAACAATCCGGAAGGTTCCGGAAGATTCCGGATGGTTCAGAAGATTCTAGAGAATTTTGGAGTTCTTTAGAAGATTCTAAAATTGTGTAGAAGAGTGTGGAGTCTTGTAGAACACTCTGGAATATTCTAGAAGCTTATGGAAGAAGGAAGAAGTAGGGTCTAAAAAGCTTCTAAATGATTCTTGGTGTGTAGAAATTTGTAAAACATGTTAGGAGTTTTTAGAATTCTTCACAGCACCAGCCTTGAAGTTGAAGGAGATTCTTGTGTCTTGATGAATTTATCATAGTTGTCGTCTCCCTTGGAAAGGTGTCTCTAAAATACTTCTCTTTGTTAAAATTTTTAACAGCTATAGTCTTACTAGAGGTGAGTACACCTCTGTACACAATCCTAGCAGACCCTCCTCCTAGACGTTTACTAGAATGGAATCTCTCTGTTGCAGATCTTATCTCAGAGATAGATAACTTTGAAGGATTTTCTTCACATGGTTCTTAACAATATGTTGAAATTCCCCCTTTCTCCTTTCAATTATCTTCTTCCTTATCCGATTCCATGGAGCTACCATCACTGCAATGGAGAAGCTAAATGTTGCTACCCCAATGCCATGTATTAGCCCTATTCCTCTTGTATTCCTTCCTTGAGGCCAACATCACCTATCCCATTATTGCTGTTGTTGCTATTGGCAACACTATTATCAGAAAAGTCCACGAAGTCAAAGGTCCTGAAGCACCATTGCTGAGTGAGGTGAAGCCCCATTCCCTATCCATTCGAAGAGAAACTGATGAGCACAGGAAAATGACTATTTTATCCTTCTATTTGGACTAGTTAGCCCATTGTTTTGTGTGTTTTTGGATTTGATTAATGGGATTTTGGATGTTTTGTAGCATTTATAAGGAAATATAAGATATGAGAATTCAAAAGGTAAATTTTGCAATTTATGGGCATAAGTTGATATTTTTGGAAAGTTGGAATTTTTAATAATTATTTTACCACAATTTTAGGGGTTTTATTCATAAAATAATTAATTTAAATCCATTAATGAGAGTTTGGATTAATTTAGTTATTTTAGAATTGACTGTAAGTGGTAAAATTATTTATTAGATTTTTCATACTTTGAAAAGCCCAATTATTAAGCCCATTAAGAAAAACCCATGAAGAAATCCACATGTCTGAAGACTATTTTCATCATCTCAAGATACATGATGAGGAAATTCGAAATTTACAAGCAAGTATAAGAAGATTTTTGAATTTGGCAAGTGAATTAAGGAAAAAGAAACAAAATAAGAAGGGGAGAAAAAGAATGAAGGTTTGACATATCTTCAGTATTTTTACCATAAAGTTTCACTCCAATGTCTGATTGCTTTGATTCTTCTTGGGTTGGAAAGAATACTTCAAGGGCTACTACTTTGTAGTTTACGACTTATCCTGATTCGGATGTTAACTAGGTCAAAACTGAGATGCAAGGTGGTACATGTGTATAAAACGGGATTTTGCACCCACTTTCCTTACACGAATTTTACTATTTTTTGGGTGATTGGATATGTATTTCCATTGTTTGTTATAGTAGAAGATCCGAATTAGGAAACAAGTTAAATAAATAATCAACAATCCCATCAATTAATAGAAAATACTTCACATTAAATTTAAATGACACTTTGGCTAATAAGTCAATCAATTAATTCCTGAAATCAGCATTTTAAACAATAACCATAGGAAATCCTATAGGTTCATCAGGATTATGAAAAGTACCACATACATTGTCTAAATGGATCCTGTTTAAGGACATGACTAAATGTACCTAGACTGTTCTCTCCAGCACTTCTCGACCCCCATAGATCTACATACTGCTGCAAATAACCGTGGAAAATAACATAAAGGATGGATTTGGAAACAGCCAAAAAACATAAGCAAAATAAAAATTCAAATGAAATACCCAAATGAACATGTAAAGAGGGGTGGACCGGGGGTGTTAGGATTGACATGGTAACGTGACACAATTAAGCCTGCACAAAAGAGCAAATTTCACAACCAACTGACTGTAAATTGTAACCAATTCAGATGCTGACATCTAACTTCAATTTCATGCTCACTATCTTTTTAGATAGACTGGCAGAACATGCTTTGTGCAAGTGAAAATGGTCAAAATTTTATAGTTAATAATTCTTTCTTCAATGTACAAGTTTTTGTACATTATAGAGCTTTTCGGAATGTTTTAGAATGATCCGGATGCTCAAGAAGAGTCTGGAACAATCCGGAAGGTTCCAGAAGATTCTGGATGGTTCAAGAAAACTCTAGAAGATTATGGAATTGTGTAGAAGTGTGTGGAGTCTTATAGAACACTCTGGAATATTCTAAAAGCTTATGGAAGAAGGAAGAAGTAGGGTCTAGAAAGCTTTTAGATGAATCTTGGTGTGTAGAAACTTGTAGAATATGTTAGGAGTTTCTAGAATTCCCCACATCCATTGGATGATTGGCATGTGGCATCATTTTAGCCATTAATTCCAAGGGTTTTGGTATAAATAGGGGTAAGGTTCCCATTTGTAACCTACTCCTCAAGAGTTGTAAATTTCCAATTGCAATATAAGTTCATTCCTTCCAAGTGTTCAAGTGTGCTCTTGTAATTGCCTAAGTGAGAATTTGAGTGAAATTGGTCTTGAGTGTTTAAGTGAAGAAGGCTGACTTGTTCAACAATCCGGGTGTTGTTCAAATGCCACACAGGCAATTCGTGAGTGCAATCTCTAAGTCTGTGACATGTAGGTGTCATACTCTTACAGTACTGAGACACACTTACATAATTAAATAAACGAATATAGATTTCTGATGAAGCACGTGTGTCCACACGTGACAACTGAATGACTGGGTACAGGAGGAGTGGTCCATCTTAAGGACAACACCCAGCAGAATCTCAGCAGAATTTGAATGGGTTTAGGTTTTATAGAGAGAACCTAATTCAATATCAGCAAAATCCTATTGGATATTCAAGAGAATTTCCTATAGAGTTTTAGCATAATCCTAATGGTAATCATGGAGAAAACCCCTACAAAGAATTTTTTTTATCAATACCCCAATAGATATTACAGTGAGAATGTCAGAGAAGATTCCCAGCATGCTTCAAATGGATACTCCATAGAAACTCCAAGAGAATTTCAACAAAACGAAACTGGATATCAGAAAGAAATGTATTATGCTAGTAATGGGGTAGTGCGATTCCAAATGTTGAAGCATCTAATTCAATTGGCAGTAGCAGGTATAAAGGAACAGTTGTGGGCTTGATGACTTTATCTGATTGATCAAGTTCTAACATAGTAGAAGAAATCAATTTGTATTGTATCATACCATTACATATCGAAGTAGCTACCATTGAATCTGATACGGTGTGTTTGTTGCTCTTCTTTCTGTAAGTGATTCAGATGCTGATTCATATCCAGCAGAACTTACTGATTCTAATGGCTCCATGCAAGGTGATATCGATCCATCCTCAGAATTCCTTGACAGATTGTAGTTTGTTAATGGAGTAGGGATAGGGCCTTCTGGTATTAGCATCCTCATGCTCTCCCTTATGTAAGGTGATGCCAAATCATATTCAATAGGTGATGATTCAGTTGATGTTGATCCATCTGTAGTATTCCTTGGCAAATCGTAGTCTGAATGAAGGTTTTGTACCGGGTAGCTCAGGGAGATAGGCTTTTCCTTTTAATACTTGTATAACAACCCTCATTATTGGCCTTTTGGAGGCACTTGGAAGCACACACGAGAGACAACAATGCGCATTCTCTCCATTTCCTCTACTTCAAAATCTTGCAATCTTGGATCAACAGATTGAAGCAATTTGTTGTTGGCCTTCTTATCCCAAACCCAGTTTATGAGCATGAAGTTCGGATCACAATCACTACACTGCCTCATTCTCGTAGTGACCACTAGACAGACAACCCCAAAGATGTAGAAATCAGTATTTCCAGAGATTATACCTTTACACAGACTTCTAAATTTACTAAGATTTCCAAATCTACGTAATTCTAGAATTTCAAATATTTTTAAAAGAAACTTCTAAATTTAGGTAACTTCTAACATTTTAGCTTTTAAAAATAGAAAATATCGATTTTAAATAATAGCATAAAACGAAAATTTCCAAAAGTAGCAGTATTTCTAAAATTAAAAATAATATCTAAAATTATTAAATTTCTAAAATTAGAATTTTCTCAATTCAACATGTTTCTAAATTTAGTAAGACTTCCAAATCTATATAATTCTAGAATTTCAAATATATTAAAAAGAAACTTTTAAAATTAGGTAACCTTATAAAATTTTAATTTTTAAAAAAAGAAACTATCAATTTTAAATAATAGCCTAAAATAGAAATTTCTAAAAGTAGAAGTATTTCAAAAAATAGAAATAATATCTAAAATTATAAAATAGAAATTTCTCAATTAAACAAGTTTCTAAATTTAGTAAGACTTCTAAATCTATATAATTCTAGAATTTCAAATATTTAAAAAAAAAACTTTTAACATTAGGTGACTTCTAACATTTTAGTTTTTAAAAATAGAATCTATCAATTTTAAATAATAGTATAAAATAGAAATTTAAAAAAGTAACAGTATTTCAAAAATTAGAAATAATATATAAAATTATAAAATTTCTAAAAATAGAAATTTCTCAATTAAACAAGTTTCTAAATTTAGTAAGACTTCGAAATCTATATAATTCTAGAATTTCAAATACTTTAAAAAGAAACTTCTAAAATTAGGTAACCTTATAAAATTTTTGTTTTTAAAAATAGAAGCTATCAATTTTAAATAATAGCCTAAAATTGAAATTTCTAAAAGTAGAAGTATTTTGAAAAATAGAAATAATATCTAAAATTATTTAATTTATAAAAATAAAAAATTTTCAATTCAACAAGTTTTTAAATTTAGGAAGACTTTCAAATCTATATAAATTCTAAATTTCTACTATTTTTAAAAGCAACTTTTAAATGTAATTAACCTTCTAAAATTGTAGTTTTTAAAAATAGAAACTGCCAATTTTAAATAATAACCTAAAATAGTAATTTTCAAAAGTAGCCGTATTTCAAAAAATATAAATAATATCTAAAATTATAAAATTTTGAAAAATAGAAATTTCTCAATTCAACAAGTTTCTAAATTTAGTAAGACTTCCAAATCTATATAAATTCTAGAATTTCTACTATTTTTAATAAGAAACTTTTAAAATTAGGTAACATTCTAAAATTTTAGTTTTAAAAAATATAAACTATCAATTTTAAATAATAGCATAAAATAGAAATTTCCAAAAGTAGTAGTTTTTGGAAAAAATAGAAAGAATATCTAAAATTATAAAATTTCTAAAAATAGAAATTTCTCAATTCAGAAGTTTCTAAATTTAGTAATATTTCCAAATCTACATAATTCTAGAATTTCAAATATTTTAAAAAGAAACTTTTAAAATTAGCTAACCTTCTAAAATTTTAGTTTTTAAATGTAGAAACTGCCTATTTCAAATAATAGCCTAAAGTAGAAATTTCCAAATGTAGAAGCATTTCAAAAATTAGAAATAATATCTAAAATTATAAAAGTTATAAAAATCAAAATTTCTTAATTCAACAAGATTCTAAATTTAGTAAGACTTCCAAATCTATATAAATTCTAGAATTTCTACTATTTTTAAAAGAAACATTTAAATTTGGTAACATTCTATAATTGTAGTCTCTAAAAATAGAAACCGCCATTTTTAAATAATAGCGTAAAATAGAAATTTCCAAACAGTAGCTGTATTTTGAAAAATATAAATAATATCTAAAATAATAAAATATCTAAAAATAAAAATTTCTAAATTCAACAAGTTTCTAAATAAAAATTTCTAAATTCAACAAGTTTCTAAATCTATATAATTCTTGAATTTCAAATATTTTAAAAAGAAACTTTAAAAATTAGGTAACTTTTAAAATTTTAATTTTTAAAAATAGAAACTATATATTTTTAATAATAACATAAAAGAGAAATTTCCAAAAGCAGCAATATTTCTAAAAATATAAATAATATCTAAAATTATAAAATTTCTAAAAATAAAAATTTCTCAATTTAACAAGTTTCTAAATTTTATACGACTTCGAAATCTATATAATTCTAGAATTTCAAATATTTTAAAAAGAAACCTTTAAAATTAGGTAACCTTCTAAAATTTTAGTTTTTAAAAATAGAAAATATCAATTTTAAATAATAGCCTAAAATGGAAATGTCCAAAAGTAGTATTATTTTGAAGATTAGAAATAATATCTAAAATTTTAAAATTTCTAAAAATTGAAATTTCTCAATTCAATAAGTTTCTAAATTTAGTAAGACTTCCAAATCTACATAAATTCTAGAATTTTTATTATATTAAAAATAAACATTTAAAATTACGTAACCTTCTAAAATTTTAGTTTTTAAAAATAGAAACTGCCAATTTCAAATAATATCCTAAAATAGAAATTTTCAAAAGTAGAAGTATTTTGAAAATTAGAAATAATATCAAAAATTATAAAATTTCTAAAAATTGAAATTTCTCAATGCAACAAGTTTTTAAATTTAGTGAGATTTCCAAATCAATATAATTATAAAATTTCAAATTTTAAAAAGAAACTTTTAAAATTAGGTAACCTTCTAAAATTTTAGTTTTTACAAATAGAAACTATCAATTTTACATAATAGCATAAAATAGAAAATTCCAAAAGTAGTAGTATTTTGAAAATTAAAAATAATATCTAAAATTATAAAATATCTAAAAATAAAAATTTCTCAATTTAACAAGTTTCCAAATTTAGTAACACTTCCAAATCTATATAAATTCAAGAATTTTTACTATTCTAAATAGAGAGTTTTAAAATTAGGTTTCCTTCTAACATTTTAGTTTCTAAAAATAGAAACTACCAATTAGCCTAAAATAGAAATTTCTAAAAATAGAAGTATTTCAAAAAATAGAAATAATATTTGAAATTATAAAATATCTAAAAATAAAAATTTCTCAATTTAACAAGTTTCCAAATTTAGTAACACTTCCAAATCTATATAAATTCAAGAATTTTTACTATTCTAAATAGAGAGTTTTAAAATTAGGTTTCCTTCTAACATTTTAGTTTCTAAAAATAGAAACTATCAATTAGCCTAAAATAGAAATTTCTAAAAATAGAAGTATCTCGAAAAATAGATATAACATTTGAAATTATAAAATTTGTAAAAATAAAAATTTCTCAATTTAACAAGTTTCCAAATTTAGTAACATTTTCAAATCTATATAAATTCTAGAATTTCTATTATTCTAAATAGAGAGTTTTAAAAAAAATTAGGTTACCTTCTAACATTTTAATTTTTAAAAATATAAACTACCAATTTTAAATAATAGCATAAAATAGAAAATTCCAAAAGTAGCAGTATTTTGAAAATTAAAAATAATATCTAAAATTATAAAATATCAAAAAATAAAAATTTCTCAATTTAACAAGTTTCCAAATTTAGTAAGACTTCCAAATCTATATTGTAACACCCCAGATTTTCAATTTATTATTTGGTATGAAAATTATCCATTTAATTTGTGAAAATGAGTTATGGATCTTAAATTGGGTAAAGAGTTGGGTCATTGGCCCAATTAGGACCCAACGGTTTTGGAATTGGTTGCAATAAAATTAAATGGAGCTGAATTTAATTAGTAATGCAAAATTAAATAAATGATGGTGCATTCCCGAATATTGGATTTGAATATCCAAGGAGATGTTCAAAAATCAAATGAAGATTTCATGGCTGTGTGGATGGGATTTGCACATCTAAGGAGATATACGTATGAGGTGTTAGAATATTTTTAAAAAGGGTAGGCAACTACTAATTATAGACACAAGGGTTATGTGCATGGCACCTCCTAAAAGAGGCACAAGGAAAGGGCTCACGGCATTGCTATTCTTATCTTAGCATGGGCCGATTGGGATGATTATTAAAGAAAGATAGGAAGGTCGGCAATTTGTATCTTAAGCACCTTCTAATATTGGACCAAGGGCAGATTATAAAAGAAAGAGGGGAGGGGGCGCACGGCTCATACACATCATTGCCAAATTTTCTTTCTCCCTCTCCATTCTTATTCACGGCAAAGCAAGGGGAAGAAGAAGGCAACCAGCAAGAGGTGTTCTTAGTTTGGAAAAATTAAGAAGAAAGGAGAAGGATTGGAAGAGCAAGAAATCAAACAGAAACGGTTTGTATTTTTATTTGATAAATTTGTTTTGAAATAAAAGAACCATAGGATTCGGCCATGGTGTTTGGCCGAACCCCATGGAAGAAGATTGGGAGATGGTTTGATGTTTTAATGGAAAGAAAGAACGATAGGGTTCATCCATAGTGCATGGCCAAACCCCATGGAAAGTTATGGTTTATTTTATTGGGTTATTAATATTGAAAACCATGGAGGAACATTGATTGATTAATAGAAGTTTGAATGATGGAAATAATTATGGGTTTATGTTCATAAATTTCAGATCATGGAAACCTTGGACGGTTAGGTGTTTTGGATTTAAAAAAGGGAATATGGAACCATAGGGTTCGGCCATAGTGCATGGCCGAACCCCATGGAAGGTGTTTGGTTAATTGTTAAATAAGTGTTTGATGTTAAGGTTATGGGATTTTGAAGGGACTAAATGGAAGACCAATGATTGGTAATTTTTAAAGAGAGGATCTTGAACCATAGGGTTCGGCCATGGTGTATGGCCGAACCCCATGGAGATGGTTACTAATTTGGAAGGTTGGATGATTATCTTGGAAACATTTTAAGTATGGAGGGATTTATGTTTTAAATATGGAAACCTTCTAAATATAGAAGGTGGAGATAAATTTGGAAACCTTCTAAAAATAGAAGGAGGAGTTTAAAATGGGAAGGTTTTTATTTATAGAAGGAGGTTGCTAAATTAGAAAGCTTTTATTTATGGAAGTTATATTAAATTAGAAAGTGAATGGATTGTCTCAATTGGGTGAGGTTCGGCCATGGTGTATGGCCGAACCCCACTAGAGTTTATTTATGGAAGATGATTTTTAATTATGGAAGTTGCATGCTAAATTTGGAAATTATCTAATTATGGAAGGAAACATGCTAAACTTGGAAACTTTCTTGTGGACTTGTTAATTATGGAATTGCTAATAATGGAGGTTGATGAAAATGGAAATTTAGACCTCATAGGGTTCGGCCATGCACCATGGCCGAACCCCATGAACCTATTTTATGAGTTTAGGTTTATGTGTTAATGAATAGAAGGTTGGAAATAATTAGGCTAATGGCAATTTTGTAAATAGGGTCTAGAATGAAGGACCATGGGCTCGGCCATGGTGTATGGCCGAACCACATGGGGAATAATTTATGATTTTAATGTTTGAAAGGATTGGATGATAGGTTAAGTTAGCCATAGATGGCATTTTGGTAATTACGTAGAATTAATGGAACTATGTTTCGGAAATCAAACATAAGTTGATGGAATCAATGGTAACCTTGTAAATATATGGAAATATTGGACATAGGGTTCGGCCATGGTGTATGGCCGAACCCCATGAATTATTTATTGGACTATGTGTTTGGATTAAAGAAGTAAGTATGGATTACTTTGGAACCTAAGCAAGGAAAATGGCTATGGTTATGAACAATGGCATTATTGTAATTAACTAAAGATTAGACCATGGGTTCGGCCATACCATGGCCGAACCCCATGGGGTTTTGTTTATGGACTTAGAACCTTGAAAATCAAGTGAGACTTGGTTATGATTAATTGTTATATTATAAGGTAATGGGACCTCACAAGGTGTTTACGATCGTGAGCGGTTAGCAGACGAAAGACGCAAGGACACATTAGCGGTATTTGGTAGGATTCCACCGCTTTGAAACCATGGGTTTATGTATATTGTATTTATCTTATTTTTGATGAATTTATGTTGCAAAGTATATGTTTCAAATTATGATTTTAAATGCTATGTTTATATGATAAAATAGCATGTATTGGATATGTTTCAATTGTGATTTTAAATGCTATGTTTATATTATAAAATAACATGTAATTCATTGGCATCTCATGCATGGCATGGGGTGGAGGATTTGTAACCGGAGGTGTCACACTCCGTCGGGGCGTCCGAAAAACCTATGTACGGTACCTTGATGTGTTTTTCCATAAGGAAGAATCCGAAGGGTCCACACTCCGTCGAGGTGTCCAAAAGACCTATGTGGTGGGTACTTTTATGTACATGTGATGGGTGGGACTCATTACATTTGTCATCATTGCATGGCATGGTTTTACATGGTTTTGGATATTATGTTATAATATATGTTTTGTACTAACCATGTGTTAGCTGTAACTAGAATACCTACTGGGCGCGTTGTTCTAACGCTCTACTTCTACCTTAGTTGATGATACAGGAATCAAGGGGAACGATGAACTCAAGGAGGGCCAGGCATAGGAGCTTGGATGATTTATTTTATATGTTTTGAATAAAAGTTACTCATGGACTTGTATTTGAGTATCTAGATTTCGGAATGTAATAACTTAGATGGTCGGATATTTGTTTTGATAATTATGATATCTGAATGATGATTAAGGACTTGACGTACTTTGCTATCTGAATGGAATAGAACTTGGTTCTATTATTTTCCGCAGTTATGATTTTTTATTCCGCAAGTTGATATTATTATGTGTGAACCATTTTGTGGACTTAGTCCATGCACACATAGGGTTGGCCAGTTAAAGGTCGGGCTTTGGAAGTTCGGACTTAGCTCGGGTCGTGACGTCCCGCTCTCTATCACTCTTCGTTTATAAAAAAATATAGACTCTGATTTACAGGAAGAAGCGAGTGAAAAAGGGCGGGCTGTTACAGTTGGTATCAGAGTGAACCCGAAACATTGAATCTTTCGGAGTAAATTAATCCGGTCTCGTGCATTAATTTACTTCGTAAGACTCAGACGGATGATAGCAAAGGAAGTACAGTCAAAATAATCGGATTATCAAACATAGGATGTATTTCCCCAGAAACAAAGCAAAAATCAATAGTGTTTATTTGGAAATTTTCCCCAAAGTAGGAAATACAAATTTTATGATGGAAACTAAGTCATGATATATTTTTTTTAATGGCTTAGGGAAAGATGGCTCCAAGGGGAAGGCCAAGGAGAAATACCCGACAAAACCCAAGTGGGGGTGAAGATGCGGTAGAACATCCCTCGAAATGAGGAGGAGCAACCATCTCATCATGAGGAGGAACGCCAATCTTACCGTGAGGAAGAACAACCATCCCTCCACGAGGAGGAAGCAAGTAGGGTGGACATACCAGTGGTGCCTCCTGAATTGCAAAATTTGGTTCAAGTAGTGGTCACTTCGGTGCTTCAACAGCACCTGAATGAGAATGGAACCACAAAGGAAAACAATGACAGGAGCATGGTCAGGGACTTCCAGCAACAATGCCCTCCTTACTTCAAAGGGAGAGAAGGGGCTGTCAGAGCGGAAAATTGGCCTAAGAAGATTACACAGATCTTGACCCTACTCAAGATCAAGAGGCATGCTGACAAAATTTTACTGGCCACATCACAACTAATCGATGATGCCAGTAAATGGTGGGAGGTTGTAGAGAAGCAGCGAACCCTTATTCAGGAAGGAGAGAGGACTGCAATGACTTGGGAGCAGTTCTCAGCTACCTTCCTGGAACATTTTTTCCCTGAGGAGGAGAAGGAGCGCCAGACTCAGGCTTTTCTATCTTTGGTAAAAGGTACCATGACAGTGGCAGAGTATCACCAGGAGTTTCTCAGTTTGTCTGTATATGTATTCTATATGGTGGATACAGAGTATCGGAGGGCACGCAAGTTTGAGCGGGGCCTACGGCCATGCATAAGGGCCAAGGTAACTATATTTAAAGCAGCTACATTGGCAAAGGTGGTCAGCAGGGCCACTATAGCAGAGCAAGAGATGGCTGAGTTAACGCGTTTTGACAATCGCCGAGCTCAGAGTGGGAGGGGTACATTTCAGCCCAATAAGAGGTTCCGACCAAACTCTAGCAGACCCTCACCATCTACTAGGTCAGCAGGGGGCTTTCGTCCCAATCATCCCTCCCCATCTGCATTAGTCACTCAGGCTCCCAAAGGTGTGAGCAACTACTTTCATTCTGATCAGCCTAGCCATTTTAAGAGGGAATGTCCACAACTCAACAAACCCTCATATTCTAGAGGTTCATCTTGTCCACCAATTAGGCCAGCTAATTCATGTGGAGGCAGGACATTTAACCAAGCGGGACGGCCGCCTACAGGATCTGGACGGTTACTCACCTTAGCACCTCCAGCAGCAGGGGATCATTCTGTGATTCAAGGTATGTCAGTAGTTCCTACGCCTTTGCATTATTTGATTCAGGAGCATCTCACTCTTTCATATCTGCTGCATTTATAACTGCTACTGGTACATTGGTACAAAAACTGTCCACATCCTCACTATTGTCTCCCCCGTCGGAGACACATCATTGGGACTTATATGCACAGCAGTGAATACTGAACTTGTTGGACTCAGATTTGAGTTCAATTATTTGGTGTTCGATATGTCAGAATATGATATTATTTTCGACATGGATTGGTTGGCTAGCTTTAAGGCCAACATTGATTGTTATCGTCGCAGGGTGACATTTTGGTCGCCCGAGGGAAAACAACATGTGGTGCGTGCTGATAAACAAACCAGACTGCATGAAGGGTTGAATCATCTGGTATTGAACATTATCATAATCAACAAGGCACCGGTGGTTGAACTTCCGAAAATAGTAAGGGACTATGCGGACGTTTTTTCAAAGGAACTCCCTGGTTTGCCTCCCATGAGGGAGATCAATTTTGAAATCAAGTTGTACCCTGGCACTGCACTAGTGTCATTACCACATTACCGGATGGCACCAGTAGAGATGTCTGAGTTAAAGAAGCAGATTGATGAACTGCTCAGACTGGGGTGCATTCAGAACAGTACATCTACTTGGGCAGCTCCGGTTTTATTTGTAAAGAAGAAGGATGGTTCACTACGTATGTGTGTGGATTACCGAAAACTGAACAGCTGACGGTTAGAAACAAGTACCCTCTACCCAGGATCGATGATTTATTTGATCAACTTAATGGTTCCAGTCATTTCTCTGAGATTGACCTGATGTCCGGATATCACCAAATCCGGGTTAGGGAGGAGGACATAGAAAAGACAGCCTTCAGAACGCGATATGGACTATATGAGTTTGTAGTCATGCCGTTTGGACTCACCAATGCACCGACTGTGTTCATGGATCTTATGAACAGGATTTTCCGTTCTTACTTGGACCAATTTGTCATTGTATTTATTGATGATATTTTGATTTACTCCAAAACTCAGGAAGAATATGCTGAGCACCTGAGAATAGTTCTGAACACTTTGAGGAAGAATAAACTATATGCTAAAGCCAATAAATGTGAATTTTGGCTATCTGAGGTCAACTTTTTGGGACATGTTATATCAGAAGAAGGTATAACCGTGGACCCGGCTAAGGTAGCGGCAGTAAGAGATTGGAAAGTGCCAAAGAATATAACCGAGATCCGTAGCTTTTTGGGATTGGCTGGTTATTACAAGAAATTTATCATGGACTTCTCAAAAATTGCATCTCCACTTACGCAACTCACTCAGAAAGGAGTCAAATATGAATGGTCAGATTTGTGCAATTGCAGGTTTGAAGAGCTGAAGAAGAGACTTACCACTGTTCCTATCCTAATTTTGCCGAAAAGAGGCAAGTGTTATGAGGTACAATGCGATGCTTCAGGAGAGGGACTGGGGTGTACACTCAGTCAAAGTAATCGTGTGGTGGCATACGGATCAAGATAGTTAAAAATACATGAACGTCTCTATCCTACACACGATCTTGAACTAGCAGCAGTGGTTTTCACTCTCAAAAGCTGGAGACATTATCTTTATGGCGAGAAATTTGAAGTGTTTTCGAATCATAAAAGTTGAAGTACATATTTGATCAGAAAGAGCTCAACCTGAGGCAGCGCAGATAGATGGAATATTTGGCAGATTATGAGTTCGCAATTCGTTATCACCCTGGTAAAGCGAACAAGGTGGCAAATGCACTCAGCCGCATATCACATGCATCAATGGCATGTTTGATCAGGACAGAATGGGACATGTTGAATACCATTCGAGAGTTCAACTTGTACATCAATAACCATGGGAGTATGTACAATTTGATCATACGGTCCAATATGGTTACCAAGATTGAACAGGAACAGCTGACAGACCCGGAAGCGGAAGAGATATGGGTCAAGATATCTATTGGTGAAGTCATACCGGAATGGGAGTTATGACCAGGACAGTGTCTTGTATTCCGAGGAAGGGTATATGTACCAAAGAGCTGCAGAAAAGAGTTATTGGTTGAGGCACATCAGACCAAACTCTCTATTCATCCGGGCAGCACCAAGATGTATCACGACCTGAAGAGACATTACTGGTGGCACGGACTCAAAAGAGATGTGGTAGAATTTGTGGCTCATTGCTTAACTTGTCAGCAGGTTAAGAAGGAACATCAGAAGCCACCAGGGTTACTCAAACCCTTACCAATGCCGGAATGGAAATGGGAGCACATCTCCATGGATTTTGTGACAGGGTTGCCAAGGTCTTCAAAGGGCAACGATGCGATATGGGTTGTGGTAGACCGACTGACCAAGTCTACACATTTTATTCCCATTAAAATGACAGACTCATCTGAGACTTTAGGTCAGCGGTATATCAGGGATATCATCAGATTGCATGGTATTCCTTGGAGTATTGTGTCTGACAGAGATGGTCGAGTCACCGGCAGAGTATGACAAAGCATGTAGGCGGCCATGGGAACAAACTTATTAACTAGTACAGCATTCCATCCTGTAACACCTCGGATTTTCAATTTATTATTTTGTATGAAAATTATCCATTTAATTTGTGAATATTAGTTATGGATCTTAAATTGAGTAAAGAGTTGGGTCATTGGCCCAATTAGGACCCAACGGTTTTGGAATTGGTTTCAATTGAAATTAAATGGGTTGAATTAATTTAGTAATACATTATGCCCAAAATTAAATAAAAGATTATGCATGGCCGAATATTGGATTTGAATATCCAAGGAGATGTTTAAAAATCAAATGAAGATTAAATGGCCGTGTATGGGATATTGTTTGGCCGAATGCGAGATTTGTTCATTTATGTGGTGTGCATAAGATCAATTTTAAAAGGAGTCTCTCTTTGATTAAAAATCGGCAACTACTAATTACAAAGGGGGTGCACGGTAACTCAAGTTATAATACACGGCAATTGCTAATGTATCAAGGGGAATTATTATCTTAGCACCTTCTAACTTGGGATCAAGAGGAAGTGATAAAAGGGGAGACATAGAGGGGCTCACAGTTTACACCATAGCCGAACTCTCTCTCTCTCTCTTTCAATCTCTTATTCTCGGCAGTACAACAAGAAGGGAAAGAGAAGGCAGCCAGCGATTGTGAAAGATCAAGAAGAAGGAGAAGGATTGGAAGAGCAAGAACAACCGAAGGAGAACCGAAGGAGTCCCAGAACCGGTAAATAGTTTGATGTTTTGTTTAAAATAAGGAACCATAGGGTTCGGCCATGGTGTATGGCCGAACCCCATGGAAGAAAATTGGGAGATGAATATAACAAGTTTAATGGAAAGACATGGTGTATTTTTATGGGTTGAAAACCATGGAAGGTCATTAATGAATTATAATGGATTTAAATGATGGAAGAACATAGATAAATATGGATGATGTTAAATATGTTGGAATAATATTAGGAGGAAGTTTCATGAAGAAAGGATGTACAAAATATGCAAAAGAGAAGACTGACGAAACAGAAACAGTCAGTCTACTGAATCATTGATTCAGTCGACTGAACTAGGTATTGAACGAACCAGAGATGAGTTTCTGGGAGTTTCAGCCGACTGAATATGGTATTCAGTCGACTGAAAATGATGGCCGGAAATAGAAAGAGTTTCTAGGAGTTTCAGCCGACTAAACATGGTATTCAGTCGACTGAACTAATGGTGGCCGGAAATAGAAAGAGTTTCTGGGAGTTTCAGCCGACTGAATATGGTGATTCAGTCGACTGAACTCAGACGTAACGGATAAGAAAAGGATTCTGGAATTTTCAGCCGACTGTAAAATTGCTTATCAAACACGAAAGTTGTTGGTTGAGGATTCAGCCGACTGAATCTACACTGGCCGAACAGACAGTCAATCTGATTGATTCAAAGTAAGCCGACTGAATCTCTTATTCAGTCAACTGAAAGAGGATTGACTAGTGATACGAAGGTTTTGACTCAGATTCAGCCGACTGAACTTGTGTTTCAGTCAACTGAAAGGTTACGAGTCAGGGTAAGAACAGTTCCGAGTTATAGTTCAGCCGACTGAAAGTCTGCGGGTAAGGCAGAGGACTGTATCCAGGAGGATTCAGTAGACTGAATTACTGATTCAGTCGACTGAATTGAAAAGTGATGTTTACTTAATTTTTTTCTGAAAAACTTCAGTTTATCTGGAAGAAAATTAAAGGTGATTTAAATCAAATGGGAAATGATTTATGGATTATGTTTTGATGGACTTAGGGTTTATGTATGTTGGAATGAAATAAAAGGGGAGTGATTAAATGTTTAACTTAGGGGTTATTGATTAATAAACCAAAGGAAGAAATTAAAACAAAAGGGGTGAGGTTTGGCCTTGGTGTATGGCCGAACTCCACAAGTTTGGTTTATGGACTTGCACATTGTTGTAAATCAAGTGGGACTTGGTTTTAATTGATTGTTATATTATGTAACACCTCGGATTTTCAATTTATTATTTTATGAAATTTATCCATTTTCAATTGTGAATTTTAGATTTGATCTTAAATGGATAAGGAATTGGGCCATGACCCAATTAGGACCCAATTAAATTATGGCATTGGTTTTATCAAAAATTAAATGGGATAGTGCTTGGCCGAATTTTGAATGTGAAATCCATAGCTTATGCGCATGAGAGATATGTGGGATTCTAAATCCACAATGATGTGCTAGAATATTTAAAAAGGGATGAGATATCTATGAAATAATTAAAAGATTATCATGGCCGAATTTTGGATATTAATTAAATCCATAGATTATGCTGAGAGCATGTATGCTAGATTTCAAGGGTGGATGGGAGGGTCACTTGTGGTTGGTAGAATTCTCATACAACAACAGTTACCAGGCAAGCATCCAGATGCACCAATTGTGTTAGGGAGGAGGACATAGGAAAGACAGCCTTCAGAACGCGGTATGGACTATTTGAGTTTGTAGTCATACCGTTTGGACTCACCAATGCACCAATTATGTTCATGGATCTTATGAACAGGATTTTCCTTCCTTACTTGGACCAATTTGTCATTGTATTTATTGATGACATTTTAATTTATTCCAAAACTCAAGAAGAACATGCTGAGCACTTGAGAATAGTTTTGGACACATTGAGGAAGAACAAGTTATATGCCAAATCCAACAAGTGTGAATTCTGGCTACCCAAGGTTAACTTCTTGGGGCATGTTATATCAGCAGAAGGTATAGCCGTGGATCCAGCTAAGGTGGCGGCAGTGAGTGAATGGAAAGCGCCAAATAATGTAACCGAGATCCGTAGTTTCTTGGGATTCGCTGGTTACTACCGGAAGTTTATTATGGACTTCTCCAAAATCGCATCTCCATTGACTCAACTCACTCAGAAAGGAGTCAAATATGAATGGTCAGACCTGTGCAACCAAAGATTTGAGGAGCTGAAAGACAGACTTACAACTGCTCCAATCTTAATTTTGCCCGAAAAAGGCAAGGGTTATGAAGTACAATGCGATGCTTCAGGAGAAGGACTTGGGTGTGTCCTTAGTCAAACTCATTGTGTGGTGGCATATGGATTAAGATAGTTAAAAATTCATGAACGCCTCTATCCCACACATGATCTGGAACTAGCCGCAGGTGGTCTTCGCTCTCAAAAGCTGGAGACACTATCTATATGGTGAGAAGTTTGAAGTATTTTCAGATCATAAAAGCTTGAAGTACTTATTTGATCAGAAAGAGCTCAACCTGAGGCAGCGCAGATGGATGGAATATCTGGCGGATTATGAGTTCGCGCTTCGATATCATCCGGGCAAGGCGAACAAGGTGGCAGATGCCCTCAGCCGCATATCACATGCATCAGTGGCATGTTTGATCAGGACAGAATGGGAGATGTTGAATACTATTCGAGAGTTTAATCTTTACATCAATAACCATGGGAGTAAGTACAACTTGATCATACGGTCCAACATGGTTACCAAGATTGAACAGGAACAGCGAGCAGATCCGGAAGTGGAGGAAATATGGGCCAAAATGTCTAATGGTGAAGCCATACCAGAATGGGAGTTACGACCAGGACAGGGTCTTGTATTCAGGGGTAGGATTTATGTGCCTAAAAGCTGCAGAAAAGAGTTGTTGTCGAGGTACATCACACCAAACTCTCCATTCATCCGGGCAGCACCAAGATGTATCACGACTTGAAGAGACATTACTGGTAGCACTGACTCAAAAGAGATGTGGCGGAATTTGTGGCTCATTGCTTAACTTGTCAGAAGGTTAAGACGGAACATCAGAAGCCACTAGGGTTACTCAAACCCTTACCAGTGCCGGAATGGAAATGGGAGCACAATTCCATGGATTTTGTGACGGGGTTGCCAAGGTCTTCAAAAGGCAACGATGCGATATGGGTTGTGGTAGACCGACTGACCAAGTCTGCTCATTTTCTTCCAATGAAGATGACCGACTCTTCTGAGACTTTGGGTCGGCGGTAAAAAATGAAAGACCATGGGTTCAGCCATGGTGTATGGCTGAACCCCATGGGGATTGTTTTGATGGACTTAGGGTTTATGTATGTGGGATTAAATAAAAGGGAAGTGATTGTAACACCCTGGATTTTCAATTTATTATTTGGTATGAAAATTATCCATTTAATTTGTGAATATTAGTTATGGATCTTAAATTGGGTAAAGAGTTGGGTCATTGGCCCGATTTAGACCCAATGGTTTTGGTAAATGGTTTCAAAATAAATTAAATGGGCTGAAATTAATTAGTAATTCAATTTATATAATTAAGGGATTTGGATTAAATGCATGGCCGTGTGGGAGATGTGCAATCTATATGTGATGCGCATAGATCATTTTAAAGGGGGTATTTCCCTTGATTAAGAATGACATTAAGGCAATAGCTTACATAGAATTACAAGGGGCGCATTGGCATATGCTAAATAGAGGACTTTCCAAAAATAAGAAAGGGGCACACAACATTGCTAAACAAAGGGATATACGCATGACACCTTCTAAAGATGGAACCAAGGGAAGATTATAAAAGAAAGAGGGGAGGGGCGCACGGCTCACACACACATTGCCTAATTTTCTTTCTCCCTCTCCATTCTTATTCACGGCAAAACAAGAAGAAAGAAGGCAGCCAGCAAGAGGTGTTCTTGGTTTGGAAAAAAATCAAGAAGAAAGAAGAAGAATTGGAAGAGCAAAAAATCAATCGGAACCAGTTAGTATTTTATAAATTTTGTTTAAAATAAAAGAACCATAGGGTTCGGCCATGGTGTTTGGCCGAACCCCATGGAAGAAGATTGGGAGATGGTTTGATGATTTTAATGGAACGATGAACCATAGGGTTCGGCCATGGTGAATGGCCGAACCCCATGGAAAGACTATGGTAATTTAATTAAAGTTTGAAAGATGGAAACCATGGAAAGACATGGTTTGATTTATGGGTTCAAAACCATGAAGAATATTTGGTATTTTAATGGAATATGAAGATGAAAATCATAGGTGTGGATTCATGATTTTAAAAGGTTTAATTGGATGCATGGTTGATGTTTTTTGGATACATGAAAAAATATGGAGGAGCTTTGATAATTTTAATGGAGTTTTGAATGAGAAAAACCATAGGGTTCGGCCATGGTGTATGGCCGAACCCCATGGAGTTGTGGTGGTATTATTATTGAATTTTAATGGACTTAAATTAAATGGAAGATCAAGGATCAAATAATGGTCAAGATCATGAACCATAGGGTTCGGCCATGGTATATGGCCGAACCCCATAGAGTTGGTTACTAATTTAAAAAGTGAAATGAAAAAGGATGGATTTGTCTCTATGGGTGAGGTTCGGCCATGGTGTATGGCCGAACCCCACTAGGGTTTATTTATGGAAATGATATTTTAAATTTGGAAAGTTTCTAAATTTGGAAACCTTCTAATTTTGGAAGGTGGAGATTAATTTGGAAAGTAATTTGGAAACCTTCTAATTATGGAAGGTGGAGATTGTAACACCCGAGATTTTCAAGTTATAAATATTTACGGAAATTACCCATTTCATTTATGAATTTTAGATATGGATCTAAGATGGGTAAAATGTTGGGTCTTTGCCCAATTAAGACCCAACGATTTTGATAAATGGTTTCAAATAAATTTAAATGGGGTTGAATTAAAAGAGTATGCATTATGTCTGAATTAAATAAATGATTGTGCATGGCCGAATTATTGGATTTGTATATCCAAGGAGATGTTTAAAAATTAAATAAAGATTACTTTGGCCGTGTATGTGGGATTTTTCATATCCACATTGATATGTTAGAATATCTTGAGAAGATATCTAAGATTAAATAAAGAAGATATCTAGAGATAAATATAGATGGCTTGGTCGCATGATAGATATGAATATCTATATGTTATGCGTAGCCAAGGAAGTTATCTAATCTTAATAAAGATAGGATTAAGGGAAGGTTTAATAAAAGAAAGGCATCAAAGGGCGCATGGCACTATCTAAGTTAAGAACCAATGGAGATTAATTAAGGCAATGACTAAATGGAAGGGGCGCATGGCATATTTTAAAGGGAAGCATGGCGCGGCATAGGGAATGATCTATCTTAGCACCTTCTAAGATAGGATTAATGGGAAGGATTTAAAGAAAGGCAGCCACAAACAAGGGGCACACGGCATAGGGAAGGATCTAACTTAGCACCTTCTAAGATAGGATTAATGGGAAGGATTTATAAAAAGGCAACAAGGGAGAAGGGGCGCATGGCACCTTCCAAGTTGGGATCAATGGGAAGTAATAAAGGAGAAGCAATGGGGTGCATGCCATTCACATTACATTCAAGGAGATGGAAGCACACACACAACAACAAGAAGGTGGTCACGGCTTGGGAAAGATCAAGAAGAAGTGGAAAGAGGCTAAGGAAAGAAGAAGGATTGGAAGAGCAAGAACCGGTACGTGATTTTATGGTTTTGATTAATTTGTTTTAAGATAAAAAAACCATAGGGTTCAGCCATGGTGTATGGCCGAACCCCATGGAAGAGAATTGATGGATGATGTGATAATTTTAATAGAAAAGAAGGGATGAGGTTCGGCCATGGTGTATGGCCGAACCCCACCAAATATAGTTATGGATTTGGGGTTTCTTAGACATTGAATCATGTGGGCTGATTTATTAATTTTATTGGTTGGAAAACCATGGAAGGATTATCAATTCTCTTGAAGGGATTACATGGAAGAACTTTAATAAATTTTAATGGAAGGTTGTTGGTTATTTTTGAGGGATGAAAACCATAGAACATTATGTATGTTTTAAATAAGGTTTAAATGGAAAGAAGGGCACAAAACAAAAGGGTGAGGTTCGGCCATGGTGTATGGCCGAACCCCATGGAGATGTATTAATAATTCTATTGGATTTAAATGATTGAGGATCATAGATGAATGTTGATTGATTAAATGGATGATGTTACTAAATTTGGAAAGTGTTTAATTATGGAAGCATAGATGCTAAATTTGGAAAGTGTCTAATTATGGAAGCATGGATGCTAAATTGGGAAAGTATCTAATTATGGAACCATGATATCATGGATTCGGCCATGGTGTATGGCCGACCCCATGAACCAAATTTATGGGTCATGTATGGACTTGGTATTTTAAATGAATGGTAGACCAAATAGATAAAGCAAATAAATGATTTATGGATTATGTTATAGGGTTTTATTTTATAAACCATGAATCAATGGTGGATTATGTTTTGGAATCTAAACCTAAGGTGATGAAGGTAATGGCAAGTGTAATTAAAGGCCAAAGTGGAGAATCATGGGTTCGACCATGGTGTATGGCCGAACCCCATGAGGTTCATTATGGACCTAATTGGTTAAGGAATTATGGGTCAATTATGAACCTAAGATGGTGAACTTGTATAATGGGTCACAAACACTTAGTATCCCTCTTGATGGAAAAGCCTCATCAAGGAATCACAAGCACTTAGTATCCCTCTTGATGGAAAAGCCTCATCAAGGAATCACAAGCACATAGTATCCCTCTTGATGGAAAAGCCTCATCAAGGAATCATAAACACATAGTATCCCCATGTGTGTTTATCAGTCGCCCCGACGGAGCATGGACTCTGGTTTCATTTCATCCCTTCCATGCCATGTATGTGATGTAAGTGCAATATGCCATATAATAATATTACAAACCATAGCATTAAATCCCATCTTTAATACATATAATTTTATACCAAAATAAGTCAAGTAAAGCATTCATATACACATAATCCATGGCTTACAATGAGGTAGGAATCCTACCAAAGACCAACTAATGTGCCTCGCGTTTCCGTCCACGAATTCGGTCACCGATCGCGCACCTCTTGCGAGATCTCGTTACCTTATTACACATCGACAAATTAACCCAATGTTTCAACCATGTCTAAGTCCACCATACATGCCTTAGTGGGGTTCGGCCACACACCATTGCCATACACCATGTCTATGACGTACTTTGCTATCTGAATGGATTAGAACGTGGTTCTAATATAATTCCGCATATTGATGATTATGATTCCGCAGTTGTATGATTTTATTCCGCAAGTCGGTATTGCTATGTGTGAATCATTTTATTGGACTGAGTCCATACACACATAGGGTTGGCCAGTTAAGGGTCGGACTTTGGAAGTTCGGACTTAACTCGCATCGTGACGTCCCGAGGTCTATCACTCTACTCTATTACAAAAAAAAAAATATACATTGAATTTACCGGAAAAAAGAGAGTGAAAAAGGGCGGAACGTTACATAACTCCACCAAAATCTCTCCATGGGGTTCGGCCATACAACATGGCCGAACCCATGGTCCATGGTTCATCTTCATTTGCAAGGTTTGAGACCATAAATACTCATTAACATTTCTCCATGGTTTTCCTCACTTGACCCCTTTAAAATTTACTAACTTTTAACCATTCAAAAACCTCAAAATCATTAACCATCATTCCATGGTTTCTATCCTTTAAACCCCTTAAGAATTACTTAATCTCTTTCCAAACCATATGGTTCATTATTTCTTCAAAAATCATATTTTCATGATTTGTTACTTGATGGTTCTCATACAAGAAACCCTAGGGTTTGCCATGCAAAGGCCAAACCATATATCTTGATCACCATATTTTTGACATGCATGAGGTCCTCTCCATGTATCCATAACATTTAGGGTTCGGCCATGCCGAACCATGGTCTTTTACCATTTTTGTCATGCATGCATACATAACCCATAGATATATATAGTGTCCTTAGTATTCCATTATTTTTCTTAACCTATCTTACCTGTTAAGGTTTGTCCATTTCTCATCCCCTTTCTTGGATGGATTTTAGATCCATGGCCCATAATATTTTGGCCACCAATTTAATCCAAGAAAAATGGACTCCATGGTCTCCTTTTAACTCTTTTGAAAATAAACTCTTGTTGAGGACTACTTACCAATCCCGCGGCTCTTCCAGTTTCCTTTTGCTCCTCTTTGATCCTTAGCCTTCCTTCTTCTTCTTCTCTTTGATCTTCGGCCAATATATGAGCTTGATCAAGATGAGATCACCAAGGTTTGGCTCGGCCAAGATGGAGGTAGGTTTGAGAGAGGGAGAGGAGGAAAGAATGGAAAATATCCTAAGTCTTGGGTCTTGGGAGTGTGGTCGGCCAAGCTTGGGATCTCCTCCTTTTCTCTAAGTCTTTTTCTTGTCTTTCTCCTTGTGTGAGGGTCGGCCAAGAGAGGGAGGGAGGGAGAGTGAGATGGAAACCCTAGATTTTTCCATCTTCTTTTGGGTTGCTTGGGTTAGACTCCACCACCTCTCCTTTGACCAATGTATGGTCTTGCATGCCCTTAATCTTAGGCCTCTTGTCTAGTATACCACCCCATACACACAGTTTTGGGCTTGGGTTTCCTTGGTGGTTTGGTGGTTTGGGTGAGGTGGAACCACCACCTCACAATGGGCCAATGCATGCCCTAGCATGTCCACCTTCTAAGGATCTTGTCTAGCCATGGAGGGTGCATGCCCTCCACATGGCACACCCAACCCCTCCCATGGCCAACGGTTTTGGGTCCTTTACCATGGTTGGTTTGGTGGTTTGGGTGAGGTGGAACCACCACTTCACAATGGGCCAATGCATGCTCTCCACCTAAGCTTTTGGTCTAGCCAAGGGGGGAGCATGCCTTCCACTTGGCACTCCACATCATCCAACGATTTTGGATGGTTTTGTCTTGATGGTTGGGTGTTCCATGAGATGAAACCACCCATTTGACTCACCCATTTCATAGGTGACTCACCCCCATTGAACTCACTCCATATAATGCAACTCATTTATTTAATTTGATATCTAACTTAGGTCATTTAATTACATAATTTAATTCCATTTATTTCTCTTTAATTTCTCCATGAATCCACCCATGGTTGACCAAGTCAACCATGGTGACCGGCCCCACCAATGCCTTGGCCCACCTGCCACCTCACTTGATGAGGTGGAGTTGGGTCCTACTTGATTATGCCACCTTGATTTATTCCAACTTAACTTAGGTGATTTTAATCAATTTATTCAATTTAATTCACCTTGATCCTCCTCAATTCCCTTTGACTTATCCATGGTTGACCAACTCAACCATGGTGCTCGGCCCCACCTGTGTCTTAGTCCACACGCCACCTCACTTGATGAGGTGGAGTTGGGCCCCATTTGATTATGCCATCTTGATTCATTCCAATTTAACTTAGGTGATTTTAATCACTTCATTCCATTCCATTTACTTTGATCACTATTGGGTCCATGGCCCAATTAAATTCACCTCCTACCCATTTACCCTAATGCTCAAACCATCTTGACCCATTGGGTCCCAAATGGGTATTTGACCCAATTGACCATCCTTGACCCAATTAACCATCATTGACCCAATTAATTGGAAATAATCCAATCCATGGTCCATTGGACCATACTTGGGCCATTGCCCAAATTTTGATCCATTTACCATTCATTCCATCAAAATTCTTAATTTCAACAATTAAAATAAATAATAGCCAATATATTTCTTGATTTGAAAATCCGGGTCGTTACAATATTAAATTTAGAAACCTTCTAATTTTGGAAGGAGGTTGCCAAATTAGAAAGCATCTATTTATGGAAGTTGGTTTATTTAGAAAGTTTTTATTTTTGGAAGGTGAAGACTAAATTAGGAAGTTTTAATTTAGGGACCTTCTAATTATGGAATGTTATTTTGGAAACCTTCTTATTATGGAAGGATGGATGATTAATTTGGAAACTTCCTAATTATGGATCATTAGTGAAAATTGGAAACAAAGACATCATGGGTTCGGCCATGTGTATGGCCGAACCCCATGAATCAAATTTGTGGATTATGTTTTGTGTATTTTAAATAAAGTGGAGGATCATGGGTTCGGCCAAGGTGTATGGCCGAACCCCATGAGGTTTATTTTATGAACTAGAATTATTGGGTTAATTATTAGTCTATGTACATTATGAATGAGAATAAGGGATAATGATAGCCATGAATGGCATTTTCGTAATTAAAGGAAAATAAGGGACCATGGGTTCGGCCATGGTGTATGGCCGAACCCCATGGGAATTGTTCGGTGAACTTAGATGTCTATGAATCAGTTATGGGTTTATTGTGTTTATGTGTTAAGGAGTGGAAGGTTTGAAATGATTAAACCAAGGGCAAAGTTGTGAATACATGCTAAGATGGAAGGTTGGCCATGAATGGTAATCTTGTAAATATGGGGATTGGGTAATGGACTTTAAAAGTAGTAAATCAAGTGGGACTTGGTTTTGATTTATTATTGTATTATAAGGTAACGGGATCTCACAAGGCATTTACGATCGTGAGCGGTTACCGGACGAAAGACGCAAGCACAAGTTAGCGGTCTTTGGTAGGATTCCACCTCTTTGGAAATGGGAGCACATCTCCATGGATTTTGTGACAGGGTTGCCAAGGTCTTCAAAGGGCAACAATGCAATATGGGTCGTGGTAGACCAACTGACTAAGTCTGCACATTTCATTCCTATCAAGATGACAGACTCATCTGAGACTTTGGGTCGGCAGTATATCAAGGAAATCATCAGATTGCATGGTGTTCCTCAGACTATTGTGTCCGACAGAGATGGTCGATTCACTGGCAGAGTATGGTAGAGCATGCAGTCAGCCATGGGAACAAACTTATTAACTAGTACAGCATTCCACCCACAGACTGATGGGCAGTCTGAGAGGACAATACAGACACTGGAGGATATGCTGAGAGCATGCATGTTAGATTTCAAGGGTGGATGGGAGGATCACTTGCCGTTGGTAGAATTCTCGTACAACAACAGTTACCAGGCAAGCCTCCAGATGGCACCATTTGAGGCATTATATGGTAGACCATGTAGGTCACCAGTGTGCTGGACAGGGGCTGGTTAGCCTGCACTAATTGCACCAGAGTTGGTTGTAGAGACTACAACGCAGATACAGTTGTTACGGCAACACCTATTGACTGCGTAGAGTTGTCAGAAGAGCTATGCTGACAAGAGGAGGAGGTTCCTTGAATTTGAAGTGGAAGACATGGTGTTCTTGAAAGTCTCGCCACGAAAGGGACACATGAGATTTGGAAAGAAGGGGAAACTATCGCCAAGATATGTGGGACCATTTTCAATCATAAGAAGGATGGAAGACGTGGCTTATCAATTGGCACACCCATCACAGTTGGCATCTTTACACGATGTGTTTCATATATCGATGTTGAGGAAGTATAATCCTGATACTTATCATGTGCTGAACGTACAAGACATAGAGGTCTAGAGCGACGTGACATACGTCGAGAAGCCTGTCCGAGTGGTGGACACAGAACAAACGATATTACGAAATCGAGCGATCCAGTTTGTCAAGGTGGTATGGGATCGACATGGCATTAGGGAAGCCACATGGGAACTCGAGTCGGAAATGAGGAAAGCTCATCCTGAGCTATTTATGTAAATGTTTGAAACCCTACTTCACTCGATTTTCGAGACGAAATTTTTAAAAAGAGGGTTGTATTATAACACCCCGGATTTTCAATTTATTATTTGGTATGAAAATTATCCATTTAATTTGTGAATATTAGTTATGGATCTTAAATTGGGTAAAGAGTTGGGTCATTGGCCCGATTTAGACCCAACGGCTTTGGTAAATGGTTTCAAAATTAATTAAATGGGCTGAAATTAATTAGTAATTCAATTTATATAATTAAGGGATTTGGATTAAATGCATGGCTGTGTGGGAGATGTGCAATCTATATGTGATGTGCATAGATCATTTTAAAGGGGGTATTTCCCTTGATTAAGAATGGCATTAAGACAATAGCTTACATAGAATTACAAGGGGCGCATTGGCATATGCTAAATAGAGGACTTTCCAAAAATAAGAAAGGGGCACATGGCATTGCTAAACGAAGGGATATGCGCATGACACCTTCTAAAGATGGAACCAAGGGAAGATTATAAAAGAAAGAGGGGAGGGGCGCATGGCTCATACACACATTGCCGAATTTTCTTTCTCCCTCTCCATTCTTATTCACGGCAAAACAAGAAGAAGAGAAGGTAGCCAGCAAGAGGTGTTCTTGGTTTGGAAAAAAAATCAAGAAGAAAGGAGAAGAATTGGAAGAGCGAAAAATCAATCGGAACCGGTTAGTATTTTATAAATTTTGTTTAAAATAAAAGAACCATAGGGTTTGGCCATGGTGTTTGGCCGAACCCCATGGAAGAAGATTGTAACACCCCGGATTTTCAATTTATTATTTTGTATGAAAATTATCCATTTAATTTATGAATATTAGTTATGGATCTTAAATTGGGTAAAGAGTTGTTGGGTCATTGGCCCAATTAGGACCCAATGGTTTTGGAATTGGTTTCAATAAAAATTAAATGGGGTTGAATTTAATTACTAATGCAATATTGAATAAATAAGGAAAGGGATAATTGGGCATGGCCGATTAATAGGTTGCATATCTATGATTATGCGCATGACATATTTTATCTAGGACTATCTAAAGTGGGAAGCCAAGGTCCGTAATTGCTATCTTAAATTGGGATCAATGGAAGCTTAATAAAAGAAAGGCAAGAGGCGTGCATATCATATCCTAAATTAGGACTCTCCAAAGAGAGAAATACAAGAGAGCACACGGCATTACTAATTTAAGACAAGGGGCGCACGGCCTAAGGGGGCATTGTTTATCTTAAGCACATTCTAAGTTGGAACCAAGGGAAAGGCTTTATAAAGAGATACATAGGAGGGGCACACGGTTTACTCTCCATAGCCGAATTTTATCCCTCTCTCAAATCTTGTTCTCGGCAGTACAACAAGAAGGAAAAGAGGGTAGCTAGCAAGAGGTGTTCTTGGTTTAAAAAAAATTGAGAAGAAAGAAAAAGGATTGGAAGAGCAAGAATCAATCGGAACCGGTTAGTATTTTATTTGATAAATTTGTTTTAAATAAAAGAACCATAGGGTTCGGCCATGGTGTTTGGCCGAACCCCATGGAAGAGGATAGGGAGATGAATGTATGAATTTTAATGAAAAGAAAGAACCATAGGGTTCGGCCATAGTGCATGGCCGAACCCCATGGAAAGACATGGTTTATTTTATTGGATTATTAATAATGAAAACCATGGAAATTGTTAATAAGTTTATGGGGTTTCAAGCATGAAGATCATAGATTTATGCTTATGTTTTAAGAGGATTTTTAAATGGAGATATGGTTAGGGATGTGGGTCGGCCATTACATGGCCGAACCATGATTTTATTATGGCTAGGATGTTGGATCAAAAGAATAGAAAAGAAGGGGTGAGGTTCAGCCATGGTGTATGGCCGAACCCCACCAACTATATTTATGGATTTTAATTGATTAAAATGGAAGAGGATTGGGAGATGATCATGATAATCTTAATGGAATAATTATGTATGATTTCTAAAGAGTATGAACCATAGGGCTCGGCCATGGTGTATGGCCGAACCCCATAGAGTTGTTTATTAAATTTGGAAACCTTCTAAATATAGAATGTGGAGATAAACTTGGAAACCTTCTAAATATAGAAGGTAGAGATAAATTTGGAAACCTTCTAAAAATAGAAGGAGGAGATTAAATGGGAAAGTTTCTGTTTATGGAAGGAGGTTGATAAATTAGAAAGCTTTTATTTATGGAAGTTATATTAATTTAGAAAGTGAATGGAAAAGGGTTGGATTGTCTCAATTGGGTGAGGTTCGGCCATGGTGTATGGCCGAACCCCACTAGAATTTATTTATGGAAGATGATTTCTAATTATGGAAGTAGCAAGCTAAATTTGGAAACTTTCTAAATATAGATCTTCTAATTATGGACTTGTTAATTATGGATTTACCAATAATGGAAGTTGATAAAAATGGAAAGTTAAACATCATAGGGTTCGGCTATGGTGCTTGGCCGAACCCCATGAACCAATGGTGGGTTATGTTTTGGAATTTAAGCCTAAGGTGATGAAGGTAATGGCTATGGATATGTACATGGCATTATGGTAATTAACTGAATTAATGGACCATGGGTTCGGCCATGGTGCATGGTTGAACCCCATGGGAATTGTTTGATGAACATAGGGTTATGTATGTTGGGTTAAATGAATGAATTGTTAATTAAAGATTAGACCAATGGCAATTTGGTAATATCGGCTGAAAATGATAAACCATGGGGATTGGTTTTTGGACTTTAAATATTGTAAATCAAGTGGGACTTGGTTATGATTAACTGTTATATTATAGGTAACGGGACCTCACAAGGTGTTTACGATCGTGAGCGGTTACAGAACGAAAGCCGCAAGGACACTTTAGCGGTCTTTGGTAGGATTCCACCTCTTTGAAACCATGGGTTTATGTACATGTGTTTTATCTTATTTTTTATGAAATTGATACTGCAAAGGATATGTTTTTAAAGGATGAATTTTAAATGCTATGTTTAATTGTATAAATAGCATGTGTTGATTATGTTTCAAAAGTTGATTTTAAATGCTATGTTTAGGTTATAAAATAGCATGTGTTCATTGGCATCTCATGCATGGCATGGGGTGGAGGATTTGTAACCGGAGGGGTCACACTCCGTCGGGGCATCCGAAAAACCTATGTGCGATACCTTGATGAGGAGTATTCCATCAAGAGGATACTATGTTTGAAATGTAACCGGAGATCCACACTCCGTCAGGGCGTCCGTAATAGAATCGTGGGGGATACCTTGATATGATTTCCATCAAGAGGATACTATGTATGAAATGAAACCGGAGGGTCCACACTCACTCGGGGCGTTTGAAAGACCTATGTGGTGGGTACTTTTATGTACATGTGATGGGTGGGACTCATTACATTTGTCATCATTGCATGGCATGGATTTATATGGTCTTTGACATTACGTTATTATATATGTTTTGTACTAACCATGTGTTAGCCCTAATTGGAATACCTACTGGACGCGTTGTTCTAACGCCCTACTTCTACCCTAGTGGATGACACAGAAAATTAGGGGAACGATGAATGCAAGACGGGCCAGGCATAAGAGCTTGGATGATTTAGTTTATATTTTTAATAAAGTTACTCATGGACTTGTATTTTTAATATCTAGATTTCGGAATGTAATAACTTAGATGATTGGATGTTTATTGGATAATTATGATATTTGAATGATGATTAAGGACTTGACGTACTTTGGTATCTGAATGGACTAGAACTTGGTTCTATTATAATTTCGCATGTTATGATTTTTATTCCGCAAGTTGATATTGTTATGTGTGAACCGTTTTCATGGACGTAGTCCATGGACACATAGGGTTGACCAGTTAAGGGTCGGACTTTAGAAGTTCGGACTTAGCTTGCATCGTGACGTCTTGCGTTCTATCACTATACTCTATTATATATAAAAAAAAAAAATAGACTCTGATTTATGGGAAAAAGCGAGTGAAAAAGGGCGGGGCGTTACAAAGATTGGGAGATGGTCTGATGATTTTAATGGAATGATGAACCATAGGGTTCGGCCATGGTGCATGGCAAAACCCCATGGAAAGACTATGGTAATTTAATTAAAGTTTGAAAGATGGAAACCATGGAAAGACATGGTTTGATTTATGGGTCCAAAACCATAAAGAATATTAGGTATTTTAATGGAATATGAAGATGAAAATCATAGGTGTGGATTCATGATTTTAAAAGGTTTAATTGGATGCATGGTTGATGGTTTTTGGATACATGAAAAAATATGGAGGAGCTTTGATAATTTTAATGGAGTTTTGAATGATAAAAACCATAGGGTTCGGCCATGGTGTATGGTCGAACCCCATGGAGTTGTAGTGCTATTATTATTGAATTTTAATGGACTTAAATTAAATGGAAGATCAAGGATTAAATAATGGTCACGATCATGAACCATATGGTTCGGCCATACACCATGGCCGAACCCATAGAGTTGGTTACTAATTTAAAAAGTGAAATGAAAAAGGATGGATTTGTCTCTATGGGTGAGGTTCGCCCATGGTGTATGGCCGAACCCCACTAGGGTTTATTTATGGAAATGGTATTTTAAATTTGGAAAGTTTCTAAATTTGGAAACCTTTTAATTTTGGAAGGTGGAGATTAATTTGGAAACCTTCTAATTATGGAAGGTGGAGATTAATTTGGAAACCTTCTAATTATGGAAGAATGGATGACAAATTGGAAAACTTTCTAATTATGGATCATTAGGAAAAATGGAAACTTAGGCATCTGGGTTCGGCCATGTGTATGGCCGAACCCCATGAACCAAATTTTTGGGTTTATGTTTATGTGTATTTAAATAAAGGGAGGATGCAAATATAGACTTAGGTTGTTGGACCTAAGATTATAAGTCATTAAGATATCATAGGGTTCGGCCATGGTGTGTGGCCGAACCCCATGAATCAAGTTGACTGAATTTTATGGATTTAATATGATGATTGGATTAATGGGGAGATATAAACCTAAGGTAGTGGCAAAATTGTAAATATCGCCTAAATTGAAAGATCATGGGTTCGGCCATGATGTATGGCCGAACCCCATGAGATGGATTGTGGATCAAACATGAACTTAGGCAAATTTTAATTAAAGTTTGAAAGGATTGGATTATGGGTTATGATAGCCATGGATGGCATTTTGGTAATTATGTAGAATTAATGGAACTTAAACATAAGTTGATGGAATCAATGGCAATCTTGCAAATATGTGAAAATATTGGACATAGGGCTCGGCCATGGTGTATGGCCAAACCCCATGAATTATTGTATGGATTATTTTGGAACTCAAGCCTTATGAAAATAAGGAAAGTAAATGGCTATAGTAAGAATGGCGTTATTGTACATATGGTCAAAAATGAAAGACCATCAACCGGCCATGGTGTATGGGCGAACTCCATGGGGATTGGTTTATGGACTTAAAATATTGTAAATCAAGTGGGACTTGGTTTTGATTGATTATTATATTATAAGGTAACGGGACCTCACAAGGTATTTACGATCGTGAGCGGTTACCGGACAAAAGACGCAAGGACACGTTAGCGGTCTTAGGTAGGATTCCACCTCTTTGAAACCATGGGTTTATGTACATTGTATTTATCTTATTTTTGATGAATTTATGCTGCAAAGGATATGTTTCAAATGATGATTTTAAATAGCATATCTATATGAGGAAAGAGCATGTGTTTTAAATATGATTTTTAAATGCTATGTTTATGTTATAAAATAGCATGTGTTTCATTGGCATCTCATGCATGGCATGGGGTGGAGGATTTGTAACCGGAGGGGTCACACTCCGTCGGGGCGTCCGAAAAACCTATGTATGGTACCTTGATGTGCTTTTCCATCAGGAAGAAACCGGAGGGTCCACACTCCGTCGGGGCGTCCGAAAGACCTATGTGGTGGGTACTTTTATGTACATGTGATGGGTGTGACTCATTGCATTTGTCATCATTGCATGGCATGGATTTATATGGTTTTTGACATTACGATATTATTATATATGTTTTGTACTAATTATGTGTTAGATGTAACTGGAATATCTACTAGGCGCGTTGTTCTAACGCCCTATTTCTACCCTAGTTGATGACATAGGAAATCAGGGAAACGATGAAAGCAAGACGGGCCAGGCATAGGAGCTTGGATGTTTTAGCTTATAATTTTTAATAAGGTTACTCATGGACTTGTATTTGAGTATCTAGATTTCGGAATGTAATAACTTAGATGGTTGGATGTTTATTTGGATAATTATGATATTTGAATGATGATTAAGGACTTGACGTACTTTGCTATCTGAATGGAATAGAACTTGGTTCTATTATGATTTCGCAATTTTGATGTTATTTATTCCGCATGTTTATATTGTTATGTGTGAACCATTTTCGTGGACTTAGTCCATGAACACATTGGGTTGGCCAGTTAAGGGTCGGACTTTGGAAGTTCGGACTTAGCTCGCGTCGTGACGTCCCGCTATCTATCACTCTACTCTGTTATAAAAAAAAATAGACTCTGATTTTATCGAAAGAAGCGAGTGAAAAAGGGCTGGGCGTTACAGTGATTAAATGTTTAACTTAGGGGTTATTGATTAATAAACCAAAGAAAGAAATTAAAACAAAAAGGGGTGAGGTTCGGCAAAAAATTAAATGTTTAACTTAGGGGTTATTGATATGAATTGATGGCGAAAGTAATGGCAAAAAATGTAATTAAAATACCAAAGTAGGAGAACCATGGGTTCGGCCATGATGTATGGCCGAACCCCATGAGATGTGATTGATGAACTTATTTGATTAGAGAAATTTTTAAGGTCTAATTATGAAAGATTTAAAGGAAAGAGGAAGCCAATGGCATTTTGGTAAATATGAGAGAATGTTGGACATTGGGTTCGGCCATGGTGTATGGCCGAACCCCATGAATTATTTTATGGGATTATGTACTTTGGAAGCATGAATGGATGACTTAGGAACCTAAGCAAAGAAACGGGACTGTGGTTACCAACAGTGGCATTTTTGTAAATATGTATGAAAAATGGTAAACCATGGGTTCGGCCATGGTGCTTGGCCGAACCCCATGGGGTTTTGTTTATGGACTTAGAAACTTGTAATTAGGTGAGACTTGATGTTGATTTATCATTATATTATAAGGTAACGGGATCTCTCAAGCGGTGGGCGATCGGTGATCGAATCTTGGACGGAAACGTAAGGACTTGTGAACGGTCTTAGGTAGGATTCCACCTCTTTGAAACCATGGATTATGTACTTTGTTCTTATCTTATATTTTGATGAAAATATGTTTCAAAGGATATGCTTTATTATGGATTTTAAATGTTATGTTCATGTTGTAAATAGCATGTATTGATATATTTCAAAGGTTGATTTTATATGCTTTGTTTATATGAGGAAAGAGCATGTATTTTAAAGTATGATTTTCAATGCTATGTTATGTTATAAAATAGCATGTGTTTCATTGTCATCTTATGCATGGCATGGGGTGGGGGATTTATAACCGGAGGGGTCACACTCCGTCGGGGCGTTCAAAAAACCTATGTGCAACACCTTGATGTGATTTCCATCAAGAAGATTTCCGGAGGGTCCACACTCCGTCGGAGAGACCGAAAGACCTATGTGGTAGGCACATTTATGTACAGGTGATGGGTAGGACTCATTGCATATTTGTCATCATTGCATGACATGGATTTATATGGTTTTGATATCACTATGTTATATGATATGTTTTGTACTAACCATGTATTAACCCTAATTGGAATACGTACTGGGCGCGTTGTACTAACGCCCTACTTCTACCCTATAGTTGGTGATATAGGTAATCAGGGAAACAATGAACCTAAGGCGGACCAGGCATAGGATCTTGGAAGATATAGTTTATATGTTTTGAAATAAATTACTCATGAACTTGTATTTGAGTATTTGGATCCCGGAATGTAATAACTTAGATGGTTGAATGTTTTTGTTTGATGATTATGACGTACTTTGCTATTTGAATGGATTAGAACTTGGTTCTAATATGATTCCGCAGTTTTATGATTTTATTCCGCAAGCCGGTATTGCTATGTGTGAACCATTTATTTGGACTGAGTCCATACACACGTAGGGTTGGCCAGTTAAGGGTCGGACTTTGGAAGTTCGGACTTAGCTCACGTCGTTACGTCCCGCACTCTATCACTCTACTCTGTTAAAATATACATGGAAAAAATGAGTGAAAAGGGGCGGGGTGTTATAGTAAATCAAGTGGGACTTGGTTTTAATTGATTGTTATATTATAAGGTAACGGGACCTCGCAAGGTGTGTACGATCGTGAGCGGTTACCAGACGAAAGACGCACGGACACGTTAGCGGTCTTTGGTAGGATTTCGCCTCTTTGAAACCATGGGTTTTTGTACAATATTTCTTGTCTTATTTTTTATGAAATTATGTAAAAATTATATGTTTCAAATATGAGATTTTATATGCTATGATTTGTATAATTACATAGCATGTGGACATTTGCATCTTATGCATGACATGGGAGGGATGATATGTAACCGGAGATCCACACTCCGTCGGGGCGTCCGTAATTCAATCGTGGGGGATACCTTGATGAGGAGTTTTCCATCAAGAGGTAACCGGAGATCCACACTCCGTCGGGGCGTCCGTAGTACAATCGTGGGGGATACCTTGATGAGAAGCTTTCCATCAAGAGGTTACTATGTGTTTGTGATGGGTGGGACTCATTGCATATGATAGCATCGCATGGCATTGAATCGGCATGATTATGATCTTTATTATCATGCAATGTTTCTGGTTTTTATCGGTATGATTGGATCTCTATTATGATACACTGTTTTGGATACGATGCTTTATAAGTATGGTATGATTTATTACAACTGGATTTGATATATATTATATCTGGATTTTTGGTACTAACCCATGTGTTAGCCTTACTTGAAATACCTACTGGGCGCATTGTTCTAACGCCCTATTTCTACCCTAGTGGATGATATAGGAAACGAGGGAACGATGAACGCGAAACGGGCGAGGCATAGGAGCTTGGATGATTTAGTTTATATTTTGATTAAGTTATTTATGAACTTGTAAATTGAGTAACTGGATTTCGGACATGTAATAACTTAGTGGATTGGCTATGGTTGGATGTTTATTCGAATAATTACGTTATGTTAATCATGAATAAAGACTTGATGTACTTTGCTATCTGTAATGGAATAGAACTTGGTTCTATTATTATTCCGCATGTTATGACTTTATTCGGCATGTTAAATTGTTATGTGTGAACCATTTTCATGGACTTAGTCCATGCACACATTGGGTTGGCCATTTAAGGGTCGGACTTTAGAAGTTCGGACTTAGCTCTCGTCGTGACGTCCCGCTATCTATCACTCTTTATTTATAAAAAAAAAATAGACTCTGATTTTTGGAAAGGAAAGCGAGTGAAAAAGGGCGGGGCGTTACAACTGCAAATTTTAAATAATAGTCTAATATAGAAATTTCCAAAATTAGCAGTATTTCAAAAAATATAAATAATATCTAAACTTATAAAATTTCTAAAAATAGAAATTTCTCAATTCAACTAGTTTCTAAATTTAGTAAGACTTCCAAATCTATATAATTCTGGAATTTCAAATATTTTAAAAATAAACTTTTAAAATTAGGTAACCTTTTAAAATTTTAGTTTTTAAAAATAGAAACTGCTAGTTTTAAATAATAGCCTAATATATTTCCAAAAGTAGCAGTATTTTGAAAAATATAAATAATATCTAAAATTATAAAAATTCTAAAAATAGAAATTTTGTCAATTCAACTATTTTCTAACTTTAGTAAGACTTCCAAATCTATATAATCCTTGAATTTCAAATATTTTAAAAGAAAGTTTTAAAATTACGTGACCTCCTAAAATTGTAGCATCTAAAAATAGAAACTGTCAATTTTAAATAATGGCCTAAAATAGAAATTTCCAAAAGTAGAAGTATTACAAAAAATAGAAATAATATCAAAATTTATGAAATTTATAAAAATAAAAAAATTTCAATTCAGCAATTTCTAAATTTAGTAAGACTTCCAAATCTATATAAATTCTAGAATTTCTTATATTTTTAAGAGAAACTTTTAAAATTTGGTAACCTTCTAAAATTGTAGTTTCGAAAAAAATAAACTGCCAATTTTAAATAATAGCCTAATATAGAAATTTCCAAAAGTAGCAGAATTTTGAAAAATATAAATAATATCTAAAATTCTAACAATTCTTGAAATAGAAATTTCTCAATTCAACTAGTTTCTAAATTTAGTGAGACTTCCAAATCTATATAATTCTAGAATTTCAAATATTTTGAAAAAGAGAATTTTAAAATTAGGTAACCTTCTAAAATTTCAATTTTTAAAAATAGAAACTGCCAATTTTAAATAATAGCCTAAAATAGAAATTTCCAAAAGTAGAAGTATTTCAAATATTAGAAATAATATCTAAAATCATAAAATTTATAAAAATGGAAAATTTTCAATTCAACAAGTTTCTAAATTTAGTAAGACTTCCAAATCTATATAAATTCTAGAATTTCTACTATTTTAAAAAGAAAGTTTTAATATTAGGTAACTTTACAAAATTGTAGTTTTTAAAAATAAAAACTGCAAATTTTAAATTATATCCTAAAATAGAAATTTCCAAAAGGTAGAAGTATTTCAAAAATTAGAAATAATACCTAAAATAATAAAATTTATAAAAAAAGAAATTTCTCAATTCAACAAGTTAAATTTAGAAAGACTTCCAAATCTATATAAATTCTAGGATTTCTACTATTTTTAAAAGATACTTTCAAATTTAGGTAACCTTCTAAAATTTTAGTTTCTAAAAATAGAAATTGCAAATTTTAATTAATAGTCTAATATAGAAATTTCCAAAATTAGCAGTATTTCGAAAAATATAAATAATATCTAAAATTAAAATAATTCTAAAAATAGAAATTTCTCAATTCAACTGCTTCTAAATTTAGTAAAACTTCCAAATCTATATAATTCTACAATTTCAAATATTTTAAAAAGAAAGTTTTAAAATTAGGTAACCTTCTAAAATTTTAGTTTTTTAAAAATAGAAAACTACTAGTTTTAAATAATAGCCTAATATAGAAATTTCCAAAAGTAGCAGTATTTTGAAAAATATATATATAATATCTAAAATTATAAAAATTCTAAAAATAGAAATTTTGTCAATTCAACTATTTCTAAATTTAGTAAGACTTCCAAATCTATATAATTCTTGAATTTCAAATATTTTAGAAAGAAAGTTTTAAAATTATGTAACCTTCTAAAATTTTAGTTTTTAAAAATAGAAATTGTCAATTTTATATAATAGCCTAAAATAGAAATATCCAAAAGTAGAAAAAATTAGAAAGAATATCTAAAATTATAAAATTTATAAAAATAGAAAATTTTCAATTCAGCAAGTTTCTAAATTTAGACTTCCAAATAAATTCTAAAATTTCACTATTTTAAAAAGAAAAGTTTTAAAATTAGTTAACTTTCGAAAATTGTAGTTTTTAAAAATAGAGACTGCCAGTTTTAAATTATAGCCTAAAATAGACATTTCCAAAACTAGAAGTATGTCGAAAATTAGAAATAATATCTAAAATTATAAAATTTATAAACATAGAAATTTCTTAATTCAACTAGTTTCTAAATTTAGTAAGACTTTCTAATCTATATAAATTCTAGAATTTCTATTATTTAAAAAAAAAGCTTTGAAATTTAGGTAACCTTCAAAAATTGTAGTTTCTAAAAATAGAAACTACCAGTTTTAAGAAATAACCTAAAATAGAAATTTCCAAAAGTAGCAGTATTTTGAAAAATATAAATAATCTAAAATTGTAAAAATTCTATAAATAGAAATTTCTCAATTAAAAATAAAAAAAATATTCAAAAAAAAAAAAAAAAAATTCAAAATTTTAAAAAATAGAAAAATTTTAAAAAAACTGCCAAAAAATAGAAATTTCCAAAACTACAAGTATTTCGAAAATAAGAAATAATATCTAAAATTATAAAATTTATAAAAGTAGAAATTTCTCAATTCAACAAGTTTCTAAATTTAGTAAGACTTCCAAATCTATATAAATTCTAGAATTTCTACTATTTTAAAAAGAAACTTTTCAATTTAGGTAACCTTCTAAAATTATAGTTTCTAAAAATTGAAACTTCTAATTTTAAATAATAGCCTAAAATAGAAATTTCCAAAAGTAGTAGTATTTCGAAAATTAGAAATAATATCTAAAATTACAAAATTTATAAAAATATAAATTTCTCAATTCAACTAGTTTCTAAATTTAGTAAGTCTCACAAATCCATATAAATTCTAGAATTTCTACTATTTAAAAAAAACTTTTAAATTTAGGTAACCTTCTAAAATTATAGTTTCTAAAAATAGAAACTGTCAATTTTAAGTAATACCTAATATAAAAATTTCCAAAAGTAGCAGTATTTCGAAAAATATTAATAATATCTAAAATTATAAAAATTCTAAAAATAAAAATTTCTCGATTCAACTAGTTTCTGAATTTAGTAAGACTTCCAAATCTATATAATTCTAGAATTTCAAATATTTTCAAAAGAAACTTTTAAAATTATGAAACCTTCTAAAATTTTAGTTTTTAAAAATAGAAACTGCCAATTTTAAATGATAGCATAAAATAGTAATTTTGAAAAGTACCAGTATTTTGAAAATTATAATATCCAAAATTATAAATTTTCTGAAGATAGAAATTTCTCAATTCAACAAGTTTCTAAATTTAGTAAGACTTCCAAATCTATAGAAATTCTTGAATTTCTACTATTTTAAAAAGAAACTTTTCAATTTAGGTACCTTCTAAAATTTTAGTTTCTAAAAATAGAAATAATAGTCTAAAATAGAAATTTCACAAAGTAGCAGTATTTCAAAAATTAGAAATTATATCTAAAATTATTAAATTTCTAAAAATAGAAAATTTTAAATTCAACAAGTTTCTAAATTTAGTAAGAATTCCAGATCTATATAAATTCTAGAATTTCTACTGTTTTAAAAAGAAAGTTTTAAAATTAGCTAACTTTCTAAATTGTAGTTTTTAAAAATAGAAACTGTCGATTTTAAATAATAGCCTAAAATAGAAATTTCCAAAAGTAAAAGTATTTCAAAAATTAAAAATAATATCTAAAATTATAAAATTTAAAAAAATTGAAATTTCTCAATTTAGTAAGTCTTACAAATCTATATAAATTCTAGAATTTCTATTTTTTTAAAAAAAACTTTTAAATTTAGTTAACTTCTAAAATTGTAGTTTCTAAAAATAGAAACTGCCAATTTTAAATAATAGCCTAATATAGAAATTTTCAAAAGTAGCAGTATTTCAAAAAATATAAATAATAACTAAAATTCTAAAAATTCTAAAAATAAAAGTTTCTCAATTCAACTAGTTTCTAAATTTAGTAAGACTTCCAAATTTATATAATTCTAGAATTTCAAATATTTTAAAAAGAAACTTTTAAAGTAATGTAACCTTTTAAAATTTTAGTTTTCAAAAATTGAAACTGCCAATTTTAAATAATAGCCTAAAATAGAAATTTCCAAAAGTAGAAGTATTTCGAAAATTGGAAATAATATCGAAAATTATAAAATTTCTAAAAATAGAAATTTCTCAATTTGACAAGTTCCTCAATTTAGTAAGACTTCCAAATCTGTATAAATTCTAGAATTTCTACTATTTTTAAAAGGAACTTTTATATTAGGTAACCTTCTAAAATTGTAGTTTCGAAAAATATAAAATGCCAATTTTAAATAATATCCTAATATAGAAATGTAATACCCCGGATTTTCAAGTTGTAAATATTTACAGAAATTACCCATTTAATTGTGAATTTTTTATATGAATCTTATATGGGTAAAGTATTGGGTCTTTGCCCAATTAAAACCCAACGAATTATGGAAGGGGTTTTAATAAAAAATTAAATGGGCTGATTTTTATTAGTAATGTAATTTATACAAATAAGGGATTTGGATTAATTGCATGCACATGGAAGATATGATGGAGAGATTTAGGAGGTGTATGGCTATGTATGGGATATTACTTGGCCGATTATGAGATATTTAATCCTTATGATATGCGCATAAGATCTCTTTAAGGAGGGTCTTCCTTCTTTAAAAACGGCATAAGGGAAGTGTTATCTTAGCACCTTCCAAAAGTGGGAGACAAAAGGGGCGCATGGCACTAAGGCAATTGTTAAACACAATGGGCGCATAGTACATTCTAAATTTAGGATTAAGAATTGGCAATTCCTATCTTAATAGGATGGGATCGTGTGGAATTTTTATAGAAGAAGGGCAGCAAAACAACAGGGGCGCATGGCAATTTCTATGTATGTTATACAGCTGAAATTATCACTTGCTATTTCAGCCAGTAAGAACCGAATGGAAGTTATAAAAGAGGCAAGAAGAGGGGCTATCAGTGAAAGATGTATACATGGAGCAATACACGCTGTTGCTTGGGAAGGAGATCTGTGATAGCAGCGAATGAAGGAAAGCATACAGCCAGATTGGTAATAAGAAATCTGAGAAGCAGGACAGAGGTACTCTGCTACCAACGTGGGGTTGTTTTGTTTAAGCAGTATCATGAGGGACAATTCTGCTGCTTTAAGTGGTTTGCGGTATACAAAAAGAGGAGTTGTTGTCTTAGAGAGAAGACACAGAAACACCAACGTAGCAATAAAAAGGGATTGCATCGTGAGGCAGCAACACAAGGAGCATCATCTCCTCCATCGTTGTTGAGAAATCATCTGAGACTTGGGCAAAGGGAGTTACTGCTAGCAAGAATGTGTCCGAGCAGAGTACAAGCAATGCAAGCAGCATAGAAGGTAAGCATGTGGGTTTTCTAAGAAGAGGAATCGGCAGATCTGTCCCCAATCTGATTTGTTGTGGATGACAGACACAATTTGTCAATGTAACTTGGGCAGTTTACAGGCGGTGTTGTGTGAAGGTAGAGAGAGACACACGAATCCAGGAAGAAGGCTGGTTGTGTGAGAAGCCATCGTGAGTGCTAAGAGGGGACAGCAGCTTGCAGCAGCACAAGAAGTGGGGTGTGCTGGTACCAAGACTTTTGTGTTTATCATGTGATGCACACGGCATCAACAAAGAAGAGAATATAAGCTTATCCTCAGCGGCATACAGATCTGTACACACAGATCTGAAAGAATCAATCTAAGGCTTTGCTTAAAGGTGAATAGGGTTTTCAGTAAGGCAAAATACCATACTGACTGTCTACGTTTATGGGTGTCAAACAGAGAGCAGCTCTATTTTGAAGGGAAGAAAACCATTGGCTGTTTGTGGATACAAGAAGGAACTGGTCTGATTATAGTAGATCGGAACGGTGAAGCACATACAGTGGGTATTGTGTGAAAAGAATACCATACAGCAAAGGGGTTGCCATACAACATATATTGTTCTTAGATGTGCTGGAGAGGAGTATATGCTTGCATGTTATTAATGCATGCATGAACGGTGGTTGGATTTCATTGGTAGTAAACAATACCCAACACGTGGTGGGTTCATTGCAGCAGGTGGTGGAGGAACTCTTGTGCAAGGCATACAACATCTGTAACGTTGTAGTAGCAATGTGTGGAGCAGCAAGGGTAGCAACGCCCAGTTCAAGAGTTCTTGTTCTGATCTGCATACAGCATGAAAGGTTTGATTCTCTCTTTAAAAACCAACTATAGAAAGACAAGATCAAGAAGAAAGAAGAAGATTGGAAGAGCTTTGATAATTTCAATGGAGTTTTGAATGATAAAAACCATAGGGTTCAGCCACGGTGTATGGCCGAACCCCATGGAGTTGTTTATTAAATTTGGAAACCTTCTAATAATGGAAGGTGGAGATTATTTTTGGAAACTTCTAATAATGGAAGGTGGAGATTATTTATGGAAACCTTTTAATTATGGAAGATGATTACTAATTATGGAAGGTTGTTTATTAATAAAGTTTCTAAAAATAGAAGGAGGAGATTAAATTGGGAAAGTTCTATTTTTGGAAGTTGGAGACTAAATTAAAAAGTTTTAATTAAGAACTTTCTAATTATGGAATTTAATTTGGAAACTATTTATTTATGGAAAGATGCATGCTAATTTTGGAAACTATTTGTTTATGGAAAGAACTTGGAACTATGGATCCAAGAATAGGAAATGAAATTAGGAAGTTTCTAAATGTGGACTTTCTAAGTATAAACTTAGGTTGTTGGACCTAAGATGGAATAAAGATGTCATAGGGTTCGGACATGGTTTGTGGCCGAACCCCATGAATCAAGTTGAATGGATTTTATGGATTTAATATGATGATTGGATTAATGGGGAGACATAAACCTAAGCTAGTGGCAAAATTGTAAATATCGCATAAATTGAAAGATCATGGGTTCAACCATGATGTATGGCTGAACCCCATGAGATGGTTTGTGGATCAAACATGAACTTAGGCAATTTTTTAATGATTAAAAGGATTGGATTATGGGTTATGATAGCCTTGGATGGCAATATGGTAATTGTGTAGAATTAATAGAACTATGTTTTGAAACTCAAACATAAGCTGATGGAATCGGTTATGAATTATTTTAAAGGGTTATTTGGGAGTGTTATGAATGTTTAAAATAAATAAATGGACCTATGTGTTGGAACCTAAGCCTAAGTTGCTGGAGGCAATGGCAAAGTGCTAAATAAGAGTGAAAGAGCTAGACCATGGGTTTGGCCATGGTGTATGGCCGAACCCCATGGGAATTGTTTGATGAACATAAGGTTACATATGTTGGGTTAAATAAATGAATTGTTAATTAAAGATTAGACCAATGGCAATTTGGTAATATCGGTTGAAATGATAAACCATGGGGATTGGTTTATGGACTTAAAATATTGTAAATCAAGTGGGACTTGGTTTTAATTGATTGTTATATTATAAGGTAACGGGACCTCACAAGGTGTCTACGATCGTGAGTGGTTACCGGACGAAAGACACAAGGACAAGTTAGCGGTCTTTGGTAGGATTTCACCTCTTTGAAACCATGGGTTTATGTACAATTGCTTTATCTTATTTTGATAAATTATGTTGGAAAGAAATATGTTTCAAATTGTGATTTCCAATGCTATGTATATATGATAAAATAGCATGTGCGTATATGTTTTTGTAACGCCCGCCCCTTTTCACCGAAATTAGAGTCTATTTTTTTTTTTTTTTGAAATAAAGAGTGACAAAGGGCGTGGACGTCACGACGCGAGTTAAGTCCGAGCTTCTAAAGCCCGGCCCTTAACTGGCCAACCCTACGTGCGCGTGGAACGAAGTCCACGAGAACGGTTCACACGTAGACATAAGCTCGCGGAATATAACTTAATGCGGAACATTATAATAGAGACTATCCTACCAGTTTTAGATAGCAAGGAAGTACGGCGCTTAAATTACTAAAATACCCCTAAATTCATCATTATATCTCAAAATGATAACGTTCAAAATAAAGTCCAAACCATAGTAAGAAATCTACATTATTACAGTCCGACAAGCTAAGTTATTCAAAATACATTTCCAAAATAAATCTTAAATAGACTAAGTAGCTTGCTTTCCCAAGCTCCTATGCTTGGATCCCATCATGTCCTCCGTTTCCGCCATCCCCTGCGTCATCAGCTAAGGTGGAAGTATGGCGTTAGACAATGCGCCCAGTAGGACTCCGAGTAGGGCTAACACATGGATTAGTGATAACAAACACACAGATAATAATATAATGAAAACCATAAAATGAATACCATGCCATGGGTGTCTATGTCATGAGTCCCACCCATCATCCTTACCATTGTACAATGTTCTCTTTCCAATCATATATAAAATCCCCCTTGATGGCAAAGCCTCATCAAGGTATCCCCATGTTTGCTTCTCGGTCGCCCCGACGGAGCATGGACTCCGGTTATAGCATATCAAGCTATCCCCATGTTTGCTTCTCGGTCGTTCCGACGGAGCATGGACTCCGGTTAAAGCACATCAGGCTATCCCATGATGCGATCCTGGGGACGTGTATGCCAACCAAACAAAGGTGATAAACTGAAGTTTGCACAACTATTAATTTTCCCCACCAACCACATGGGCTAATGTGCATTAGTGGTGGTGGTTGGGATAAAACCACCACCCTAAGCCCATGGTTTATTTTTGTGTTTCTTTAGGTGGTTTTGGTCTTCCAACTTTGACCATTTGACCACCATTTGATTAGATTAATTAATTAGTTAATTGGATCATTACTTAGGTTAATTAATTCCCACTTAACCTAATTCCACTTTCTTAAATTTCCTCCATGTATCCACCCATGGTTGACCAATTCAACCATGGTGGTCGGCCCCACCAATTCTTGGTCCACACGCCACCTCACTTGGTGAGGTGGAGGTGGGTCCCAATCGGCATGTCACCTTGGTCAATTCATCATCAACTTAGGTGATTTAAAGTTAATTGAATCCATTCCTCTTAGAAATTTCTCAATTCAACTAGTTTCTAAATTTAGTAAGTCATACAAATCTATATAAATTCTAGAATTTCTACTAATTTTTAAAAAAACTTTTAAATTTAGGTAACCTTCTAAAATTTTAGTTTCTAAAAATAGAAACTGCCAATTTTAAATAATAGCCTAATACAAAAATTTTCAAAAGTAGCAGTATTTCGAAAAATATAAATAATAACTAAAATTATAAAAATTCTAAAAAAAAAATTTCTCAATTCAATTAGTTTCTAAATTTAGTAAGACTTCCAAATCTATATAATTCTAGAATTTCGAATATTTTAAAAACAAACTTTTAAAATTAGGTAACCTAATAAAATTTTAGTTTTTAAAAATTGAAACTGTCAAATTTAAATATGTAACGCCCCGCCCCTTTGTCACTCGCTTAGCCGAAAATCAGAGTCTATTTTTTTTTTTTTTGAAATAAAGAGTGAAAAAGAGCGCGGGACGTCACGACGCGAGTTAAGTCCGAGCTTCCAAAGCCCGGCCCTTAACTGGCCAACCCTACGTGTGCGTGGAACTAAGTCCACGAGAACTGTTCACACGTAGAAAGTAAGCTCGCGGAATTATAACTTAAAACGGAATTATAATAGAATCTATCATGCCATTTTTTAGATAGCAAGGAAGCTACATCACTTAAATTACTAAAATACCTCAAAATTAGAATGTCCAAATAAAAGTCCAAACCATAGCAATAATCTAAATTATTATAGTCCAACGAGCTAAGTTACTCAAATTACATTTCCAAAATTAAAACTTAAGTAAATAAACTAGCTCGCTCCTCCAAGCTCCTACGCTTGGCTCCCATCACGTCCTTCATTTCCTCCATTTCCTGCGTCATCATCTAAGGTGGAAGTAGGGCGTTAGACAACGCGCCCAGTAGGTACTCCGAGTAGGGTCAACACATGGATTAGTCATAACAAAACACATAGGTAATAGTATAGCAAAACCATGCAATCAATGCCATGCCATGGGTGTCCTATATCATGAGTCCCACCCATCATCCATATCATCATTATACAATGTCCCTCTTGATGGAAAAACCCTCATCAAGATATTCCCATGTTTGTTTATCGGTCGCCCCGACGGAGCATGGACTCCGGTTACATTTCATCCCTCCCATGCATGAGATGCAAGTGTTAACATGCTATAGAATATTACAAACCATGGCATTAAAAATCCCATCATTCATATATATAATTTTATACCAAAATAAGTCAAGTAAAACATTCATATACACATAATCCATGGCTTACAATGAGGTAAGAATTCTACCAAATACCAACTAGTGTTCCTTTGCGTTTCCGTCCAAGAATTCGGTCACCTCACCACTTGCGAGGTCCCGTTACCTTATTACACATCAACAAATTAAACCCACGTTTTAACCATGCCTAAGTCCATTACTCATACCTTAGTGGGATTCGGCCATACACCATGGCCGAACCTCACCCACTTGCTTTCGGGTCCCATTTTAATCCTTAGATTATTTTAGTCATATGAGTCTAAACCAGCCACCCTTTGCTTCATTAACCAACACATAAGGTCATCATAAAAAGTCCCTAACTCCATAACTATCCTCCATGGGGTTCGGCCATACACCATGGCCAAACCCATGGTTCTTCATTTTTGGCCATAATTACATTTTTGCCACTCCTTCTTCTCATGGTTAATCACCTCTCATTTATGCATGTCCATACCTCTAACTGATCCATAAACATGGATCCATCAATGCCTCATTAATCATGATACAAAAATTATATATACATCATACATTTTCTCAACCTAAATCCCATTCATTTAAACCACATGCATAGACCCTAACTTAGCCCATAAATGACTCCTAAAATGGGTCATGGGGTTCGGCCATACACCATGGCCGAACCCATGATGTCTTTTCCTCATTTTTTTCTTGGATCTTTCACAACATTTAGATCCACAACAAAGTCCCTCTTTGAGGGGATTCCATCATACATTTAGATCATCATTTTTTATCATCATTAAGTACATTTTGAGTCCATTAAAGCCACCAACATTCCCTCATCTTTTTTCCATCTTTTTCACCTATCAAAGTCACTAATACACCTCCATAGGGTTCGGCCATGGTGGTTCATGGCTCATCTTTATTTGTAACATTTAAGACCACAAATACTCATTAACCTTTCTCCATGGATTCCCTCACGTAACCCCTTTAAAACTTACTATCATTTTGCCATTCAAAAACCTCAAAATCATTAACCATCATTCCATGGTTTCTACCATTTAAACCCCTTAAAAATTACTTAATCTCTTTCCATGGGGTTCGGCCATACAACATGGCCGAACCTATGGTCCATTATTCCTTCAAAAATATTTCCATGCTTTGTTATTTGATGGTTCATGCAAGAAACCTTAGGGTTTGGCCATGCAAGGCCAAACCATGCATCTTGATCACCATTTTTGACATGCATGAGGTCCTCTCCATGTATCCATAACATTTAGGGTTCGGCCATGCCATGGCCGAACCATGATCCTTAAATATAGAACCATGCATGCATACATAAACCTTATATAAATAATGTTCTTAATATTCCTTTATTTTTCTTAACCTATCTTACCCATTAGGGTTTGTCCATTTCCCATCCCTTCCTTGGATGGATTTTAGATCCATGGCCCATGATATTTTGGCCACCATTTAATCCAAGAAAAATGGACTTTCCATGGTCTCCTTTTAACCCTTAAAATTAAAATCTTGTTTAAGGACACTTACCAATCCCGCGGCTCTTCCGGTTTCCTTTTGCTCCTCTTGGATCCTTAGCCTTCCTTTTTCCTCTTCTCCTTGATGTTCGACCAATGGGTGAGCTTGATCCAATGAAATCTCCAAGGGCTGCTTCGGCTAAGATGGAGATAGGTTTGAGAGAGGGAAAGGAGCGGAGAATGGAAAAATACCCTAAGTTTTTGGTCTTGAGAGTGGTCGGCCAAGCTTGGAGTCTCCTCTTTTCTTCTAAGTCTTTTTCTTTGTCTTTCTCCTTGTGCAAGGGTCGGCCAACAGAGGGAGGGAGAGAGGGAGAGAGTGAGATGAGAATGAGATGGAGAAACCCTAGTTTTCCCATCTCATTTTTTGTTTGCTTGGGTTAGACTCCTCCACCTCCCCTTTTGCCCAATCATAGTCCATGCATGCCCTTAATCTTATGCCTCTTGTCTAGCATACCACTCTTGTACACGGTTTTGGGCTTGGTTGTTTGGTAGTTTGGGTGAGGTGGAACCACCACCTCACAATAGGCCAATGCATGCCCTAGCATGCCCCCATTTTATGGATCTTTGTCTAGCCATACCACTCTTGTACACGGTTTTGGGCTTAGTGGTTTGGTGGTTTGGGTGAGGTGGAACCACCACCTCACAATGGGCCAATGCATGCCCTAGCATGCCCCCATTTTATGGATCTTTGTCTAGCCATACCACTCTTGTACACGGTTTTGGGCTTAGTGGTTTGGTGGTTTGGGTGAGGTGGCACCCCCACCTCTTTCTTGGCCAAGGCATGCTCCCCACCTAGGCTTTTGGTCTAGCCAAGGGGAAGCATGCCCTCCATGTGGCACTCCACATCAACCAACGTTTTTTGGGGTGGGTTTTGTCTTGATGGTTGGGTGGTTTCCATGAGATGAAACCACCCATTTGACTCACCCCCTCCCACTCGGAGCTCGGCGATTGTCAAACCGCGTCGACTCAGCCAATTCCCGCTCTGCAATTGTGGCCCTGCTGACCACTTCTGCCAATGTAGGTGCCTTGAATATAGTGACCTTGGCCCTTATGTTAGGCCGAAGGCCCCGCTCAAACTTCCGTGCCCTTCGATGCTCAGTATCCACCATATAGAATGCATACACATATAGATTGAGAAACTCTTGATGGTATTCTGCCACAGTCATAGTACCCTGTACCAAAGATAGAAAAGCTTGTATCTGTCGTTCCTTCTCTTCCTCGGGAAAATAATGCTCCAGGAAGGTAGGTGAGAACTGTTCCCAAGTCATGGCAGTCCTTTCTCCTTCCGGTATAAGTGATCGCTGCTTCTTTATCACCTCCCACCACTTACCAGCATCCTCAATTAGCTGTGATGTGGCCAGTAAGATCTTGTGAGCATGATTCGTAATATTCAACAAAGGTAGGATCTGAGAAATCTTCTTTAGCCAATTTTCTGCTCTGACAGCCCCTTCCCTCCCCTTGAAGTAAGGAGGGCGCTGTTGCTGGAAGTCCCTGACCATATTCCTATCATTGTTACCATTGACTATTCCATCCTCATTCAGACGTTGTTGAAGCACTGAAGTAACCACCGCTTGAACCAGATTTTGTAACTCAGGAGGCACTGGTGGTATGTTAACACTGCTTTCTTCTTCCTCGTGATAAGAGTAATCTTCATCAGAGTGAGAGTGCTCTTCCTCAACGATAAGAGTGTACTTCCTCCTGACGTGAGTGTTCTTCCTCATCACCCCCATTTTTCCCTAAGCCATTGAAAACATCAAGACTTAGTATCCAAAAACAAAATTTTGTATTTCCTACCTATTGGGGAAAATTTCCAAATAAGCATACTTGATTTTTGTTTTATTTCCGATAAAATACATCCTATATCACTATGTTTGATAATCCGATTATTTTGACCGTAATTCCTTTGCTATCATCCGCCCGAGTCTAACGAAGTAAATAAAAACACAATACGGCTTAATTTACTCTGAGAGATTCAAGTTTCGGGTTCGCTCTGATACCAACTGTAACGCTCCGCCCTTTTTTACTTGCTTTTTCCTGTAAATTCAGTTTATATTTTTTTTTTTGTAACAGAGTAGAGTGATAGAGCGCTGGACGTCACGACGCGAGCTAAGTCCGAACTTCCAAAGTCCGACCCTTAACTGGCCAACCCTATGTGTGTATGGACTCAGTCCAAATAAATGGTTCACACATAGCAATACCGGCTTGGGGAATAAAATCATAAAACTGCGGAATCATATTAGAACCAAGTTCTAATCCATTCAGATAGCAAAATATGTCATAATCATCAAACCAAAACATTCAACCATCTAAGTTATTACATTCCGGAATCCAAATACTCAAATACAAGTTCATGAGTAATTTATTTCAAAACATATAAACTATATCTTCCAAGATCCTATGCATGGTCCGCCTAGGTTCATTGTTTCCCTGATTACCTGTATCACCAGCTACAGGGTAGAAGTAGGGCGTTAGTACAACACGCCCAGTTGGTATTCCAATTAGGGTAACACATGGTTAGTACAAAACATATCATATAACATAGTGATATCAAAACCATATAAATCCATGCTATGCAATGATGACAAATATGCAATGAGTCCCACCCATCACCTATACATAAATGTGCCTACCACATAGGTCTTTCGGTCGCCCCGATGGAGTGTGGACCCTCCGGAAATCTTCTTCATGGAAATCACATCAAGGTGTTGCACATAGGTTTTTCGGACGCCCCGACGGAGTGTGACCCCTTCGGTTATAAATCCTCCACCCCATGCCATGTATGAGATGCCAATGAAACACATGCTATTTTATAACATAACATAGCATTGAAAATCATACTTTAAAACACATGCTCTTTCCTCATATAAACAAAGCATATAAAATCAACCTTTGAAATATATCAATACATGTTATTTACAACATGAACATAGCATTTACATTCCATAATAAAACATATCCTTTGAAACATATTTTCATCAAAATATAAGATAAGAACAAAGTACATAATCCATGGTTTCAAAGAGGTGGAATCCTACCTAAGACCGTTCACAAGTTACATAATCCCATCAAATAATTGATGGGGTTCGGCCATACACCATGGCCGAACCCCAATGTCCAATATTCTCTCATATTTACCAAAATGCCATTGACTTCCTCTTTCCTTTAAATCTTTCATAATTAGACCTTAAAAATTTCTCTAATCAAATAAGTTCATCAATCACATCTCATGGGGTTCGGCCATACATCATGGCCGAACCCATGGTTCTCCTACTTTGGTATTTTAATTACATTTTTGCCATTACTTTTCTCCATCAATTCGTATCATACATTGTACCCTTTATTTTATTTAAAACAACACATAACCTAACTCATGACTTAGGTTCATAATCTGATTCCTCAATCAGACTTTAACCTTGAATTATAGATACCTTTAGTCCCTTAATTTAGAACATGGGGTTCGCCCATACACCATGGCCGAACCCTATGGTGCATAGTTTCCAATTAGTCTCTACCTTTCCATAATTGGAAAGTCCCCAAATTTAGATTTCACCTTCCAAGAATAGAACTTCCCTCTATTAATTTCCCCTTCTATCATTAGAAGGTTTCCCTATTTAACTTACCAAAATAACAACCTCCTTCCATAAATGGAAAGTTTTCTAAAAATAGCTCTTCCTTCCATTTTTAACCTAAGGTCCACATTTAGAAGGTTTCTTAATTAAACACCAACCGTTCTATGATTGAATTTCATATTCCAAAATTCACAAGGTTTCCAAAAACTAACCCTAGTGGGGTTCGGCCATAACTATGTCCGAACCTCACTCATGGCAACCAATCCCTTCATTTACATTAGGTTCCATAATCAAGCCTTACCTTCCATTCTTTGTATGGTTTCCATAAATAACTTTTATGGTCTTTAAGTAGATACTTTCTAATTTTAATATCCACTTCCAAGAAGGGAAACTTTCCTTAATAAGTAACCTCATTTCCATATTTGGAAACACCTTCCAAAATTAGATGGCTTTTCCATATTTAACAACTTCTTCCATAAATGGAAGGTTCCATATATAGATTCTAACTTTCCATAAATGGAAACTTTCTAAGATTAGAAACTCCTTTCCAAAATTGGAGTGCTTTCCAATTTAGCCACCCCTTCCATACATGAAAGCTTTCTATACTTAGTAGCCCTTTCCCTTAATTAGATAGTTTCTTATTTAATCTCCATTCCAAATTACCCCATGGGGTTCGGCCAAGCACCATGGCCGAACCCTATGGTTCATGACCTTAGCCATTGGTTTAGATCCCATCAAAACCGATCATCACTTCCATAAAACGTTTGGTGGGGTTTGGCCATACACCATGGCCGAACCTCACCTCTTCCTTTTATTATTTTGGATCCCAAAGCTTAATCACAAAACATCATGGTTCGGCCATACCAAGGTCGTCCCAATGTCCATCCAATTTTTCCTTTAAATATTATCAAACTCATCCATGGATTTTCATCATTTAAATTTGTTAATCTAAACCATAAATCCCCATGGTTTTCATTGTTCAAACCATCATGAAATAACCATGATTTTCCATTATCCAAGATCTAAAAATATAAACCCAATCAATGAATCAAGAACACACCATGGTTTTCAATCCTTAAAACCAATTAATTAAGCATATCTTTCCATGGGGTTCGGCCATGCACTATGGCCGAACTATGGTTCTTTTTTCTCTTTTAAAACCATTTACCCATCTCTAATTTTCTCTTCATGGGGTTTGGCCAACCACCATGGCCGAACCCTATGGTTCTTTTGATTTTCAACACATAAAATTATGAATCAACATACTAACCTCTTCCTTGCTCTTCTTATCTTTTTCCCTTTGCTTTTCTCCAAACAAGAACACCTTTTGTTGCTGCCCTTTCTTGTCTTGCTCTTGCCGTGTAAGAGAGGACTTGAGAGAGGGAGAGAGAGAGAGAGAAATATAACTTGGTAATGGGGTTGTAAAAACCGTGCACCCCTATGGATCTCTCCTTTTATTAAGCTCTCCTTAATCCAAATTAGAAATTGTTTTAAGATAAGTAACCCCCCTCCTTGGCCGTGTGCCCCTTGATTTACCTAGCCATGGCCGACTTCCCTTGCCTTATTAAGACCTTCCTTTAACTCTTATTTAGCATGTACCATGCGCATAATATCAATTATAATCTAAATGATCTTTTCATTTAATTAAAGACAATGTACATTCCCTTAAAAATATCCCATGCGCATATTATGAGTATCTATCTTAATTTCGACCATGCACAATCTTTTAATTATTTGTTAAATATTTCATCCCTTTTGAAAATATTCTAGTATATCATTTGTGGATTTAAAATCCCACATATCTTTCATGCTCATAATGTAGGGATTTCACATTCAAAATTCGGCCATAAGATCCTTTATTCAAAATTGGATATGATTCACCACTAATTTAATCTTACCCATTTAAATTTTAATAAAACCAATTCCAACATTGGTTGGGTCCTAATTGGGTCATGGCCCAATTCCTTATCCATATAAGATTCAATTCTAAAATTCATAATCAAAATTAAATGAATAATAAACTGGAAACCCGAGGTGTTACAATACAATCCTCTTTTTAAAATTTTCGTCCCGAGAATCGAGTGAAGTAGGGTTTCAAACACTTACATAAATAACTCAGGATGAGCTTTCCTCATTTCTGACTCGAGTTCCCATGTAGCTTCCTCAACGCCGTGTCGTTCCCATACTACCTTGACAAACTGGATCGCTCGATTCCGTAACACCCTTTGTTCGTGTCCACCACTCGGACAGGCTTCTCGATGTATGTCACGTCGGTCTGAACCTCTATGTCTTATACGTTCAATACGTGAGAAGGATCAGGATTATACTTTTTCAACATAGATATATGGAACACATCGTGTAAAGATGCCAACTGTGATGGGAGTGCCAATTGATAAGCCACGTCCCATAATCAAGCCTTACCTTCCATTCTTGGGATGGTTGCCATAAATAATCTTCTTGGTCTTTAAGTAGATATTTTCTAATTTTAATATCTACTTCCAAGAATAGAAACTTTCCTAATAAGCAACCTCCTTTCCATATTTGGAAGCACCTTCAAAATTAGATGGCTTTTCCATAATTAACAACATCTTCCATAAATGGAAGGTTTCCATATATAGATTCCAAGTTTCCATAAATGGGAACTTTCTAAGATTAGAAACTCCTTTCCAAAATTGGAGTGCTTTCCAATTTAGCCACCCCTTCCATACATGGAAGCTTTCTAAATTTAGCAACCCTTTCCCTTAATTAGATAGTTTCCTATTTAATCTCCATTCCAAATTACCCCATGGGGTTCGGCCAAGCACCATGGCCGAACCCTATGGTTCATGATCTTAGCCATTGGTTTAGATCCCATCAAAACCGATCATCACTTCCATAAAAAGTTTGGTGGGGTTCGGCCATACACCATGGCCGAACCTCACCTCTTTCTTTTATTATTTTGAATCCCAAAGCTTAACCACAAAACATCATGGTTCGGCCATACCAAGGCCGACCCAATGTCCATCCAATTTTTCCTTTAAATATTATCAAACTCCTCCATGGATTTTCATCATTTAAATTTGTTAATCTAAACCATAAATCCCCATGGTTTTCATTATTCAAACCATCATGAAATAACCATGATTTCCATGATCCAAGATCTAAAAATATAAACCCAATAAATGAATCAAGAACACACCATGGTTTTCAATCTTTAAAACTAATTAACTAATCAAATCTTTCCATGGGGTTCGGACATGCACTATGGCCGAACCCTATGGTTCTTTCTTCTCCTTTTAAACCATTAACCCATCTCTAATTTTCTCTTCACGGGGTTCGGCCAACCACCATGGCCGAACCCTATGGTTCTTTTGATTTCATAAATAAAATTATAACATTAATCACTTAGCTACTAACCTCTTCTTTGCTCTTCTAATCTTTCTTTTCATTTCTCTTTTATTTTCTCCAAACAAGAACTCCTTCTTGTTGCTGCCCTTTCTTCTCTTGCTTTGGCGTGTATGAGCCTTGAGAGATTGAGAGAGATATGAAGTTGTAAAAACTGTGTACCCCCTTTGGGTCTCTCCTTTTATTAGCTTTCCTTAATCCAATATTAGAAATTGTTTTAAGATAAGTAACCCCCCTCCTTGGTTGTGTTCCCCTTGATTTACCTGGCCGGCTTCCCTTGCCTTATTAAGACCTTCCTTTAGCTGATATTTAGCATGTACCATGCGCATAATATCAATTATAATCTAAGCGATCTTTTCATTTAATTAAAGACAATGTACATTCCCTTTAAAAATATCCCATGCTCATAATATGAGTATCATTTATCTAAATTTCGACCATGCTCAATCTTTTAATTATTTGCTAAATATTTCATCCCTTTTTTAAAAATATTCAAGTATATCATTTGTGGATTTAAAATCCCACATATCTTTTATGCACATAGTGTAGGGATTTCACATTCAAAATTCGGCCATAAGATCCTTTATTCAAAATTGGATATGATTCACCACTAAATTAATCCTACCCATTTAAATTTTAATAAAACCAATTCCACCATTGGTTGGGTCCTAATAGGGTCATGGCCCAATTCCTTATCCATATAAGATTTAATTCTAAAATTCATAATTAAAATTAAATAAATAATAGACTGAAAACCCGAGCTGTTACAATACAATCCTCTTTTTAAAATTTTCGTCCCTAAAATCGAGTGACGTAGGGTTTCAAACACTTACATAAATAACTCAGGATGAGCTTTCCTCATTTTTTACTCGAGTTCCCATATAGCTTCCTCAACGCCGTGTCATTCCCATACTACCTTGACAAACTAGATCGCTCGGTTCCGTAACACCCTTTGTTCTGTGTCCACCACTCGGACAGGCTTCTCGACATATGTCACGTCGCTCTGAACCTCTATGTCTTATACGTTCAATATGTGAGAAGGATCAGGATTATACTTTCTCAACATCGATATATGGAACACATCGTGTAAAGATGCCAACTGTGATGGGAGTACTAATTGATAAGCCACGTCCCCCATCCGTTTTATGATAGAAAATGGTCCCACATACCTTGGTGATAATTTCCCTTTCTTTCCAAACCTCATGTGTCCCTTTCGCGGCGAGACTTTCAAGAACACCATGTCTCCCACTTCAAATTCAAGGAACCTCCTTCTCTTGTCAGCATAACTCTTCTGACAACTCTGCGCAGTCAATAGGTGCTGCCATATCAACTGTATCTGCGATGTAGTCTCTGCAACCAATTCAGGTCCAATCAATGCAGGCTCACTGGCCTCTGTCTAGCACACTGGTGACCTACATGGTCTACCATATAATGCCTTGAATGGTGCCATCTGGAGGCTTGCCTGGTAACTGTTGTTGTATGAGAATTCTACCAACTACAAGTGATCCTCCCATCCACCCTTGAAATCTGACATACATGCTCTCAGCATGTCTTCCAGTGTCTGTATTGTCCTCTCAGACTGTCCATTAGTCTACGGATGAAATGCCGTACTAATCAATAGATCTGTTCCCATGGCCGATTGCATGCTCTGCCATACTCTACCAGTGAATCGACCATCTCTGTCAGACACTATAGTCCGAGGAATACTATGCAATCTGACGATATCCTTAATATATCTCCGACCCAAAGTTTCAGATGAATCTATCATCTTAATAGGAATGAAATGTGCTGACTTGGTTAGTCGATCTACCACGACCCATATCGCATCGTTGCCCTTTGATGACCTTGGCAATCCTGTAACAAAATCCATAGAGATGTGTTCCCATTTCCATTCCGGCACTGGTAAGGGTTTGAGTAACCCTGGTGGCGTCTGATGTTCCGTCTTAATCCATTGACATGTTAAGCAATGAGCCACAAATACTGCTATATCTCTTTTTAATCCGTGCCACCAATAATGTCTCTTCAGGTCGTGATACATCTTTGTGCTGCCCGAATGAATAGAGAGTTTGGTCTGATGTACCTCAACCAATAATTCTTTTCGGCAGTTCTCAAGTACATATATCCTTCCTTGGAATGCAAGACCCTGTCCCGGTCGTAATTCCCATTCCGGTATGACTTCCCCATTGGCAGCTTGGCCCAAATTTCCTCCACTTCTGGGTCTGTTTGTTGTTCCTGTTCAATTTTGGTAACCATATTGGACCGTATGTTCATACTGTACATAGTCCCATGATTGTTGAGATAAAGTCTAAACTCCCGAACAGTATTCAGCATCTCCCATTCTGTCCTGATCAAACATGCCACTGATGCATATGATAAACAACTGACGGCATCCGCCACCTTGTTTGCCTTACCAGGGTGATATCGCAGTGCAAACTCGTAATCTGCCAGATATTCCATCCATCGGCGCTGCCTCAAGTTGAGCTCTTTTTGATCAAACAAGTATTTCAAGCTCTGATGAGCTGAAAACACTTCAAATTTCTCGCCATAAAGATAATGTCTCCAACTTTTGAGAGAGAAAACCACTGCAGCTAGTTCAAGATCATGCGTAGGATAGAGACGTTCATGTATTTTTAATTGTCTTGATTCGAATACCACCACACGATTACTTTGACTGAGTGTACACCCCAATCCTTCTCTTGAGGCATCACAATATACCTCGTAATTCCTGCCTCGTTCCAGTAAAACTAAGATGGGAGCAGTGGTAAGTCTCTTCTTCAGCTCTTCAAACCTTTGATTGCACAAATCTGACCATACATATTTGACTCCTTTCTGAGTGAGTCGAGTCAATGGAGATGCAATTTTTGAGAAGTCCATAATAAATTTCCTGTAATAACCCGCCAATCCCAAGAAACTACGGATCTCGGTTACATTCTTTGGCGCTTTCCAGTCTCTTACTGCCGCTATTTTAACCGGGTCCACAGCTATGCCTTCTTCCGATATAACATGCCCCAAAAAGTTGACCTTCGATAGCCAAAATTCACATTTACTGGCTTTAGCATATTACTGGTTCTTCCTCAAAATGTCCAGAACTATTCCCAGGTGTTCAGCATGCTCTTTCTGAGTCTTGGAGTAAATCAAAATATCATCAATGAATACAATTACAAATTGGTCCAAATAAGGACGGAAGATCATGTTCATTAAATCCATGAACACAGTCGGTGCATTGGTGAGTCCAAACGGCATGACTACAAATTCATATAGCCCATACCGCGTTCTGAAAGCTGTCTTCTGTATGTCCTCCTCTCTAACCCGAACTTGGTGATATCCGGACATCAAGTCAATCTTAGAAAAATGACTGGAACCTTTAAGTTGATCAAATAAGTCATCAATCCTGGGTAGAGGGTATTTATTTCTGAGTGTGAGCTGGTTCAGTTTTCGATAGTCCACACACACGGAGTAAACCATCCTTTTTTTACAAATAAAACTGGAGCTCCCCATGCCGATGTACTGTTCCGAATGCACCCCAATCTAAGCAGTTCATCAATCTGCTTCTTTAACTCGGACATCTCTGCTTGTGCCATACGGTAATGTGGTAATGACACTGGTGCAGTGCCGGGATACAGATTAATTTCAAAATTGATCTCCCTCATGGGAGGCAAACCAGGGAGTTCCTTTGGAAAGACGTCTGCATAGTCCCTTACTATTTTCGAAAGTTCAACCACCGGTGTCTTGTTGATTTTGATAATGCTCAATACCACATGACTCAATCCTTCATGCAGTCTACTTTGCTTGTCAATACACACCACATGTTTTTCCTTGGGCGACCAAAATGTCACCCTGCGACGATAACAGTCAATGTTGGCCTTAAAGCTAGCCAACCAATCCATACCGAAAATAATATCATATTCTGTCATATCAACCACCAAATAATTGAACTCGAATCTGAGTCCAGTAAGTTCCGTATTCAATGTTGTGCATATAAGTCCCAATGATGTGTCTTCGATGGGGGATACAATAGTGAATGATGTGGACAGTTTTTGTACCAACATACCAGTAGCAGCTACAAATGCAGCAGATATAAATGAGGTTGATGCTCCCGAGTCAAATAATGCAAAGGCGTAGGAACTGCTGACTACTACCATACCTTGTATCACAGAATGATCCTCTGCTGCTGGAGGTGCTAAAGTGAAAACCCGTCCAGATCCTGTAGGTGGCCGCCCCGCCTGATTAGCTGTCCTGCCTCCACGTGAATTAGCTGGCCTAACTAGTGGACGAGATGAGCCTCTGGAGTATGAGGGTTTGTTGAGTTTGGGACACTCCCTCTTAAAGTGACCAGGCTGATCACAATAAAAGCAATTGTTCCCACTTTTGGGAGCCTGTGCGACTGATGTAGATGGGGAGGGATGGTTGGGACGGAAGCCCCCCGTTGACCTTGTAGATGGTGCGGGTCTGCTAAAGTTTGGTCAGAACCTCTTGTTGGGCTGGAAGGTACCCTGCTGACCACTTTTGCCAATGTAGCCGCCTTGAATATAGTGACCTTGGCCCTTATGTTAAGCCGAAGGCCCCGTTCAAACTTCCGTGCCCTTCGATGCTCAGTATCCACCATATAGAATGCATACACAGATAGACTGAGACACTCTTGGTGGTATTCTGCCACAGTCATGGTACCATGTACCAAAGATAGAAAAGCTTGTAACTGTCGTTCCTTCTCTTCCTCGGGAAAATAATGTTCCAAGAAGGTAGCTGAGAATTGTTCCCAAGTCATGGCAGTCCTTTCTCCTTCCGGTATAAGTGATCGCTGCTTCTCTATCACCTCCCACCACTTTCCAGCATCATCAATTAGTTGTGATGTGGCCAGTAAGATCTTGTGAGCGTGATTCGTAATATTCAGCAAAGTGAGGATTTGAGAAATCTTCTTTAGCCAATTTTCTTCTCCGACAGCCCCTTCCCTTCCCTTGAAGTAAGGAGGGCGTTGTTGCTGGAAGTCCCTGACCATATTCTTATCATTGTTACCATTGGCTATTCCATTCTCATTCAGACGTTGTTGGAGCACTGAAGTAACCACCGCTTGAACCAGATTTTGTAACTCAGGAGGCACTGGTGATATGTTAACACTGCTTTCTTCTTCCTCGTGATAAGAATAATCTTCATCAGGGTGAGAGTGGTCTTCCTCATGATAAGACTGTACTTCCTCCTCATCACCCCCATTTGGATTTTGTCGAGTAATTCTCCTTGGCCTTCCCCTTGGAGCCATTTTTCCCTAAGCCATTGAAAACATCAAGACTTAGTATCTAAAAACAAAATTTTGTATTTCCTACCTATTGGGGAAAATTTCCAAATAAGCACACTTGATTTTGTTTTATTTCTGGGGAAATACATCCTATGTTGTTACGTTTGATAATCCGATTATTTTTTACCTTACTTCCGTTGCAATCATCCCTCTGAGTCTAACGAAGTAAATAAATGCACGAGACTGGACTAACTTACTCCGAGAGATTCAAGTTTCGGGTTCTCTCTGATACCAACTGTAACGCCCCGCTCTTTTTCACTCGCTTTTTCCCGTAAATTCAGTGTATATTTTTTTTTTTTTTGGTAACAGAGTAGAGTGATAGAGCGCGGGACGTCACGACTCGAGCTAAGTCCGAACTTCCAAAGTCCGACCCTTAACTAGCCAACCCTATGTGTGTATGGACTCAGTCCAATAAAATAGTTCACACATAGCAATACCGGCTTACGGAATGAAATCATAAAACTGCGGAATCATAATCATCAAAATAAGGAATCATATTAGAACCAAATTCTAATCCATTCAGATAGCAAAGTACGTCATAATCATCAAACCAAAACATTCAACCATCTAAGTTATTACATTCCGGAATCCAAATACTCAAATACAAGTTCATGAGTAATTTATTTCAAAACATATAAACTAGATCTTCCAAGCTCCTATGCCTGATTCGTCTTAGGTTCATTGTTCCCTTGATTACCTGTATCACCAACTATAGAGTAGAAGTAGGGCATTAGTACAACGCGCCCAGTAGATATTCCAGTTATGGCTAACACATGGTTAGTACAAAACATATCATATAACATAGTGATATCAAAACCATATAAATCCATGCCATGCAATGATGACAAATATGCAATGAGTCCCACCCATCACCTGTACATAAATGTGCCCACCACATAGGTCTTTCGGACGCCCAGGCGGAGTGTGGACCCTCCGGATTCTTCTTGATGGAAATCACATCAAGGTATTGCACATAGGTTTTTCGGACGCCCCGACGAAGTGTGACCCCTCCGGTTATAAATCCTCCACCCCATGCCATGCATGAGATGCCAATGAAACACATGCTATTTTATAACATAAACATAGCATTTAAAAATCATACTTTAAAACACATGCTCTTTCCTCATATAAACAAAGCATATAAAATCAACCTTTGAAATATATCAATACATGCTATTTACAACATGAACATAGCATTTAAAATCCATAATAAAGCATATCCTTTGAAACATATTTTCATCAAAATATAAGATAAGAACAAAGTACATAGTCCATGGTTTCAAAGAGGTGGAATCCTACCTAAAACCGTTCACAAGTCCTTGCGTTTCCGTCCAAGAATCGATCACCGATCGCGTACCGCTTGCGAGATCCCGTTACCTTATAATATAATGATAAGTCAACACCAAGTCTCACCTAATTATAAGGTTCTAAGTCCATAAACAAAACCCACGGGGTTCGGCCATGTTGATTATCCTCCCTTTTCTTTGCTTAGGTTCCAAGTCATTCATTCATGCTCCCAAAGCACATAATCCCATAAAATAATTCATGGGGTTCGGCCATACACCATGGCCGAACCCAATGTCCAACATTCTCTCATATTTACCAAAATGCCATTGGTTTCCTTCTTCCTTTAAATCTTCCATAATTAGACTTTAAAATTTTCCTTAATCAAATAAGTTCATCAAAACATCTCATGGGGTTCGGCCATACACATGGCCGAACCCTGGTTCTCCTACTTTGGTATTTTAATTACATTTTTACCATTCCTTTCTCCATCATTCATATCATACATTGTATCCTTTATTATTATTTTAAAACTACACATAACCTAACTCATAATGTAGGTTCATGATCTGATTCATAAATCAGCCATTAAACTATGAATTAAAGACACCTTTAATCCCTTAATTTAGACCATGGGGTTCGGCCATACACCATGGCCGAACCCTATGGTGCATACTTTCCAATTAATCCCTACCTTTCCATAATTGGAAGGTCTCCAAATTTATATTTCAACTTCCAAGAATAGAACTTCCCTTTATTAATCTCCCCTTCTATCATTAGAAGGTTTCCCTATTAAACTTACGAAAATATCAACCTCCTTCCATAAATGGAAAGTTTTCTAAAAATAACTCTTCCTTCCATTTTTAACCTAAGGTCCACATTTAGAAGGTTTCTTAATTAAACACCAACCCTTCTATGATTGAATATCATATTCCATAAATAACAAGGTTTCCAAAAACTAAACCCTAGTGGGGTTCGGCCATACATCATGGCCGAACATTACTCATGTCAATCAATCCCTTCATTTAAATTAGGTTCCATAATCAAGCCTTACCTTCCATTCTTGGGATGGTTTCCATAAATAATCTTCATGGTCTTTAAGTAGATATTTTCTAATTTTAATATCTACTTCCAAGAATAGAACCTTTCCTAATAAGCAACTTCCTTTCCATATTTGGAAACACCTTCCAAAATTACATGACTTTTCCATAATTAACAACATCTTCCATAAATGGAAGGTTTCCATATTTAGATTCCAACTTTCCATAAATGGGAACTTTCTAAGATTAGAAACTCCTTTCCAAAATTGGAGTGCTTTCCAATTTAGCCACCCCTTCCATACATGGAAGCTTTCTAAATTTAGCAGCCCCGTCCCTGAATTAGATAGTTTCCTATTTAATCTCCGTTCCAAATTACCCCATGGGGTTCGGCCAAGCACCATGGCCGAACCCTATGGTTCATGATCTTAGCCATTGGTTTAGATCCCATCAAAACCGATCATCATTTCCATAAAAAATTTGGTGGGGTTCGGCCATACACCATGGCCGAACCTCACCTCTTCCTTTTATTATTTTGAATTCAAAGCTTAACCACAAAACATCATGGTTCGGCCATACCAAGGCCGACCCAATGTCCATCCAATTTTTCCTTTAAATATTATCAAACTCCTCCATGGATTTTCATCATTTAAATTTGTTAATCTAAACCATAAATCCCCATGGTTTTCATTATTCAAACCATCATGAAATAACCATGATTTCCATGATCCAAGATCTAAAAATATAAACCCAATAAATGAATCAAGAACACACCATGGTTTTCAATCTTTAAAACTAATTAACTAATCAAATTTTTTCATGGGGTTCGGCCATGCGCTATGGCCGAACCCTATGGTTCTTTCTTCTCCTTTTAAACCATTAACCCATCTCTAATTTTCTCTTCATGGGGTTTGGCCAACCACCATGGCCGAACCCTATGGTTCTTTTGATTTCATAAATAAAATTATAACATTAATCACTTAGCTACTAACCTCTTCCTTGCTCTTCTAATCTTTCTTTTCCTTTCTTGCTCTTCTAATCTTTCTTTTCCTTTCTCTTTGATTTTCTCCAAACAAGAACTCCTTCTTATTGCTGCCCTTTCTTCTCTTGCTTTGGTGTGTATGAGCCTTGAGAGATTGAAAGAGATATGAAGTTGTAAAAACAGTGTACCCCCTTTGGGTCTCTCCTTTTATTAGCTGTCCTTAATCCAATATTAGAAATTGTTTTAAGATAAGTAACCCCTCCTTGGCCATGTGCCCCTTGATTTACCTAGCCATGGCCAACTTCCCTTGCCTTATTAAGACCTTCCTTTATCTTATTTAACATGTACCATGCGCATAATATCAATTATAATCTAAGTGATCTTTTCATTTAATTGACGACAATGTACATTCCCTTTAAAAATATCCCATGCGCATAATATGAGGATCATTTATCTAAATTTCAATCTTTTAATTATTTGCTAAATATTTCATCCCTTTTTTAAAAATATTCAAGTATATCGTTTGTGGATTTAAAATCCCACATATCTTTTATGCGCATAGTGTAGGGATTTCACATTCAAAATTCGGCCATAAGATCCTTTATTCAAAATTGGATATGATTCACTACTAAATTAATCCTACCCATTTAAATTTTAATAAAACCAATTCCACCATTGGTTGGGTCCTAATTGGGTCATGGCCCAATTCCTTATCCATATAAGATTTAATTCTAAAATTCTTAATTAAAATTAAATAAATAATAGACTGAAAACCCGAGGTGTTACAGCCTATGGTTCTTTCTTTCCATTAAAAATTCATACATTCATCTCCCTATCCTCTTCCATGGGGTTCGGCCATACACCATGGCCGAACCCTATGGTTCTTTTCTTTTAAAACAAATTTATCGAATAAAAATACTAACCGGTTCCGATTGATTCTTGCTCTTCTAATCCTTCTCCTTTCTTCTTGATCTTTTTACCAAGCCGAGAACACCTCTTGCTAGCTGCCTTTTCTTCCTTTTGTTTTGGAGTGAATAAGAATTGTGATGGAGAGGAAATTCGGCTATGGTGGGTGTAAACCGTGTGCCCTTGACCTTCTCTCCTTTTATTACTTACACTTGAACCCAACTTAGAAGGTGCTTAAGATAACCAATCCCCCCTTAGGCCGTGCTCCCCTTGTCTTAATTAGTAATGCCGTGTGCCCTTGCTTCTTTTAATCTCCCATTGATCCCAATTTATGTAACGCCCCGCCCTTTTTCACTCACTTCTTCCCGTAAATTCAGAGTCTATTTTTTTTTTTTTTTGTAACAGAGTGGAGTGATAGAGCGCGGGACGTCACGATGCGAGCTAAGTCCGAACTTCCAAAGTCCAACCCTTAACTGGTCAACCCTATGTGTGCATGGACTCAGTCCACTAAAATGGTTCACACATAGCAATATCAACATGCGGAATAAAAAACACAACTTGCAGAATCATAACATCAATTTACGGAATCATAATAGAACCTAGTTCCATTCCATTGATAGCAAAGTACTTAGTCAATAAAAATCACAATCATCATTATCCAATAAAACATCCAACCATAGCATTTTATCTAAGTTATTACATTCTGAAAATCTGGATACTTTCAATATAAATGTCGGAGTATCTTAAACATAATATAAAACTAAAAGCATTCCAAGCTCCTATGCTTGTCCCTTTCTGCGTTTAGCGTTTTCCTCGTTTCCTGCATCATCCACTAAAGGGTAGAAGTAGGGCGTTAGTACAACGCGCCCAGTAGGTATTCCAATTAGGGTTAACACATGGTTAGTAGAAAACATATCATATAACTTAGTGATATCAAAACCATATAAAATCCATGCCATGCAATGATGACAAATATGCAATGAGTCCCACCCATCACCTGTACATAAAGTGTGCCTACCACATAGGTCTTTTAGTCGCCCCGAAGGAGTGTGGACCCTCCGGAAATCTTCTTGATGGAAATCACATCAAGGTGTTGCACATAGGTTTTTCGGACGCCCCGACGGAGTGTGACCCCTCCGGGTATAAATCCTTCACCCTATGCCATGCATGAGATGCCAATGAAACACATGCTATTTTATATCATAAACATAGCATTAAAAAAACCATCATTTGAAAAACATATTCCATACATGCTCTTTATACAATAAAACCTAGCATGTAAAATCACCTTTGAACATAATCAATCCATGCTATTTTAAACAATTTAAACATAGCATTTGAAATCCATAAATAAAGCATATTCCTTGAAACATATTTTTATCAAACATAAGATAAAACAAAGTACATAAACCATGGTTTCAAAGAGGTGGAATCCTACCTAAGACCGCTTACGAGTCCTTGCGTTTTCGTCCAAGAGTCGATCACCGATTGCGCACCGCTTGCGAGATCCCGTTACCTTATATATAATAATAAATCAAAACCAAGTCTCACTTGATTCACAATATTTTAAGTCCATACACCATTCCTCATTTTTTACCCTTTATTTACCAAATTGCCATTGGTCTCGTCACTTAAGTTTTAGGTCCCAAAACATTGTCCATTAATTCATATAATTACTAAAATGCCATTCATGGCTAAACTTCTATTTTTAGCAAGTATTTACAATCTTGCCACTCCGTAGAATTTATTCATTTAATTACTTATTTATACCATTATATCTATCTTTCCATTCTTTTCACCCTTCATCCCTTGGTTTGGTTAAGCATTTATTTAATTCATACATAGACCCAAACATGGCCCATTTACAAGTTCATAACCGTAACATAAAAATCCCAAGTCCACCAAAATACTTCATGGGGTTCGGCCATACACCATGGCCGAACCCTATGTCCAATATTTCCTCATAATTTCAAAATTGCCAGTATACTTATCCATAGTCATTTTACCTCCCTTATTTTCATAAGGCTTAAGTTCCATAATAATGGATAAAATAATTCATAATATAATCCTTCCTTGACACCTGAACCCAAAAATTGGTTCATAACTCGATTCATCAATCCGCCCTTAACATGAATTAAAATGCCATTTGATCCCTTAATTTGGACCATGGTATGGCCGAATCCTATGGTGTATAGTTTCCAAATTAAACTCCACCTTTCCATAATTGGAAGGTTTCCCAATTTAGATTTTACCTTCCAAAAATAGAACTTCCCCTTGTTAATCTCCCCTTCTATTATTAGAAGATTTCTATATTTAAACTTACTAAAATTATCAACCTCCTTCCATAAATGGAAGGTTTCCATAAATAGCATACTCCTTTCCATAATTGGAGTGCTTTCCAATTTAGCAACTCCTTCCATATTTTCTTTCCTTATTAAGCAGACACCTTCCATAATTGTATGCTTTCCAATTTTTAGCAACCAATTCTAAAATTAGATAATTTCTTATTTTATTCTCCATTCCAAATCCATCTACCAAAAACAATCCCTTTTTCTATTCTTAGATCTTTCTAAATTAGAACTCACCTTCTAAAAATAATTATCAAACATTCAAAATAGCATAACCACTCCATGGGGGTTCGGCCATACACCATGGCCGAACCCTATGGTTCTTAGGTTCTCTTTTAAATGAATTCAAACAACATAGTGCTCCATAGTTTTCATGCATCTAAGAAAGCATCAACACAAATCTATTTAAAATAAAACATTATTCTTTCCATGGAATTCATCCTTCAAAATCCCTTTTTAAAATCCCTAAACATAGATCCACAATCTTCATGTTTGAAACCAATTTACATTATTGCCATTTATACCAATCTCTAAGTTAACTTGGTCCATGGGGTTCGGCCATACACCTTGGCCGAAACCCTATGGTGCATAACTTTCCATTTTTGGAAACACCTTCCAAAATTAGATGGTTGTACCATATTTAACAACTTCTTCCATAAATGGAAGGTTTCCATATATAGATTCTAACTTTCCATAAATGGAAACTTTCTAAGATTAGAAATCCTTTCCAAAATTAGTATGTTTTCTAATTTATGAATCCTCATCCATGGGGTTCGGCCATGCACTATGGCCGAATCCTATGGTTCCAATATCTCCTCTTTTAAATCCAGTTAAACACACCTATCCGTCTAAGGTTTTCCATCATTTAAATCCATACATTAAATCAATATCCTTTCACGGTTTTGAACCCATAAATATAGCCGAAGACCTTCCATTAAGCATCTCCAAAATCCTTTCATTTAATCCATCACCAAGTAAATCCAAAACCTATCATACATTGGCTTACAAAAATCATACATTAAACCTATCTTCTTACATGGGGTTCGGCCATGCATTGTGGCCGAACCCTATGGTTCATGCTTCCTTGGTTTTCCATTATTAATAACCCAATAAAATAAACCATTTCTAACCCATGTATTTCCATTAAAAAATAAGCATAAGTTTTAAACAAAAATAAATCAAACAACTAACCAGTTCCCGCGACTCCTTCGGTTATTTCTTCCGATCCTTTTCTTTGCTCTTAATCTTTTCTTCTTGCTGGTCGGACAACCCTTACTGGTTTCTTCTTCTTCCAATTTTCTTTTCTTTTCCCCTTGCTTTTCTCCAAACAAGAACTCCTTCTTGTTGTTGCTCTTTCTTCTCTTACTTTTGGCGTGAAAGAGAATGATGAATTGAGAGAGGGAGAGAGAAGAATAAAACTTGCTAATGGGTTGTAAAAATCGTGCAACCCCTTGGGCTTCTCCTTTTATTAAGCTTTCCTTAATCCCACATTAGAAATTTCTCAAGATAAGCAACCCTTAGCCGTGTACCCCTTATGTTTCCCGTTTTGTTTTGCACGTATACGATATTGTATCTCAATTTCGACTTATTAACTTCCGAATCAGAAAAAATGGTAAACTACAAAGTTTTATCCCTTGAAGTCTTCTTTCTAACGCAATAAGAATCAAAGCCATCGGATATCGGAGTGAAAAGTTATAACCAAAATACTGGACATATGTCAAACCTTCCTTATTTAACCATGGCCGACTTACCTTGCCTTAGATGGCAATACCGTGTGGCCTTGCTTTGTTTAATGATTTACCGATCTCCCTTGCTCAATTTAAGACTTTCTTTTAATTATATCTCTATTTAATTAGATAATTTCCTTGGCTATTAATCCATGCGCATAATTATAGATATTAGTTTCCAAAATTCGGCCATGCTTAATCTCATTTGATTTTTGAATATTTTCTTAGGATATGCAAATCCAATTTGATTAAGAAAATCCCTCTCCAAATATTCTAGAATATCATTTGTGGATTTACAATCCCACATATTTTTCATGCGCCTAATCTAGGGATTTCACATTCAAAATTCGGCCATAAGATCCTTTATTCAAATTTGGATATGATTCACCACCAATTTAATCCTACCCATTTAAATTTTAATAAAACCAATTTCACAATCAATTGGGTCCTAAATTGGGTCATGGCCCAATTCTTTATCCATATACAAATCCAATCTAAAATTCATAATTAAAATGGGTAATTTCATATAAAATAATTAACTGAAAATCCGAGGTGTTACAATTTAAAATAGCAATTGCCGACCTTGGCTTCCCACTTTAGAGAGTTCTAAATATACATGCGCCCATTGTACTTTAGCAATTTCCTTAATGCCGATTTTAATCAAGGCAAGATCCCTTTTTAAGACACTCCAATCTATGCGCATAAACCCTATACACGGCCATGAAATCTTTATTTTTATTCTTAGATATCTTCTTTATTTAATTTTAGATAATTTACACACCCTTTTTAAATGATCCCATGCGCCCAACATAGATATGGTAATCCCTATATATGGCCAATGTAATCTTCATTTGATTTTTAAACATCTTTTTGGATATTCAAATTCATATTCGGCCATGCACAATCCTTCTCTAATTTTAGACATAATGCATGGTTAATTTAAATCGGCCACATTTAATTTTTTATTGAAACAATTCCACAACCGTTGGTCTAAATTGGGCATTGACCCAACACTTTACCCAATTTAATCTATATCTAAAATTCACAAATTAAATGGATAATTTCATACAAAATAATAAAATTGAAAATCCGAGGTGTTACATGAAATTCTAGAATTATCTAGATTTGGAAGTCTTACTAAATTTAGAAACTTGTTGAATTGAGAAATTTCTATTTTAAGAAATTTTATAATTTTAGATATTATTTTTATTTTTCGAAGTACTGCTAGTTTTGGAAATTTCTATTTTAGGCTATTATTTAAAATTGGCAGTTTTCTAAAAAAACTACAATTTTAGAAAGTTACCTAATTTTAAACTTTCTTTTTAAAAATAATAGAAATTCTAGAATTTACATAGAGTTGGAAGTCCTACTAAATTTAGAAACTTGTTGAATTGAGTAAATTCTATTTTTAGAAACTTTATAATTTTAGATATTATTTTTAATTTTCTAAATACTTCTACTTTTGGAAATTTATATTTTAGGCTATTATTTAAAATTGGCAGTTTCTATTTTTAAAAACTACAATTTTAGAAGGTTACCTAATTTTAAATTTTTCTTTTTAAAATATTTGAAATTCCAGAATTTATATAGATTTCGAAGTCTTACTAAATTTAGAAACTAGTTGAATTGAGAAATTTCTATTTTTTAGAATTTTTATAATTTTAGATATTCTTTATATTTTTCAAAATACTGCTACCTTTGGAAATTTCTATATTAGGCTATTATTTTGTAACGCCCCACCCTTTTTTCAATCGCTTCTTCCCGTGAATCAGAGTCTATTTTTTATTTTTTTTATAACAGAGTAGAGTGAAAGAGAGCGGGACGTCACGACGCGAGCTAAGTCCGAACTTCCAAAGTCTGACCCTTAACTGGCCAACCCTATGTGTGCATGGACCAAGTCCACGAAAACGGTTCACACATAGCAATATAAACATGTGGAATAAAAATCATAACATGCGGAAACATAATGGAACACTGTTCTATTCCATTCAGATAGCAAAGTACGTCAAGTCCTTAATCATCCTTATCATAACGCAATTATCCAATAAAACATCCAACCAATTACAAATTCATCTAAGTTATTACAATCCGAATTCTAGATATTCAAAATACAAGCCCGTGAGTATCTTAAACAAAATATAAACTATAATCCTCCAAGCTCCTATGCCTGGCCCGTTTTACGTTTATCGTTCTCCCTGTTTCCCATCAACTAGGGTAGAAGTAGGGCGTTAGTACAACGCGCCCAGTAGGTATTCCAATTAGGGTTAACACATGGTTAGTACAAAACATATATAATAATATCGTAATGTCAAAAACCATATAAATCCATGCCATGCAATGATGACAAATGCAATGAGTCCCACCCATCACATGTACATAAAAGTACCCACCACATAGGTCTTCCGGACGCCCCAGCGGAGAGTGGACCCTTCGGATTCTTCCTGATGGAAAATCACATCAAGGTACCACACATAGGTTTTTTGAACGCCCCGATGGAGTGTGACCCCTCCGGTTACAAATTGTCCACCCTATGCCATGCATGAGATGCCAATAAAATAATGCTATTTTATAACATAAACATAACATTGAAAATCACCTTTTGAAACATAATCAACACATGCTATTTATATAATTAAACATAGCATTTAAAATTCATCATTTAAAAACACATCCTTTGCAGCATCAATTTCATCAAAAATAAGATAAAACAAATGTACATGAACCCATGGTTTCAAAGAGGTGGAATCCTACCAAAGACCGCTACGTGTCCTTGCGTCTTTCGTCCGGTAACCGCTCATGATCGTAAACACCTTGTGAAGTTCCGTATCTTATAACATATTAATCAATCAAAACCAAGTCCTACTTGATTTACAATATTTTAAGTCCATAAGCCAATCCCCATGGGGTTCGGCCACACACCATGGCCAAACCCATGGTCCCTTATTTTTTACTATAATTACAACAATGCCATCCATGGCTAACATAGCCCATTACCTACCATTTTCACATTTATTTACCAAATTGCTATTGGTCTAACCTTTAGTTAATATTTCATTTTAATTACAATATTGTCATATACTTATCCATAGCCATTTACCTTCCTTATTTTTCATATATTTACAAGATTGTCATCCATGGCTAATATAACCCATTTTAGCAAGTATTTACAACCTTGCCATTGCCTCCAACAACTTAGGCTTAGGTTCCAACACATAGATCCATTTATTTATTTTAAACATCCATAACACTCCCAATAACCCTTTTAAAATAATTCATAACCAATTCCATCAACTTATGTTTGAGTTTCAAAACATAGTTCCATTAATTACCATATTGCCATCCAAAGCTATAATTCCATTATTCTCACCCTTCATCCCTTGGTTTGGTGAACCATTTATTAAAATTATGCAAAGACCCAAACATGGCCCATTAACAAGTTCATGGGGTTCGGCCATACACCATGGCCGAACCCTTGATGTTTCTTTTCAATGGTTCACCAACTTAGGTCCATAAACCATAACCTATACTTGCATCCTCCCTTTAAAATACACATAAACATAAACCCATAAAATTGATCCATGGGGTTCGGCCAAACATCATGGCCGAACCCTATGTCCATTGATTTCACTTATTAACAATTTTGCCATCACCTTCATCACCTTAGGTTTAGGTTTTCTAAAACCGATCCATAATTAGATAGTTTCCAAATTAATCATCCACATTTCCATTATTAGAAGGTTTCCATAAATAAAAGCTTTCTAATTTAGCATGCATCTTTCCATACTTGGATCATTTCCAAATTTAGATTCCATAATTAGAAAGTTCTTAAATTAAAACTTTCCAATTTAGTTTCCACCTTCCAAAACTTTCCCCTTTTAATCTCCTCCTTATATTTTTAGAAACTTTCTTAATAAACAACTTCAATTAATCAATTTCAAATCCAATAACCATACCAACACCACTCCATGGTTTTCAATTTAATATAGTTGTATCTAAAGCCATTAAATCCACAAATTTATTTGGTGGGGTTCGGCCATACACCATGGCCTAACCTCACCCCTTATTTTCTATTAAAATTAAACACAATGGCCATCCAATTTCCTTCCATGGGGTTCGGCCATACACCATGGCCAAACCCTATGGTTCTTTCTTTCCATTAAAATCATAAAATCCATTCCCCAATCTTCTTTCATTTAACAATTCTATTCCATGGGGTTCGGCCATACACCTTGGCCGAACCCTATGGTGCTTTTCTTTTTAAACAACAATATGTAATCAAACTACTAACCGTTTACACGACTCCTTCTTGCTCTTCCAATCTTTCTCTGTAACACCTCAGATTTTCAGATAATTTTTTTATATGACACTTACTCTTTTAAATTGTGAATTTTAGAATTAAACCTTATTTGGATCAAGAATTGGGCCATGACCCAATTAGGACCCAACCAATGTTGGAATTGGTTTTATTAAATGCAAATGGGTTGAATTAATTTAGTGATGAATTATATCTAATTTAAAAAAAAAGATATTATGGCCGAGTAGTGGATTTGAAATATCCAAGTAGATGTTAAAAAAATCAAATAAAGATTATCTTGACCGAATTTTAGATAATGATTTACATATGCACATGAGAGATATGTGGGATTTTTAAATCCACAATGATTGCTAGATATTTAAAGGGATGAAAATATATGGATTAAATTAAAAAGATTATTTGGATTATGATTAGGGTTATGAGCATAGTACTTACTAATAAGAATTAAGGAAGTCTTAATAAGGCAAGAGAAAGTCGGATATGGCTAATTAAAGAGGGAAAGTCGGCCATGGTTAAATAAGGAAGGTTTGACATATTTCTAGTGTTTTGGTAATAACTTTTTACTCTGATATTTGATTGCTTTGATTCTTTTTGCGTTGGACAGAAGACTTCAATAGCTACAACTGTGTAGTTTACCACTTTTTCTAACTCGGAAGTTAACAAGGTAAAAACTTAGCTACAATATAGTATACGTGTAAAAAAAAATGGGAAACACAAGGGGGCAAGATTCTATTAAGAACATTCTAAATATTGGATTAAATGGAAGCTTAAGGAGAGGCAAGGAGAGGGTGCACGGTTTACAACTCCATTACTAAGTTTTTTATTCCTCCCTCTCCATCTCTCAATTCATCATTCTCTTCCACGCCAAAGCAAGAGAAGAAAGGACAGCAACAAGAAGGAGTTCTTGTTTGGAGAAAAGCAAAGGGAAAAGAAAGAAAATTGGAAGAGCAAGAAACCAAAGGGGAAAACGTTAGTATCTTGTTTAATAATTTTATGTTTGGAACAAAAAGAACCATAGGGTTCGGCCTGGCATGGCCAAACCCCATGCAAATGTGATTAATTCTTGGGTTTTAAGATAGAAAAACCATGGAGAGATTGGATTTACTTCATTGGGGTTATGTTCTTAAATCTTGGAACATGGAAAGACATGGGTGATTTCATGATAAAACCATGGGGAATTATGGTTTAGAATTATAAATTTCAATGATGAAAATCCATGGAGGAGTTTAATAATTGTTAAAGAAAATTTGGATGGACATGTGGGTCGGCCTTGGTATGGCTGAACCATGATTTCTAGATGGCTAAATTATTGGATCTAAAAAAAAAGGAAGAGGTGAGGTTCGGCCATGGTGTGTGGCCGAACCCCACCAAACTTTTTATGGAATTGATGACTGGTTATGATTGGATCTAAACCAATGGCTAAGATCATGAACCATAGGGTTCGGCCAAGGTGTATGGCCGAACCCCATGGGGTAGATTTTGAATGGAGATTAAAAATAGAAAACTTCTAATTAAGGAAAGGGTTTGCTAAATTGGAAAGCACCCGATTTTGGAAGTTGTTCTACTAAATTTGGAAACCTTCCATTTATGGAAGAAGTTGTTTAATTAAGTATGTCTAATTAAGGAAAGTACCCAAATATGGAAAGTATTGCTAAATTTGGAAAGCAATCTAATTTTGGAAGGTGTTTCCAAATATGGAAAGAAGGTTGCTTATTAGGAAAGTTTCTATTCTTGGAAGCGGATATTAAAATTAGAAAATATCTACTTAAAGACCATGAAGATTATTTATGGAAACCATCCCAAGAATGGAAGGTAAGGCTTGATTATGAAACCTAAGTTAAATAAATGGATTGGTTGCCATGAGTGAGGTTCGGCCATGATGTATGGCCGAACCCCACTAGGGTTTAGTTTTTGGAAACTTTGTTATTTATGGAATATGATATTCAATCATAGAAGGGTTGATGTTTAATTAAGAAACCTTCTAAATGTGGACCTTAGGTTAAAAATGGAAGGAAGAGTTATTTTTAGAAAACTTTCCATTTATAGAAGGAGGTTGATATTTTGGTAAGATAAATAGGGAAACCTTCTAATGATAGAAGGGGAGATTAAGAAAGGGAAGTTCTATTCTTGGAAGGTGAAATCTAAATTTGGAGACCTTCCAATTATAGAAAGGTGGAGATTAATTGGAAATTATACACCATAGGGTTCGGCCATCGTGTATGGCCGAACCCCATGGTCTAAATTAAGGGATTAAAGGTATCTTTAATTCATGGTTGAAGGGCTGATTTATGAATCAGATTATGAACCTACATTATGAGTTAGGTTATGTGTAGTTTTAAAATAAAATAAAGGATACAATGTATGATATGAATTGATGGAGAAAGGAATGGTAAAAATGTAATTAAAATACCAAAGTAGGAGAACCATGGGTTCGGCCATGATGTATGGCCGAACCCCATGTGTTGTGTTTGATAGACTTATTTGATTAGGGAAATTTTTATTAGGTCTAACTATGGAAGATTTAGAGGAAAGAGGAAACCAATGGCATTTTGGTAAATATGAGAGAATGTTGGACATTGGGTTCGACCATGGTGTATGGCCGAACCCCATGAATTATTTTATGGGATTATGTACTTTGGAAGCATGAATGGATAACTTGGAACCTAAGCAAAGAAAAGGGACTAGGATTATCAACAGTGGCATTTTTGTAAATATGTATGAAAAAATTGGTAAACCATGGGTTCGACCATGGTGTATGGCCGAACCCCATGGGGTTTTGTTTTTTTAGACTTAGAACCTTATAATTAGGTGAGACTTGGTGTTGATTTATCATTATATTATAAGGTAACGGGATCTCGCAAGAGGTGCGCGATAGGTGATCGAATCTTGGACGGAAACGCAAGGACTTGTGAACGGTCTTGGTAGGATTCTACCTCTTTGAAACCATGGGTTTATGTACATTGTCTTTATCTTATTTTGATGATTTTATATTGCTAAAGATATGTTTCAAATGGTGATTTTATAGGCTATGTTTATTTGATAAAATAGCATGTGTTTTAAATATGAGCTTTTAAATGCTGTGATTTTGTATAATTGCATAGCATGTGGTATTTGCATCTCATGCATGGCATGGGAGGGATGACAGGTAACCGGGGACCCACACTCCGTAGGGACTTCCGTAAAACACTCGTGGGGGGATACCTTGATGATGAGAATTCCATCAAGAGGACACTATGAGTTTGTGATGGGTGGGACTCATTGCATGTGATAGCATGGCATGGCATCGAATCGGCATGATTATGACTTTTATTATCATGCAAGGTTTTGGTTTTTATCGGTATGATTGGATCTCTATTATCATACACTATTTTGGATATGATGCTTTATATGTATCGTATGATTTATTATACTGGATTTGATATATTTATTAAATCTGGATTTTTGGTACTAACCCATGTGTTAACCCTAATTGGAATACCTACTGGGCGCGTTGTACTAACGCCCTACTTCTACCCTTTAGTGGATGATGCAGGAAACGAGGGAAGCGCTGAACGCGGAAAGGGACAAGCATAGGAGCTTGGAACGCTTTTAGTTTTATATTTTGTTTAAGATACTCAGGGATTTATATTGAGAGTATCCAGATTTCAGAATGTAATAACTTAGATAAAATGCTATTGTTGGATGTTTTATTTGGATAATGATGATTGTGATTTTATTGACTAAGTACTTTGCTATCAATTGAATGGAACTAGGTTTTATTATGATTCCGCAACAACCTATGTGGTACACCTGATGTGCATTATCCATCAAGAAGGAACCGGAGGGTCCACACTCCGTCGGGGCGTCCGAAAGACCTATGTGGAGGGATTTATATGTACTTGTGATGGGTGGGGCTCATTGCATTTGACATCATAACATGGCAAGGATTACATGATTTTATGATATGTTTTATATGGTTTTATGACAAGGTTTATATGGCTTTTTGGCACTATGATAATATTATATGTTTTGTACCAACTATGTGTTAACCCTAACTGGAATTCCTACTGGGCGCGTTGTACTAACGCCCTACTTCTACCCTTTAGTGGATGACGTAGAAAACGATGAAAATGGTGAACGCGGAAAGGAACAAGCATAGGAGCTTGGAATGCTTTTAGTTTTATATTTTGTTTAAGATACTCAGGGATTTATATTGAGAGTATCCAGATTTCAGAATGTAATAACTTAGATGAAATGCTATGGTTGGATGTTTTATTTGGATAATGATGATTGTGATTTTATTGACTAAGTACTTTGCTATCAATGGAATGGAACTAGGTTCTATTATGATTCCGCAAATTGATGTTATGATTCCGCAAATTGATGTTATGATTCCGCAAGTTGTGATTTTTATTCCGCATGTTGATATTGCTATGTGTGAACCATTTTAGTGGACTGAGTCCATGCACACATAGGGTTGGCCAGTTAAGGGTCGGACTTTAGAAGTTCGGACTTAGCTCGCTTCGTGACGTCCCGCGCTCTATCACTCTACTCTATTAAAATATATATATATATATACACTGAATTTACGGGAAAAAATGAGTGAAAAAGGGCGGGGCGTTACATTCTCTTCCTTAGCCTCTTTCCACTTCTTCTTCTTGATCTTGCCGTGAATGAGGACTTGAGAGAGGGAGAGAGTTCAACAAAATTCGGATATGAAGGGTGAAAAACCATGTGCCCTTGTCCTCCTCTTATTTTATTACTCCCTCTTAATCCCAAGTTAGAAAGTGCTTAAGATAATCTTTCCTCCTTGATACATTAGTAATTGTCGTGTACCCCTTATCTTAGATTAGTAATGCCATGAGCCCCTCCTTCTTTCTAATTTAAACCCTCCAATTAGTCCCATAATAGAAGGTGCCATGCGCCCCTTATTTATTTTAGCCATTGCCGACCTCCCTTTCTTATTTTAATACATCACCATCGGCCAATGCTAAGATGAGAATAGTAATGCCGTGAGCCCTTTCCTTGTACCTCTTTTAGATGATCTATGAGCCCAACATAGATATGGCAATTGCCAACCTTGGCTTCCCACTTTGGATAGTCCTAAATAAAATATGCCATGCGCATAATCATAGATATGCAATCTAATAATCAGCCATGATCAATTATCTATTTAATTTTGCATTACTAATTAAATTCATCTCCATTTAATTTCTATTGAAAACAAATCCTAAACCGTTGGATCCTATTTGGGCCAATGACCCAACTCTTTACCCAATTTAAGGTCCATAACCAATGTTCACAAATTAAATGGATTATTTTCATACAAAATAACTAACTGAAAATCCGAGGTGTTACATATTTAAAATTGGCAGTTTCTATTTTTAAAAACTACAATTTTAAAAGGTTACTTAAATTTAAATGTTTTTTTTAAATAGTAGAAATTCTAGAATTTATATAGATTTGGAAGTCTTACTAAATTTAGAAACTTGTTGAATTGAAAATTTTCTATTTGTATAAATTTTATAATTTAGGATATTATTTCTAATTTTCAAAATACTTCTATTTTTGGAAATTTCTATTTTAGGCTATTATTTAAAATTGGCAGTTTCTATTTTTAAAAACTAAAATTTTAGAAGTTACCTAATTTTAAAAGTTTCTTTTTAAAATATTTGAAATTCTAGAATTATCTAGATTTGGAAGTCTTACTAAATTTAGAAACTTGTTGAATTGAGAAATTTCTATTTTAAGAAATTTTATTATTTTAGATATTATTTTTATTTTTCGAAATACTACTAGTTTTGGAAATTTCTATTTTAGGCTATTATTTAAAATTGGCAGTTTCTATTTTAAAAAACTACAATTTTAGAAAGTTACCTAATTTTAAAACTTTCTTTTTAAAAATAGTAGAAATTCTAGAATTTATATAGAGTTGGAAGTCTTACTAAATTTAGAAACTTGTTGAATTGAGAAATTTCTATTTTTAGAAACTTTATAATTTTAGATATTATTTTTAATTTTCGAAATACTTCTACTTTTGGAAATTTCTATTTTAGGCTATTATTTAAAATAGGCAGTTTCTATTTTTAAAAATTACAATTTTAGAAGGTTACTTAATTTTAAATGTTTCTTTTTAAAATATTTGAAATTCCAGAATTTATATAGATTTCGAAGTCTTACTAAATTTAGAAACTAGTTGAATTGAGAAATTTCTTTTTTTAGAATTTTTATAATTTTAGATATTATTTATATTTTTCAAAATACTGCTACTTTTGGAAATTTCTATATTCGGCTATTATTTAAAATTGGCAGTTTCTATTTTTAAAAACTACAATTTTAAAAGGTTACCTAAATTTAATTTTTTTCTAAAAGTAGAAATTCTAGAATTTATATAGATTTGGAAGTCTTATTAAATTTAGAAACTTCTTGAATTGAAAATTTTCTATTTTTTATAAATTTTATAATTTTGGATATTATTTCTAATTTAAAAATACTTCTACTTTTGGAAAATTTTGTAACACCCCGGATTTTCAATTTATTATTTGGTATGAAAATTATCCATTTAATTTGTGAATATTAGTTATGGATCTTAAATTGGGTAAAGAGTTGGGTCATTGGCCCGATTTAGACCCAATGGTTTTGGTAAATGGTTTCAAAATAAATTAAATGGGCTGAAATTAATTAGTAATTCAATTTATATAATTAAGGGATTTGGATTAAATGCATGGCCGTGTGGGAGATGTGCAATCTATATGTGATGGGCATTGATCATTTTAAAGGGGGTATTTCCCTTGATTAAGAATGGCATTAAGGCAATAGCTTACATAGAATTACAAGGGGGCATTGGCATGTGCTAAATAGAGGACTTTCCAAAAATAAGAAAGGGGCACACGACATTGCTAAACAAAGGGATATGCGCATGACACCTTCTAAAGATGGAACCAAGGGAAGATTATAAAAGAAAGAGGGGAGGGGCGCACGGCTCATACACACATTGCCGAATTTTCTTTCTCCCTCTCCATTCTTATTCACGGCAAAACAAGAAGAAGAGAAGGCAGCCAGCAAGAGGTGTTCTTGGTTTGGAAAAAAATCAAGGAGAAAGGAGAAGAATTGGAAGAGCAAAAAATCAATCGGAACCGATTAGTATTTTATAAATTTTATTTAAAATAAAAGAACCATAGGGTTCGGCCATGGTGTTTGGCCGAACCCCATGGAAGAAGATTGGGAGATGGTTTGATGATTTTAATGGAATGATGAACCATAGGGTTCGGCCATGGTGCATGGCCGAACCCCATGGAAAGACTATGGTAATTTAATTAAAGTTTGAAAGATGAAAACCATGGAAAAACATGGTTTGATTTATGGGTTCAAAACCATGAAGAATATTAGGTATTTTAATGGAATATGAAGATGAAAATCATAGGTGTGGATTCATGATTTTAAAAGGTTTAATTGGATGCATGGTTGATGGTTTTTGGATACATGAAAAAATATGGACTAGCTTTGATAATTTTAATGGAGTTTTGAATGATAAAAACCATAGGGTTCGGCCATGGTGTATGGCCGAACCCCATGGAGTTGTGGTGGTATTATTATTGAATTTTAATCGACTTAAATTAAATGGAAGATCAAGGATTAAATAATGGTCAAGATCATGAACCATAGGGTTCAGCCATGGTGTATGGCCGAACCCCATGGAGTTGGTTACTAATTTAAAAAGTGAAATGAAAAAGGATGGATTTGTCTCTATGGGTGAGGTTTGGTCATGGTGTATGGCCGAACCCCAGTAGGGTTTATTTATGGAAATGGTATTTTAAATTTGGAAAGTTTCTAAATTTGGAAACCTTCTAATTTTGGAAGGTGGAGATTAATTTGGAAACCTTCTAATTATGGAAGGTGGAGATTAATTTGGAAACCTTCTAATTATGGAAAGATGGATGATAAATTGGGAAACTTTCTAATTATGGATCGTTAGTAAAAATGGAAACTTAGGCGTCGCATGGCTGAACCCCATGAACCAAATTTTTGGGTTTATGTTTATGTGTATTTAAATAAAGGGAGGATGCAAATATAGACTTAGGTTGTTGGACCTAAGATTATAAGTCATTAAGATATCATAGGGTTCGGCCATGGTGTGTGGCCGAACCCCATGAATCAAGTTGAATGAATTTTATGGATTTAATATGATGATTGGATTAATGGGGAGACATAAACCTAAGGTAGTGGCAAAATTGTAAATATCGCCTAAATATCAAACATGAACTTAAGCAAATTTTAATTAAAGTTTGAAAGGATTGGGTTATGGGTTATGATAGCCATGGATGGCATTTTGGTAATTATGTAGAATTAATGGAACTTAAACATAAGTTGATGGAATCAATGGCAATCTTGTAAATATGTGAAAATATTGGACATAGGGCTCGGCCATGGTGTATGGCCGAACCCCATGAATTATTGTATGGATTATTTTGGAACTTAAGCCTTATAAAAATGAGGAAGGTAAATGGCTATGGTAAGAATGGCGTTATTGTAAATATGGTCAAAAATGAAAGACCATGGGTTCGGCCATGGTGTATGGCCGAACCCCATGGGGATTGGTTTATGGACTTAAAAATATTGTAAATCAAGTGGGACTTGGTTTTGATTGATTATTATATTATAAGGTAACCGGACCTCACAAGGTGTTTACGATCGTGAGCGGTTACCGGACAAAAGACGCAAGGACACGTTAGCGATCTTAGGTAGGATTCCACCTCTTTGAAACCATGGGTTTATGTACATTGTGTTTATCTTATTTTTGATGAATTTATGCTGCAAAGGATATGTTTCAAATGATGATTTTGAATGCTATGTCTATATGAGGAAAGAACGTGTTTTAAATATGACTTTTAAATGCTATGTTTATGTTATAAAATAGCATATGTTTCATTGGCATCTCATGCATGGCATGGGGTGAAGGTTTTGTAACCGGAGGGTCCACACTCCGTCGGGGCGTCCGAAAAACCTATGTGCGGTACCTTGACGTGCTTTTCCATTAGGAAGAAACTGGAGGGTCCACACTCCGTCGGGGCGTCCGAAAGACCTATGTGGTGAGTACTTTTATGTACATGTGATGGGTGGTGCTCATTGCATTTGTCATCATTGCATGGCATGGATTTTATATGGTTTTTGACATTATGATATTATTATATGTTTGTACTAACCATGTGTTAGCCATAACAGGAATATCTACTAGGCGCGTTGTTCTAATGCCCTACTTCTACCCTAGTTGATGACACAGGAAATCAGGGAAACGATGAACGCAAGATGGGCCAGGCATAGGAGCTTGGATGTTTTAGTTTATAATTTTTAATAAAGTTACTCATGGACTTGTATTTAAGTATCTAGATTTCGGATGTAATAACTTAGATGGTTGGATGTTTATTTGGATAATTATGATAATTGAATGATGATTAAGGACTTGACGTACTTTGCTATCTGAATGAAATAGAACTTGGTTCTATTATGATTCCGTAATTTTGATGTTATTTATTCCGCATGTTTATATTGTTATGTGTGAACCATTTTCGTGAACTTAGTCCATGCACACATTGGGTTGGGCAGTTAAGGGTCGGACTTTGGAAGTTCGGACTTAACTCGCGTCGTGACGTCCGGCTCTCTATCACTCTACTCTGTTATAAAAAAAAAAAATAGACTCTGATTTTATCGAAAGAAGCGAGTGAAAAAGGGCGGGGCGTTACAGTTGGTATCAGAGCGAACCAGAAACATTGAATTTTTCGAAGTAAATTAATCCGGTTTTCGTACATTAATTTACTTCGTTAGACTCAGACGGATGATAGCAAAGGAAGTACAGTCAAAATAATCGGATTATCAAACATAGCAACATAGGATGTATTTCCCCCGAACAAAACAAAAGTCAAGAGTGCTTATTTGGAAAATTCCCCAAAATATGAGAATACAAATTTTTATGATGGAAACTAAGTCATGATATTTTTTTAATGGCTTAGGGAAAAATGGCTCCAAGGAGAAATACCCGACAAAATCCAAGTGGGGGTGAAGATGAGGTAGAACATCCTCGAAATGAGGAGGAGCAACCATCTCATCTTGAAGAGGAACAACAACCATCTCACCATGAGGAGGAACGAGAATCTCACCGTGACGAAGAACAACCATCCCTCCACGAGGAGGAGGCACAAAGCAGCATGAACATACTGGTGGTGCCTCCTAAATTGCAAAATTTGGTTCAAGCAGTGGTCACTTCGCTGCTTCACTTTAAAAGTTTCTTTTTAAAATATTGAAATCCTAGAATTATCTAGATTTGGAAGTCTTACTAAATTTAGAAACTTATGAGAAATTTCTATTTTAAGAAAATTTATTATTTTAGATATTATTTTTATTTTTTGAAATACTGCTAGTTTTGGAAATTTCTATTTTAGGATATTATTTAAAATTGGCAGTTTCTATTTTTAAAAACTACAATATTAGAAAGTTACCTAATTTTAAAACTTTCTTTTTAAAAATAGTAGAAATTCTAGAATTTATATAGAGTTGGAAGTCTTACTAAATTTAGAAACTTGTTGAATTGAGAAAAAAATCTATTTTTAGAAACTTTATAATTTTAGATATTATTTTTTATTTTTGAAATACTTCTAATTCTGGAAATTTCTATTTTAGGCTATTATTTAAAATTAGCAGTTTCTATTTTTAAAAACTACAATTTTAGAAGATTACCTAATTTTAAATGTTTGTTTTTAAAATATTTTAAATTCCAGAATTTATATAGATTTCGAAGTCTTACTAAATTTAGAAACTAGTTAAATTAAGAAATTTCTATTTTTAGAATTTTTATAAGTTTAGATATTATTTATATTTTTCAAAATACTACTACTTTTGGAAATTTCTATATTAGGATATATTTAAAATTGGCAGTTTCTATTTTTAAAAACTAGAATTTTAACAGGTTACCTAAATTTAAATGTTTTTTTTAAATATTAGAAATTCTAGAATTTATATAGATTTGGAAGTCTTCCTAAATTTAGAAACTTGTTGAATTGAAAATTTTCTATTTGTATAAATTTCATAATTTTGGATATTATTTCTAACTTTCAAAATACTTCTACTTTTGGAGATTTCTATTTTAGGCTATTATTTAAAATTGGTAGTTTCTATTTTTAAAAACTAAAATTTTACAAAGTTAGCTAATTTTAAAACTTTCTCTTTAAAATATTTGAAATTCTTGAATTATCTAGATTTGGAAGTCTTACTAAATTTAGAAAGTTGTTGAATTGAGAAATTTCTATTTTTAGAAATTTTATTATTTTAGATATTATTTTTATTTTTCGAAATACTACTAGTTTTGGAAATTTCTATTTTATGTGATCCATCAAAATAGTTTCCTTCTATTTTTAAAAACTAAAATTTTAGAAGTTACCAAATTTTAAAAGTTTCTTTTTAAAATATTTGAAATTCTAGAATTATCTAGATTTGGAAGTCTTATTAAATTTAGAAACTTTTTTATTGAGAAATTTCTATTTTAAGAAATTTTATAATTTTAGATATTATTTTTATTTTTCGAAATACTACTAGTTTTGGAAATTTCTATTTTAGGCTATTATTTAAAATTGGCAGTTTCTATTTTTAAAAACTACAATTTTAGAAAGTTACCTAATTTTAAAACTTTCTTTTTAAAAATAATAGAAATTCTAGAATTCATATAGAGTTTGAAGTCTTACTAAATTTAGAAACTTGTTCAATTGAGAAATTTCTATTTTTAGAAACTTTATAATTTTAGATATTATTTTTAATTTTCGAAATACTTCTACTTTTGGAAATTTCTACTCTAGGCTATTATTTAAAATTGGAAGTTTCTATTTTTAAAAACTACAATTTTAAAAGGTTACCTAAATTTCAATGTTTTTTTTTTAAATATCAGAAATTCTAGAATTTATATAGATTTGGAAGTCTTACTAAATTTAGACACTTGTTGAATTGGAAATTTTCTATTTGTATAAATTTTATGATTTTGGATATTATTTCTAATTTTCAAAATACTTCTACTTTTGGAAATTTCTATTTTAGGCTATTATTTAAAATTGGCAGTTTCTATTTTTAAAATCTAAATTTTTAGAAAGTTACCTAAGTTTAAAACTTTCCCTTTAAAATATTTGAAATTCTTGAATTATCTAGATTTGGAAGTCTTACTAAATTTAGAAAGTTGTTGAATTGAGAAATTTCTATTTTTAGAAATTTTATTATTTTAGATATTATTTCTAATTGTCAAATTATTGTTATTTTTTGAAATTTTATTTTATGCGATCAATCAAAATAGTTTGATTTCAATTTTAAAAAACTAGAATTTAGAAGTTACCAAATTTTAAAAGTTTCTTTTTAAGATATTTGAAATTATAGAATTATCTAGATTCGGAAGTCTTACTAAATTTAGAAACTTGTTGAATTGAGAAATTTCTATTTTAAGAAATTTTATAATTTTAGATATTATTTTTATTTTTCAAAATACTGATAGTTTTGGAAATTTCTATTTTAGGCTATTATATAAAATTGGCAGTTTCTATTTTTAAAAAATAAAATTTTAGAAAGTTACCTAATTTTAAAACTTTCTCTTTAAAATATTTGAAATTCTAGAATTATCTAGATTTGGAAGTTTTACTAAATTTAGAAAGATATTGAATTGAGAAATTTCTATTTTTAGAAATAGATTATTTTAGATATTATTTCTAATTGCCAAAATACTGCTCTTTTTAGAAATAGATTATTTTAGATATTATGTGATCCATCAAAATAGTTTCCTTCTATTTTTAAAAACTAAAATTTTAGAAGTTACCAAATTTTAAAAGTTTCTTTTTAAAATATTTGAAATTCTAGAATTATCTAGATTTGGAAGTCTTATTAAATTTAGAAACTTTTTAATTGAGAAATTTTTATTTTAAGAAATTTTATAATTTTAGATATTATTTTTATTTTTCGAAATACTACTAGTTTTGGAAATTTCTATTTTATTATTTAAAATTGGCAGTTTCAATTTTTAAAAACTACAAATTTAGAAAGTTAACTAATTTTAAAACTTTCTTTTTAAAAATAGTAGAAATTCTAAAATTCATATAGTGTTGGAAGTCTTACTAAATTCAGAAACTTGTTGAATTGAGAAATTTCTATTTTTAGAAACTTTATAATTTTAGATATTATTTTTAATTTTTGAAATACTTCTACTTTTGGAAATTTCTATTTTAGGCCATTATTTAAAATTTGCAGTTTCTATTTTTAAAAACTAAAATTTTATAAGGTTACCTAATTTTAAATGTTTCTTTTTAAAATATTTGAAATCCCAGAATTTTTATAGATTTCGAAGTCTGACTAAATTTAGAAATTAGTTGAATTGAGAAATTTCTATTTTAAAAATTTTATAATTTTAGATATTATTTATATTTTTCAAAATACTGCTACTTCTGGAAATCTCTATATTAGGCTATCATTTAAAATTGGCAGTTTCTATTTAGAAAAACAACAATTTTAAAAGGTTTCCTAAATTTAATTTTTCTTTTTAAATAGTAGAAATTCTAGAATTTATATAGATTTGGAAGTCTTACTAAATTTCGAAACTTGTTCAATTGAAAACTTTCGATCTGTATAAATTTTATAATTTTGGATATTATTTCTAATTTTCAAAATACTTCTACTTTTAGAAATTTCTATTTTAGGCTATTATTTAAAATTGGTAGTTTCTATTTTTAAAAACTACAATTTTAGAAAGTTACCTAATTTTAAAACTTTCTCTTTAAAATATTTTAAATTCTAGAATTATCTAGATTTGGAAGTTTTACTAAATTTAGAAAGTTATTGAATTGAGAAACTTCTATTTTTAGAAATAGATTATTTTAGATATTATTTCTAATTGCCAAAATACTGCTAGTTTTTGAAAGTTTATTTTATGCGATCAATCAAAATAGTTTACTTCTATTTTTAAAAACAAAAATTTTAGAAGTTACCAAATTTTAAAAGTTTTTAAAATATTTGAAATTCTAGAATTATCTAGATTTGGAAGTCTTATTAAATTTAGAAACTTTTTAATTGAGAAATTTCTATTTTAAGAAATTTTATAATTTTAGATATTGTTTTTATTTTTCGAAATACTACTAGTTTTGGAAATTTCTATTTTAATATTTAAAATTGGCAGTTTCAATTTTTAAAAACTACAAATTTAGAAAGTTACCTAATTTTAAAACTTCCTTTTTAAAAATAGTAGAAATTCTAAAATTCATATAGAGTTGGAAGTCTTACTAAATTTAGAAACTTGTTGAATTGAGAAATTTCTATTTTTAGAAACTTTATAATTTTAGATATTATTGTTAATTTTCGAAATACTTCTACTTTTGGAAATTTCTATTCTAGGCTATTAATTAAAATTTGCAGTTTCTATTTTTAAAAACTAAAATTTTATAAGGTTACCTAATTTTAAATGTTTCTTTTTAAAATATTTGAAATCCCAAAATTTTTATAGATTTCGAAGTCTGATTAAATTTAGAAACTAGTTGAATTGAGAAATTTCTATTTTTAGAATTTTTTAATTTTAGATATTATTTATATTTTTCAAAATACTGCTACTTTTGGAAATCTCTATATTAGGCTATCATTTAAAATTGGCAGTTTCTATTTTGAAAAACAACAATTTTAAAAGGTTACCTGAATTTAATTTTTCTTTTTAAATAGTAGAAATTCTAGAATTTATATAGATTTGGAAGTCTTACTAAATTTCGAAACTTGTTCAATTGAAAATTTTCTATTTTTATAAATTTTATAATTTTGGATATTATTTCTAATTTTCAAAATACTTCTACTTTTGGAAAGTTCTATTTTAAAAAACTACAATTTTAGAAAGTTACCTAATTTTAAAACGTTCTCTTTAAAATATTTTAAATTCTAGAATTATCTAGATTTGGATGTTTTACTAAATTTAGAAAGTTATTGAATTGAGAAACTTCTATTTTTAGAAATAGATTATTTTAGATATTATTTCTAATTGTCAAAATACTGCTACTTTTTGATAGTTTATTTTATGCGATCAATCAAAATAGTTTGCTTCTATTTTTAAAAACTAAAATTTTAGAAGTTACCAAATTTTAAAAGTTTCTTTTTAAAATATTTGAAATTCTAGAATTATCTAGATTTGGAAGTCTTACTAAATTTAGAAACGTGTTGAATTGAGAAATTTCTATTTTAAGAAATTTTATAATTTTAGATATTATTTTTATTTTCAAAATACCGATAGTTTTGGAAATTTCTATTTTAGGCTATTATTTAAAATTGGCAGTTTCTATTTTTAAAAGCTACAATTTTAGAAAGTTACCTAATTTTAAAACTTTCTTTTTAAAAATAGTAGAAATTCTAGAATTCATATAGAGTTGGAAATCTTACTAAATTTAGAAACAAGTTGAATTGAGAAATTTCTATTTTTAGAAACTTTATAATTTTAGATATTATTTTGAATTTTTGAAATACTTCTACTTTTGGAAATTTCTATTCTAGGCTATTATTTAAAATTGGAAGTTTCTTTTTTTAAAAACTACAATTTTAGAAGGTTATCTAATTTTAAATGTTTCTTTCTAAAATATTTGAAATTCCAGAATTTATATAGATTTCGAAGTCTGACTAAATTTTGAAACTAGTTGAATTGAGAAATTTCAAAATACTGCTTCTTTTGGAAATTTCTATATTAGGCTATTATTTAAAATTGGCAGTTTCTATTTTTAAAAACTACAATTTTAAAAGGTTACCTAAATTTAAATGTTTTTTTTTAAATATTAAAAATTCTAGAATTTATATATATTTGGAAGTCTTACTAAATTTAGACACTTGTTGAATTGAAAATTTTCTATTTGTATAAATTTTATGATTTTGGATATTATTTCTAATTTTCAAAATACTTCTACTTTTGGAAATTTTCATTTTAGGCTATTATTTAAAATTGGCAGTTTCTATTTTTAAAAACTAAAATTTTAGAAGTTACCAAATTTTAAAAGTTTCTTTTTAAAATATTTGAAATTCCAGAACTATCTAGATTTGGAAGTCTTACTAAATTTAGAAAGTTGTTGAATTGAGAAATTTCTATTTTAAGAAATTTTATAATTTTAGATATTATTTTTATTTTTCAAAATACTGATAGTTTTGGAAATTTCTATTTTAGGCTATTATTTAAAATTGGCAGTTTCTATTTTTAAAAGCTACAATTTTAGAAAGTTACCTAATTTTAAAACTTGCTTTTTAAAAATAGTAGAATTCTAGAATTCATATAGAGTTGGAAATCTTACTAAATTTAGAAACAAGTTGAATTGAGAAATTTCTATTTCTAGAAACTTTATAATTTTAGATATTATTTTTAATTTTCGAAATAATTCTACTTTTGGAAATTTCTATTCTAGGCTATTATTTAAAATTGGCAATAATTCATTTTGGAAATAATTCTATTTTTTCCAATTTTGCCCGTTACCTAAAAAATGATGGAAATGGAGAAAAGGTGGGTGGAGGGCAAAATTGGGAAAAAAAAAATGAAAGAGTGCACCATAGGTAAAATGGGGGGGGTGCACAAATCACTTCCCAATTAATAGGTTACCTAAATTTAAATGTTTTTTTTAAATTTCGAAACTTGTTGAATTGAAAATTCTCTAATTTTCAAAATACTTCTACTTTTGGCAGTTTCTATTTTCAAAAACTATAATTTTAGAAAGTCACCTAATTTTAAAACTTTCTCTTTAAAATATTTTGAACTGCTAGAATTATCTAGATTTGGAAGTTTTACTAAATTTAGAGAGTTGTTGAATTGAGAAATTTGTATTTTTAGAAATTTATTATTTTAGATATTATTTCTAATTGTCAAAATACTGCTACTTTTTGAAATTTTATTTTATGCTATCAATTCAAATAGGTAGTTTCAATTTTTAAAAACTAAAATTTTAGAAGTTACCTAATTTTAAAAGTTTTTTTTTTAAAATATTGAAATTTTAGAATTATCTAGATTTGGAAGTCATACGAAATTTAGAAACTTATTTAATTGAGAAATTTTTATTTTAAGAAATTTTATAATTTTGGATATTATTTTTATTTTATGAAATACTACTAGTTTTGGAAATTTCTATTTTAGGCTATTATTTAAAATTGCCAGTTTCTATTTTTAAAAACTATAATTCTAGAAAGTTACCTAATTTTAAAACTTTGTTTTTAAAAATAGTAGAAATTCTAGAATTTATATAGAGTTGGAAGTCTTACTAAATTTAAAAACTTGTTAAATTGAGAAATTTAAATTTTTAGAAACCTTATAATTTTAGATATTATTTTTAATTTTCAAAATACTTCTAATTTTGGAAATTTCTATTTTAGACTATTATTTAAAATTAACATTTTTTTTCAATTACAATTATTAATGGTTACCTAATTTTAAATGTTTCTTTTTAGAATATTTGAAATTCCAAAATTTATATAGATTTTGAAGTTTTACTAAATTTAGAAACTAGTTGAATTGAGAAATTTCTATTTTTAGAATTTTTAGAATTTTAGATATTATTTATATTTTTCAAAATACTGCTACTTTTGGAAATTTCTATATTACGCTATTATTTAAAATTGGCGATTACTATTTTTAAAAACTACAATTTTAAAAGGTTACCTAAATTTAAATGTTTTTTTAAGTATTAGAAATTCTAGAATTTATATAGATTTAGAAGTCTTACTAAACTTAGACACTTGTTGAATTGAAAATTTTCTATATGTATAAATTTTATGATTTTGGGTATTATTTCTAATTCTCAAGATACTTCTACTGTTGGAAATTTTTATTCTAGGCTATTATTTAAAATTGGCAGTTTCTATTTTTAAAAACTAGAATTTTAAAAGGTTACATAAATTTAAATGTTTTCTTTTAAATTAGAAATTCTAGAATTTATATAGATTTGGAAGATTTACTAAATTTAAACACTTGTTGAATTGAAAATTTTCTATTTGTGTAAATTTTATAATTTTGGATATTATTTCTAATTTTCAAAATACTTCAACTTTTGGAAATTTTTCTATATTAGTCTATTATTTAAAATTGGCAGTTTCAATTTTTAAAAACAACAATTTTAAAAGGTTACCTAAATTTAAATGTTTCTTTTAAATATTAGAAATTCTAGAATTTATATAGATTTGAAAGTCTTACTAAATTTAGACACTTGTTGAATTGAAAATTTTCTATTTGTATAAATTTTATAATTTTGGATATTATTTCTAATTTTTGAAATACTTTTACTTTTGGAAATTTCTATTTTATGCTATTATTTAAAATTGGCAGCTTCTATTTTTAAAAATTACAATTTTAGAAAGTTACCTAATTTTAAAACTCTTTTTAAAATATTTGAAATTCTAGAATTATCTAGATTTGGAAGTCTTACTAAATTCAGAAAGTTGTTGAGTTGAGAAATTTTTATTTTAAGAAATTTTATAATTTTAGATATTATTTTTATTTTTCAAAATAATGCTAATTTTGGAAATTTCTATTTTAGGCTATTATTTAAAATTGCCAGTTTCTATTTTTAAAAACTACAATTTTAGAAAGTTACCTAATATGAAAACTTTATTTTTAAAAATAGTAGAAATTCTAGAATTTATATAGGGTTGGAAGTCTTACTAAATTTAGAAACTTGTTGAATTGAGAAATTTCTATTTTTAGAAACTTTATAATTTTAGATATTATTTTTAATTTTTGAAATACTTTTACTTTTGGAAATTTCTATTCTAGGCTATTATTTAAAATTGGCAGTTTCTATTTTTAAAAACTGCAATTTTAGACGGTTACCTAACTTTAAATGTTTCTTTTTAAAATATTTGAAATTCCAGAATTTATATAGATTTCGATGTCTGATTAAATTTGAAACTAGTTGAATTGAGAAATTTCTATTTTTAGAGTTTTTATTATTTTAGATATTATTTATATTTTTCAAAATACTGCTACTTTTGGAAATTTCTATATTAGGCTATTATTTAAAATTTGCAGTTTCTATTTTTAAAGTATTAGAAAATCTAGAATTTATATAGATTTGGACGTCTTACTAAATTTAGACACTTGTTGAATTGAAAATTTTTTATATAAATTTTATAATTTTGGATATTATTTTTAATTTTTAAAATACTTCTACTTTTGGAAATTTTTATTTTAGGCTATTATTTAAAATTGGCAGTTTCTATTTTTAAAAACTAAAATTTTAGAAAGTTACCTAATTTTTAAACTTTCCCTTTAAAATATTTGAAATTCTTGAATTATCTAGATTTGGAAGTCTTACTAAATTTAGAAAGTAGTTGAATTGAGAAATTTCTATTTTTAGAAATTTATTATTTTTGATATTATTTCTAATTGTCAAAATACTGCTACTTTTTGAAATTTTATTTTATGTATATATTAAAATAGGTAGTTTCTATTTTTAAAAATTAAAATTTTAGAAGCTACATAATTTTAAAAGTTTTTTTTAAAATATTGAAATTTTAGAATTATCTAGATTTGGAAGTGTTACTAAATTTAGAAACTTATTGAATATAGAAATTTCTATTTTAAGAAATTTTATAATTTTAGATATTATTTTTATTTTTTGAAATACTGCTAGTTTTGGAAATTTCTATTTTAGGCTATTATTTAAAATTGACAGTTTCTATTTTTGAAAACTACAATTTTAGAAACTTACCTAATTTTAAAACTCTCTCTTTAAAATATTTGAAATTCTAGAATTATCTAGATTTGGAAGTCTTAATAAATTTAGAAAGTTGTCGAATTAAGAAATTTCTATTTTTAGAAATTTTATTATTTTAGTTATTATTTCTAATTGTCAAAATACTACTACTTTTTGAAATTTTATTTTATGCTATCAATTAAAATAGGTAGTTTCTATTTTTAATAACTAAAATTTTAGAAGTTACCTAATTTTAAAAGTTTATTTTTAAAAGATTTGAAATTCTAGAATTATCTACGTTTAGAAGTCTTACTAAATTTAGAAAGTTGTTGAATTGAGAAATTTCTATTTTTAGAAATTTTATTATTTTAGATATTATTTCTATTTGTCAAAATACTGCTACTTTTTGGAATTTTATTTTATGCTATCAATTAAAATATGCAGTTTCTATTTTTAAAAACTAAAATTTTGGAAGTTACCTAATTTTAAAAGTTTTTTTTTAAAATATTTGAAATTCTAGAATTATCTAGATTTGGAAGTCTTACTAAATTTAGAAACTTGTTGAAATTAGAAATTTCTATTATAAGAAATTGTATAATTTTAGATATTATTTTTATTTTTTGAAATACTGCTAGTTTTGGAAATTTTTATTTTAGGCTATTATTTAACATTGGCTGTTTCTTTTTTAAAAAACTACAATTTTAGAAAGTTACCTAGTTTTAAAACTTTCTCTTTAAAATATTTGAAATTCTAGAATTATATAGATTTGGAAGTCTTACTAAACTTAGAAAGTTGTCGAATTGAGAAATTTCTATTTTCAGAAGTTTTATTATTTTTGTTATTATTTCTAATTTTCAAAATATTGCTACTTTTTGAAATTTTATTTTATGCTATCAATTAAAATAGGTAGTTTCTATTTTTAATATGTAAAATTTTAGAAGTTACCTAACCTTAAAAGTTTCTTTTTAAAATATTTGAAATTCTAGAAACTTGTTGAATTGAGAAATTTCTATTTTAAGAAATTTTATAATTTTAGATATTATTTTTATTTTTTGAAATATTGCTAGTTTTGGAAATTTTTATTTTAGGCTATTATTTAAAATTAGTTGTTTCTATTTTTAAAAACAGAAGTTAGAAAGTTACCTTATTTTAAAACTTCCTTTTTAAAAATAGTAGAAATTCTAGAATGCATATAGGGTTGGAAGACTTACTAAATTTAGAAACTTTTTGAATTGAGAAATTTCTATTTTTAGAAACTTTATAATTTAAGATATTATTTTTAATTTTTGAAATACTTTTTTTTTTGGAATTTCTATTTTAGGCTATTATTTAAAATTAGCAGTTTCTATTTTTAAAAATTACAATTTTAGAAGGTTACCTAATTTTAGATGTTTCTTTTTAAAATATTTGAAATTCCAGAATTTATATAGATTTCGAAGTCTTACTAAATTTAGAAACTAGTTGAATTGAGAAATTTCTATTCTTAGAATTTTTTTAATTTTAGATATTAGTTATATTTTTCAAAATACCTCTAATTTTGGAAATTTCCAGATTAGGCTATTATTTAAAATTGGAAGTTTCTATTTTTAAAAACTACAATTTTAAAGGTTACCTAAATTTAAATATTTTTTTTATTAGTAGACATTTTAGAATTTATATAGATTTGGAAGTCTTACTAAATTTAGAAACTTGTTGAATTGAAAATTTTCTATTTTTAAAATTTTTATAATTTTGGATATTATTTCTAATTTTCAAAATACTTCTACTTTTGGAAATTTCTATTTTAGGCTATTATTTAAAATTGACAGTTTCTATTTTTAAAACTACAATTTTAGAAGGTTACCTAATTTTAGAACTTTCTCTTTAAAATATTTGAAATTCTAGAATTATCTACGTTTGAAAGTCTTACTAAATTTAGAAAGTTGTTGAATTGAGAAATTTCTATTTTTGAAAATTTTATTATTTTAAATATTATTTCTAATTGTCAAAATACTTCTACTTTTTGAAATTTTATTTTATGCTATCGATTAAAAAGGTAGTTTCTATTTTTAATAACTAAAATTTTAGAAGTTACCTAATTTTAAAAGTTTCTTTTTAAAATATTTGAAATTATAGAATTATCTAGATTTAGAAGTCTTATTAAATTTAGAAACTTGTTGAATTAAGAAATTTCTATTTTAAGAAATTTTTTAATTTAAGATATTATTTTTATTTTTTGAAATACTGCTAGTTTTGGAAATTTCTATTTTAGGCTATTATTTAAAATTGTCTATTTCTATTTTTAAAAACTAAAATTTTAGAAAGTTACCTAATTTTAAAACTTCCTCTTTAAAATATTTGAAATTCTAGAATTATCTAGATTTGGAAGTCTTACTAAATTTAGAAAGTTGTTGAATTGAGAAATTTCTATTTTTAAAAATTTTATTATTTTAGATATTATTTCTAATTGTCAAAATACTGCTACTTTTTGAAATTTTATTTTATGTTATCAATTAAAATAGGTAGTTTCTATTTTTAAAAACTAAAATATTAGAAGTTACCTAATTTTAAAAGTTTCTTTTTAAAATATTTGAAATTCTAGAATTATCTAGATTTGGAAGTCTTAATAAATTTAGAAAGTTGTCGATTTGAGAAATTTAGATTTTTAGAAATTTTTATTTTAGTTATTATTTTACGCTATTATTTAAAATTGGCAGTTTCTATTTTTAAAAACTACAATTTTAGAAAGTTACCTAATTTTAAAACTTCCTATTTAAAAATAGTAGAAATTTTAGAATTCATATAGAGTTGGAAGTCTTACTAAATTTAGAAACTTGTTGAATTGAGAAATTTCTATTTTTAGAAACGTTATAATTTTAAATATTATTTTTAATTTTCGAAATACTTCTACTTTTGGAAATTTCTATTTTAGGCTATTATTTAAAATTGGCAGTTTCTATTTTTAAAAACTTCAATTTTAGAAGGTTACCTAATTTTAAATGTTTGTTTTTAAAATATTTGAAATTCCTGAATTTATATAGATTTCGAAGTCTTACTAAATTTAGAAATTAGTTGAATTGAGAAATTTCTATTTTTAGAATTTTTATAATTTTAGATATTATTTATATTTTTCAAAATACTGCTACTTTTGGAAATTTCCATATTAGGCTATTATTTAAAATTGGAAGTTTCTATTTTTAAAAACTACAATTTTAAAGGTTACCTAAAGTTAAATTTTTTTTTTTAAATAGTAGAAATTTTAGAATTTATATAGATTTGGAAGTCTTACTAAATTTAGAAACTTGTTGAATTGAAAATTTTCTATTGTTATAAATTTTATAATTTTGGATATTATTTCTTATTTTCAAAATACTTCTACTTTTGGAAATTTCTATTTTAGGCTATTATTTAAAATTGACAGTTTCTATTTTTAAAAACTAAAATTTTAGAAGGTTACCTAATTTTAAAACATTCTCTTTAAAATATTTGAAATTCTAGAATTATCTAGGTTTGGAAGTCTTACTAAATTTAGAAAGTTGTTGAATTGAGAAATTTCTATTTTTAGAAATTTTATTATTTTAGATGTTATTTCTAATTGTCAAAATACTTTACTTTTTGAAATTTTATTTTATGCTATCAATTAAAAGAGGTAGTTTCAATTATTAATAGCTAAAATTTTAGAAGTTACCTAATTTTAAAAGTTTCTTTTTAAAATATTTGAAATTCTAGAATTATCTAGATTTAGAAGACTTACTAAATTTAGAAACTTTTTGAATTGAGAAATTTCTATTTTAAGAAATTTTATAATTTTAGATACTATTTTTATTTTTCGAAATACTGCTAGTTTTGGAAATTTCTATTTTAGGCTATTATTTAAAATTGGCAGTTTATATTTTTAAAAACTACAATTTTAGAAAGTTACCTAATTTAAAACTTCCTTTTTAAAAATCGTAGAAATTCTAGAAGTCATATAGAGTTGGAAGTCTTACTAAATTTAGAAACTTGTTGAATTGAGAAATTTCTATTTTTAGAAACGTTATAATTTTAGATATTATTTTTAATTTTCAAAATACTTCTACTTTTGGAAATTTCTATTTTAGGCTATTATTTAAAATTGGAAGTTTCTATTTTTAAAAACTACAATTTTAGAAGGTTACCTAATTTTAAATGTTTCTTTTTAAATATTTGAAATTCTAGAATTTATATAGATTTCGAAGTCTTCCTAAATTTAGAAACTAGTTGAATTGAGAAATTTCTATTTTTAGAATTTTTAGAATTTTAGATATTATTTATATTTTTCAAAATACTGCTACTTTTGGAAATTTCTATATTAGGCTATTATTTAAAATTGGAAGTTTCTATTTTTAAAAACTACAATTTTAAAAGGTTACCTAAATTTAAATGTTTTTTTTTAAATAGTAGAAATTCTAGAATTTATATAGATTTGGAGATCTTACTAAATTTAGAAACTTGTTGAATTGAAAATTTTCTATTTTTATAAATTTTATAATTTTGGATATTATTTATAATTTTCAAAATACTTCTACTTTTGGAAATTTCTATTTTAGGCTATTATTTAAAATTGGTAGTTTCTATTTTTAAAAACTACAATTTTAGAAAGTTACCTAATTTTAAAACTTTCTCTTTAAAATATTTGAAATTCTAGAATTATCTAGATTTGGAAGTCTTACTAAATTTAGAAAGTTGTCGAATTGAGAAATTTCTATTTTTAGAAATTTTATTATTTTATTTATTATTTCTAATTGTGAAAATACTGCTACTTTTTGAAATTTTATTTATGCTATCAATTAAAATAGATATTTTTTATTTTTAAAAACTAAAATTTTAGAAGTTACACAGAGAAGACAGCCTTCAGAACGCGGTATGGGCTATATGAGTTTATTGTCATGCCGTTTGGACTCACCAATGCACCGGCTGTGTTCATGGATCTTATGAACAGGATCTTCCGTCCTTACTTGGATCAATTTGTCATTGTATTTATAGATGACATTTTGATTTATTCTAAGACTCAGAAAGAGTTGAGCACTTGAGGATAGTTTTGGACACTTTGAGGAAGAACAAACTATATGCTAAAGCCAGTAAATGTGAATTTTAGCTATCTGAGGTCAACTTTTTGAGACATGTTATATCAGAAGAATGTAACTGAAATCTGTAGCTTTTTGAGATTGGCTGGTTATTAAAGGAAATTTATCATGAACTTCTCAAAAATTGCATCCACTTACTTGACTCACTCAGAAAAGAGTCAAATATGAGTGATCAGATCTGTGCAATCGGAGGTTTGAAGAGCTGAAGAAGAGACTTACCACTGCTCCTATCCTAATTTTGCCGGAAAGAGGCAAGTGTTATGAGGTATGTAATACTCCGGATTTTCAAATTGTAAATATTTACGGAAATTACCCATTTAATTATGAATTTTTAGATATGGATCTTATATGGGTAAAGTATTGGGTCTTTGCCCAATTAAGACCCAACGAATTATGGAAGGGGCTTTAATAAAAAATTAAATGGGCTGATTTTTATTAGTAATGCAATTTATACAAATAAGGGATTTGGATTAATTGCATGCGCATGGAAGATATGATGGAAAGATTTTAGGAGTTGCATGGCTATGTATGGGATATTACTTGGCCGATTATGAGATATTTAATCCATGTGATATGCGCATAAGATCTCTTTAAGGAGGGTCTTTCTTGATTAAAAATGGCATAAGGAAAGTGTTATCTTAGCACCTTCCAAAAGTGGGAGACAAAAGGGGTGCATGGCACTAAGGCAATTGTTAAACACAATGGGTGCATATCACATTCTAAATTTAGGATTAAGAATTAGCAATTCCTATCTTAATAGGATAGGATCGTGTGGAATTGTTTATAGAAGAAGGGCAACAAAACAACAGGGGCGCATGGCAATTTCTATGTATGTTATACGGCTGAAATTATCACTTGCTATTTCAGCCAGTAAGAACCAAATGGAAGTTATAAAAGAGGCAAGAAGAGGGGCTGTCAGCGAGAGATGTATACATGGAGCAATACACGCTGTTGCTTGGGAAGGAGATTTGTGACAGCAGCGAATGAAGGAAAGGATACAGCTAGATCGGTAATAAGAAATCTGAGAAGCACAACAGAGGTACTCTGCTACCAACGTGGGGCTATTTTGTTTAAGGAGCAGTATCATGAGGGACAGTTTTGCTGCTTGAAGTGGTTTGCTGTATACAAAAGGAGGAGTTGTTGTCTTAGAGAGAAGACACAGCAACACCAACGCAGCAATAAAAAGGGATTACATCGTGAGGCAGCAACACAAGGAGCATCATCTCCTCCATCGTTGCTGAGAAATCATCTGAGACCTTGGACAAAGGGAGTTGCTGCTAGCAAGAATGTGTCCGAGCAGAGTACAAGCAATGCACGTAGCATAGAAGGTAAGCGTGTGGGTCTTCTAAGAAGAGGAATCGGCAGATCTGTCCCCAATCGGATCTGTTGTGGATGACGGACACAATTGGAAGTGTAACTTGGGCAGTTTACAGGCAGTGCTGTGTGAAGGTAGAGAGACACAAATCCAGGAAGAAGACTGGTTGTGTGAGAAGCCATCGTGAGTGCTGAGAGGGGACAACAGCTTGCAGCAGCACAAGAAGTGGGGTGCGCTGGTAGCAAGACTTTTGTGTTTATCATGTGATGCACACGACATCAACAAAGAAGAGAATATAAGCTTCTACTCAGCGGCATACAGATCTGTACACACAGATCTGAAAGAATCAATCTAAGGCTTTGCTTAAAGGTGAGCATGGGTTTTCAGTAAGGCAAAATACCATACTGACTGTCTACGTTTATGGGTGTCAAACAGAGAGCAGCTCTGTTTTGAAGGGAAGAAAACCATTGACTGTTTGTGGATACAAGAAGGAACTGATCTGATTATAGTAGATCAGATCGGTGAAGCACATATAGTGGGTATTGTGTGAATAGAATACCATACCGCAAAGGGGTTGCCATACAACATATATTGTTCTTAGATGTGCTGGAGAGGAACATATGCTTGCATGTTATTAATGCATGCATGTACGGTGGTTGGATTTCATTGGCAGTAAACAATACCCAACACATGGTGAGTTCATTGCAGCAGGTGATGGAGGAACTCTTGTGCAACACATACAACATCTATAACGTTGTAGTAGCAATGTGTGGAGCAGCAAGGGCAGCAACGCCCAGTTCAAGAGTTCTTGTTCTGATCTGCATACAACATGAAAGGTTTGATTCTCTCTTTAAAAACCAACTATAGAAAGACAAGATCAAGAAGAAAGAAGAAGATTGGAGGAGCTTTGATAATTTTAATGGAGTTTTGAATGATAAAAACCATAGGGTTCAGCCATGGTTTATGGCCGAACCCCATGGAGTTGTTTATTAAATTTGGAAACCTTCTAAATAGAGAAGGTGGAGTTTATTTTTGGAAACCTCCTAATAATGGAAGGTGGAGTTTATTTATGGGAACCTTCTAATGATTGAAGGTGAAGATTATTGATGGAAACTTTTTAATTTTGGAAGATGATTTCTAAATATGGAAGTTGTCATTAAATTAGAAAGGATCTAAAGATAGAAAGTAAATGAAAAAGGATGGATTTGTCTCAATTGGGTGAGGTTCGGCCATGGTGTATGGCCGAACCCCACTAGAGGTTCTTTAGGGACTTAAGTGGTTAAGGTACTTTTTTTAGGGTTCATGTATGGAGCTAAATTGTTTAAAATAAATAAATGGACCTATGTGTTGGAACCTAAGCCTAAGTTGTTGGAGGCAATGACAAGGTTGTAAATACTTGCTAAAAAGGAAGGTTAGCCTTGAATGACAATTTTGTAATTATCACCTAACATGAAAGATCATGGGTTCGGCCATGGGTAGGCCAAACCCCATGAATTTGGATTAATGGGTTAATTATTAGCCTAAGTATATTGTAAATAAGAATATTGGGTTATATTAGCCATGGATGGCAATCTTATAAATATATGAAAATAAGGAAGGTAAATGGCTATGGATATGTATAATGGCATTTTGGTAATTAAGTGAAAATAAGGGATCATGGGTTTTGGCCATGATGTGTGGCCAAACCCCATGGTAATTGTTTTGATGAACCTAGGGTTATGTACGTTGGATTAAATGAATGAATTGTTAATTAAAGATTAGACCAATGGCAATTTGGCAATAATGGCTGAAAATGATAAACCATGGGGATTGGTTTAGGGACTTAAAATATTGTAAATCAAGTGGGACTTGGTTTTGATTGTTTATTGCATTATAAGGTAATGGGAACTCACAAGGTGTTTACGATCGTGAGTGGTTACCGGACGAAAGACGCAAGCACACGTTAGCGGTCTTTGGTAGGATTCCACCTCTTTAAAACCATGGGTATAAGTACATTGTTTTTATCTTGATTTAATGAATTTATATTGCAAAGAATATGTTTCAAATGGTGATTTTATATGCTATGTTTATTTGATAAAATAGCATGTGTTTTTAAATATGAGCTTTTAAATACTAGGATTTTGTATAATTGCATAGCATGTGGTATTTCCATCTCATGCATGGCATGGGCTGGATGACATGTAACCGATGACCTACACTCCATCGGGGCGTCCGTAAAACACTCGTGGGGGGATACCTTGATGATGAAAATCCCATCAAGAAGATACTATGTATGAATACCTTGATGATGAGAATCCCATCAAGAGGATACTATGTATGAAGACCCTGGTGATGAGTATTCCATCAGGGGATACCTTGATGATGAGAATTCCATCAAGAGGATACTAAGTAATCGGAGCCCACACTCCGTCGGAATGTCCTTAAGGCAACTGTGGGGAATACCTTGATGAGGAGAATTCCATCAAGAGAGAAGACCTTGGTGATGAGCATTCCACCAGGAAGATACCTTGATGAGGAGAATTCCATCAAGAGTATACCATATGTTTTGTGATGGGTGAGACTCATTGCATATGATAGCATGGCATAGCATTGGATCGGCATGATTATGATCTTTATTATCATGCAAGGTTTTTGGTTTTATCGGTATGATTGGATCTCTATTATCATACACTGTTTTGGATACAATGTTTTGAAAGTATGGAATGATTTATTATAACTGGTTTTGATATATATTATATCTGGATTGTTGGTACTAACCCATGTGTTAACCCTAATTGGAATACCTACTGGGCGCGTTGTACTAATGCCCTACTTCTACCTTAGTTGATGATACAGGAAACGAAGGGAACGATGAGCGCGAAGCAGATCAAGTATAGGATCTTTGATGCTCTTAGTTTATATTTTGTTTAAGATACTCATGGGCTTGTAATTGAGTATCTAGAATTCGGATTGTAATAACTTAGATGGATTTGCTATGGTTGGATGTCTTATTGGATAATTGCGTTATGATAATGATGATTAATGACTTAACGTACTTTGCTATTTGAATGGAATAAAACTGTGTTCCTTTTAAGCTTCCATTTAATCCAATATTAGAATGTTCTTAATATGATCTTGCCCCCTCCTTTGGCCGTGTGACCTCCTTGCCATTTAGCCATTGCCGACCTCCCTTGCCTTATTAAGACCTTCCTTTAATTCTTATTTAGCAAGTACTATGCGCATAACCTCAATCATAATCTAAGTAATCTTTTAATTTACTTTAAGACAATATACATTCCCTTTTAAAATATCCCATGCGCATAATATGGATATTATTATCTAGAATTCGGCCAAGCATAATCTTTATTTGATTTTTAACATCTCCTTGGATATTTCAAATCCAATAATCGGCCATGCACCATTTCTCTTATTTTTGATAAAAACAATGTCACAATTTAATTGGGTCTTAACTAGGTCATGGCCCAATTCCTTATCCATATAAGATCTAATTCTAAAATTCACAATTAAAAATGAATAATTAATAACCTGAAAACCCGAGGTGTTACACCCTCTACCCAGGATCGATGATTTATTTGATCAACTTAAAGGTTCAAGTCATTTCTCTAAGATTGATTTGATGTCTGGATATCACCAAATCCGGGTTAGGGAGGAGGATATAGAAAAGACAGCCTTCAGAATGCGATATGGACTATATGAGTTTGTAGTTATGCTGTTTGGACTCACCAATGCACCGGTGGTGTTCATGGATTTAATGAACAGGATCTTCCGTCCTTACTTGTACCAATTTGTTATTGTATTTATTGATGATATTTTAATTTACTCCAAAACTCAGGAAGAACATGCTGAGCACCTGAGAATAATTCTGGACACTTTGAGGAAGAACAGACTATATGCTAAAGGTAGTAAATGTGAATTTTGGCTATCTGAGGTCAACTTTTTGGGACATGTTATATCAGACGAAGATATAGCCGTGGACCCGGCTATGATAGCGGCAGTAAGAGATTGGAAAGCGCCAAAGAATGTAACCGAGATCAGTAGCTTTTTGGGATTGGCTGGTTATTATAGGAAATTTATCATGGACTTCTCAAAAATTGCATCTCCACTTACTCGACTCACTCAGAAAGGAGTCAAATATGAATGGTCAGATTTGTGCAATCAGAGGTTTGAAGAGCTGAAGACGAGACTTACCACTGCTCCTATCCTAATTTTGCCGGAAAGAGGCAAGTGTTATGAGGTACAATGTGATGCTTCAGGAGAGGGACTGGGGTGTACACTCAGTCAAAGTAATCGTGTGGTGGCATATGGATCAAGACTGTTAAAAATACATAAACGTCTCTATCCTACGCACGATTTGGAACTAGCCGAGTGGTCTTCGCTCTCAAAAGCTGGAGACATTATCTTTATGCCGAGAAATTTGAAGTGTTTTCAGATCATAAGAGCTTGAAGTACTTGTTTGATCAGAAAGAGCTCAACTTGAGGCAACGCAGATGGATGGAATATCTGGCAGATTATGAGTTCGCACTTCGTTATCACCCTGGCAAGGCGAACAAGGTGGCAGATGCTCTCAGCCGTTTATCACATGCATGAATGGTATGTTTGATCAGGACAAAATGGGAGATGCTGAATACCATTCAAGAGTTTAAACTTTACCTCAATAACCATGGGACTATATACAATTTGATCATACGGTCCAACATGGTTACCAAGATTGAACACGAACAACGGACGGACCCGGAGGTGGAGGAGATTTGGGCCAAGATGTCTACTGGTGAAGTCATACCTGAATGGGAGTTACGACCAGGACAGGGTCTTGTATTACGGGGAAGGATTTATGTACCTAAGAGCTGCAGAAAAGAGTTACTGGTTGAGGCCCATCAGACCAAACTCTCTATTCATCCGGGCAGCACCAAGATGTATCACGACCTGAAGAGACATTACTGGTGGCACAGACTCAAAAGAGATGTGGCAGAATTTGTAGCACATTGCTTAAACTTTTCAGCAGGTTAAGACGGAACATAAGAAGCCACCAGGGTTACTCAAACCCTTACAAGTGCCGAAATGGAAATGGGAACACATTTCCATGGAATTTGTGATAGGGTTGCCAAGGTCTTCAAAGGGCAACGATGCGATATGGGTCGTGGTAAACCGACTGACCAAGTCTGCACATTTTATTCCCATTAAGATGATAGACTCATCTGAGACTTTAGGTTGGCGGTATATCAGGGATATCATCAGATTGCATGGTATTCCTCGGAGTATTGTGTCTGATAGAAATGGTCGATTCACCGGCAGAGTATGGCAGAGCATGCAGGTGGCCATGGGAACAGAGTTATTGACTAGTACAACATTCCATCCACAGACTAATGGACAATCTGAGAGGACAATACAAACATTGGAGGATATGCTGAGAGCATGTATGCTAGATTTCAAGGGTGGATGGGAGGATCACTTGCCGTTGGTAGAATTTTTATACAACAATAGCTATCAGGCAAGCCTCCAGATGGCTCCATTTGAGGCATTATATGGTAGACCATGTAGGTCACCAGTGTGCTGGACAAAGGCCGGTGAGCCTACATTGATTGGACCTGAGTTGGTTGCAGAGACTACAACACAGATACAGTTGATAAGGGAGCATTTAATGACTGCACAGAGTCGTCAGAAGAGCTATGTGATAAGAGGAGGAGGTTCCTTGAATTTGAAGTGGGAGACATGGTGTTCTTGAAAGTCTCGCACGGAAGGGACACATGAAATTTGGAAAGAAAGGGAAATTGTGGCCAAGATATGTGGGACCGTTTCCAATCATAAGAAGGATGGGGGACGTGGCCTATCAATTGGCACTCCCATCACAATTAGCATCTTTACACGATGTGTTCCATATATCGATGTTGAGGAAGTATAATCCTGATCCTCTCACGTACTGAATGTACAAGACATAGAGGTCCAAAGCGACGTGACATACGTCGAGAAGCCTGTCCTAGTGGTGGACACAGAACAAAGGGTGTTACGGAACCGAATGATCCAGTTTGTCAAGGTGGTATGGGATCGACATGGCATTGAGGAAGCTACATGGGAACTCGAGTCGGAAATGAGGAAAGCTCATCCTAAGTTATTTAGGTAAATGTTTGAAACCCTATTTCACTCAATTTTCGGGACGAAATTTTTAAAAAGAGGGTTGTATTGTAACACCTCGGATTTTCAGTTAATTATTTTGTATGAAAATAATCCATTTAATTTGTGAACATTAGTTATGGATCTTAAATTGGGTAAAGAGTTGGGTCATTGGCCCAATTAAGACCCAACGTTTTTGGAATTGGTTTCAATAAAAATTAAATGGGGTTGAATTTAATTATTATTGCAATATTAAATAAATAAGGAAAGGGATAATTGAGCATGGCCGATTTTTAGGTTGCTTATCTATGAGTATGCGCATGACATATTTTATGTAGGACTATCCAAAATGGGAAGCCAAGGTCGGCAATTGCCATATCTATGTTGGGCGCATAGATCATTTAAAAGAAGCAACAAGGGGCCCAAGGCATTAGGGAAGTGTCTAAATTAAAAGATTGCTTAGGCTATGATTAGTGTTATGCGCATAGCACCTTCTAAAGGAAGGGCACACGGCAATGGCAAATTAAACAAAGGGCTCACGGCATAGCTATTGTTATTTTAGCATTGGCCGAATGAAAGGTTACTTAAGAGATTTAGGAAGGTTGGCAATGGCAATCTTAAGCACCTTCCAAAGTTGAGACCAAGGAAAGGCTTTATATAGAGATGCATAGGAAGGGCACACGGTTTACTCTCCATAGCCGAATTTCCTCTCCATCTCAAGCTCTCATTCACGGCAACACATTCAACTTCAAGATCAGTTCGGTTTTGTGAAAGATCAAGAAGAAGAAGTGGAAAGAGGCTAAGGAAGAGAAAGATTGGAAGAGCAAGAAGGAGTCGCGTAAACGGCTAGTATCTAATTGATAAATTTATTTTGAAATAAAGAACCATAGGGTTCGGCCATGGTGTTTGGCCGAACCCCATGGAAGAAGATTGGGAAAGATTTTTGGGAGTTTTAATGGGACCATGAACCATAGGGTTCGGCCACAATGCATGGCCGAACCCCATGAAAGAACACATAGTAGATGTATGGATTTTTTTAATGAGGAAAAAACCATGGAAGTTGCTAATAAATTTATGGGGTTTCAAGCAGGAAGATAATGGAATTATACTTATGTTTTAAGAGGATTCTAAATGGGGATATGGTTAGGGATGTGGGTCGGCCATTACATGGCCGAACCATGATTTTATTATGGCTAAGATGTTGGATCCAAAGAATGGAAAAGAAAGGGTGAGGTTCGGCCATGGTGTATGGCCGAACCCCACCAACTATATTTGAGGATTTTAATTGATTAAAATGGAATGATTATGTGTGATTTCCAAAGAGTATGAACCATAGGGTTCGGCCATGGTGTATGGCCGAACCCCATGAAGTTGGATTGGTATATTTTTTAATGTATGATTGATTAAAAAGGGAAGGATGTTATTAATTTGGAAAATAATGGAAAAGGTTAGATTTGTTTCCATGGGTGATGTTCGGCCATGGTGTATGGCCGAACCCCACTAGGTTTTAATTATGGAAATGGTATATTAAATTTAGAAACCTTCTAATTTTGGAAGGAGGTTGCCAAATTAGAAAGCATCTATTTATGGAAGTTGGTTTATTTGGAAAGTTTCTATTTTTGGAAGGTGAAGACTAAATTAGAAAGTTTTAATTTAGGGACCTTCTAATTATGGAATGTTATTTTGGAAACCTTCTAAATATAGAAGGTGGAGATAAATTTGGAAACCTTCTTATTATGGAAGGATGGATGATTAATTTGGAAACTTCCTAATTATGGATCATTAGTGAAAATTGGAAACAAAGACATCATGGGTTCAGCCATGTGTGTGGCCGAACCCCATGAATCAAATTTGTGGATTATGTTTTGTGTATTTTAAATAAAGTGGAGGATCATGGGTTCGGCCAAGGTGTATGGCTGAACCCCATGAGGTTTATTTTATGAACTCGGATTATTGGGTTAATTATTAGTCTATGTACATTATGAATGAGAATAAGGGATAATGATTGTAATACCCCGGATTTTCAAGTCATAATTATTTACGGAAATTACCCATTTAATTTGTGAATTATTGGATATGGATTTTATATGGGTAAAATGTTGGGTCTTTGCCCAATTAAGATCCAACGGATATGTTATAGGTTCAATTTAAAATAAATGGGTAAGATGTGTTTAATTGGGTCAAGGTTGTTTATTTAGGTCAAATACCCAATTGGGACCCCATGGGTCATGGTTAACTTGGATGACCATCAAGTAATTCAATTTAAAAATTAAATGGGGCTGAAATTAATTAGTGATGCAATATCTATAAATGAGGATATGTGAATGAGATATATGGATTAATGTGGCCGTGTATGAGAGGTTGACATGGAAAATGAGATATGCGCATAATATGTTGGAGTCTCTAAAGAGGGGTCTTTCCTAAATAAAAATAGCATTAAGACAATTGCTAAGAAAGCAAGGGACGCATTAGCATATACTACATTGAGTACTCTCCAAAATAAGAATGGTGTACACGGCATTGCTAAACAAAGGGTCTTGGTACCTTCTAAGTTAGCATAAGATGAAAGAGGCAACAAGGAAGGGGCGCACAAGGGGAATTATTTATCTTGGCATTTTCTAATATTGGACTGACTAGAGATATTATTAGAAGAGAGGCAGCCACATACAAAGGAGCACACGGCAAAGGCACCTTATAAGTATAGGTTGGCCGATTGGAAACTATATAAAAGAGAGGCAACAAGGGGAGCATAAGCACCTTCTAAATACGGAACCAAATTGATACCTTCTAAGTTGGGAACAATTGGAGTTTTATAAGATAAAGGAGAGGCACACGGCAATGGATATTTCAACAAGGATACACGGCATTGCAATCTTAGTACCTTCTAAGATTGGCCGAATGGGAGATTAATTAAGGCAACAGAGGGGCATCAAGACATAAAGGTATTGCACAGGGCAATGCACCAAGATCACTCACGGCATTCCTAAATCTACAAGAAGTGGAAAGGCTTATTTTAGGAAGAGATAAAATTGGATAGCAAGGGACGTTTAAATGCATTGCGGGAAGACTGGATGATTTGGGAAACTTACACTCATGCGTGCAAGGTTTATTATTGGATAGATGATATGTAAAGCAAGAGGATCTTGCTATAATAGGTTTCTCGGTAACGTGCAAGATTGACAATACATCATCTGGCATATATTTTCTATTCTAAAATCCAGCGGTATGGCTGGTTTTATTACAAGTTTTCCACTATATAAAGGTGGCAGACATGGCAGAAAGAAGAGAGAGGCATGTGTGAGTATATTGGTCGTCAAGAGGCATACAATCAAAGAGGCGCTTACAGCAAGAGCCAGTGGGGTTCTTGAGATTAGCAATAAACGGTGGTTTGTGAGTAGACACAGCAGATCAGCCAAATTGGTTTAGACAACAAACCAGTTTCATTGGCGGATACAGACAGTCTGTCTGTATGAACTAACCGAACAAGGGAAGTTGTTGAAATATAGCAGCAAGAGGAGACACACAAACAAGAGAGGAAGCTGACAGCTGTGTGTTGAGAAGGAACTAATCTGATTCTAGTAGATCAGATCAGTGAAGCATTCTGAGAACACAGTTAGCATACAGCAGAGTGCACATTGTATACATGTGTATACAGCAAGGGACGACATTTAAGAAAGCAGCAAAAAGTGAAAGAAAACAAGTGTTGCTGCCGACTTAGTGTTGGGCTTTGGTTCTTCTCTTGTCTCTCTGATCTGTCACATTAAGGTGGTGCTAGAGAAGGAGCAGATTGATGAATCTGCAGCAGAGAGTGAGTCAAAGCATTGTAGCCTTGCAACCAACTGTGAGAGGAAATCCAACGTGGCTGCAGCAAGAGGTTGAGAGCAGAGAGCACTCTGTTCTCATTCTGGTGTGAAGAAGATCTTGGACTGAAACACATCACTGTTTAGCAAGCAGGAGAAGGTCTAAGGCGGGCTACAGTCAAGGCAACCAGCAAGATCAGTAATATTGCATATCAAGAGGGTGTTCTCAGCAGTAGGAAAGATCAAGAAGGAGAAGATTGGAAGAGCTAGAACAAGCCGAAGGAGTCGCGAAACTGGTATGTGATTTCATATTTTTGTTTAAGACAAGGAACCATAGTGTTCGACCATGGTATTGGCCAAACCCCATGGAAGAAAATGATTGGATGATTATGAAGTTCTAATGAACTGTTTGATAGAAAATCATGGAGGGACTTTGGTGATTTCATGAAAAGACATGGTTAATGGTTGGAAACCATGGAAGAAAATAAATGGATGCTTTTGGTGATTTTTTAATGGATTAAATGAAAGGTCAATGTGTAATAATTTTTAGAAGGAAGATTGTGAACCATAGGGTTCGGCCATGGTGTATGGCCGAACCCCATGGAGTTGTTTTGGGTATGATTGTTGGATTTCGATTGATGTAATTAGAAAGTTTCTAATTATGGACTTTTGATAATTATGGAAGATGGAGATGAAATTAGTAAGTCTCTAATTTTGGAAGGTAGAGATTAAATTGGAAAGTCTCTAATAATGGAAGTTGTATATTGAATTTAGAAAGTTTCTATTTATAGACTTTCTAATTATGAACTTTGGATCTAAATGGAAAATTAGACATCATAGGGTTTGACCATGGTGCTTGGCAGAACCCCATGAACCAATTATGGACTAAGTGATATGCATGATTAAATATTACATGAAAGATACAAATTTGTGATTATCAATTATGATACCATGGATGGCATTTTGGTAATTAAATGAAAATAAGGGACCATGGGTTCGGCCGTGGTGTATGGCCGAACCCCATGGGAATGGTTTGATGAACATAGGGTTACGTATGTTTTGTTAAATGAATAAATTGTTAATTAAATATTAGACTAATGACAATTTGGTAATATCGGCTAAAAATGATAAACCATAGGTTCGATTATGGTGCATGGCCGAACCTCATGAGGATTGTGTTTATGGACTTAAACAATATTTAAAATCAAGTGGGACTTGGTTTTGATTGGTTATTGTGTTATAAGGCAATGGGACCTCACAGGGTGTTTACGATCGTGAGCGGTTACCGGAAGAAAGACGCAAGGACACGTAGCGGCCTTTGGTAGGATTTTACCTCTTTGAAATCATGGGTTTATGTACAATGTTTTATCTTGAATTGATGAATTTATATTGCAAAGGATATGTTTCAAAATGTGAATATTAAATGCTATGTTTATATGATAAAATAGCATATGTTGGATATATTTCAAAATGTGATTTTAATGCTATGTTTAGATGATAAATAGCATGTGTTTCATTGGCATCTCATGCATGGCATAGGGTGAAGGATTTGTAACCGGAGGGGCCACACTCCGTCGGGGCGTCAGAAAAACCTATGTGGGATACCTTGATGTACAATTGCTTTATCTTATTTTGATAAATTATGTTGGAAAGAAATACGTTTTCAAATTGTGATTTCCAATGCTATGTTTATATGATAAAATAACATGTGCATTATATGTTTTAAACTGTGATTTTAAATGCTATGATTTGTGTTTCTGCATAGCATGTTGGCATTTGCATCTCATGCATGGCATGGGAGGGATGACAGGTAACCGGAGCCCACACTCCGTCGGGATGTCCGTAAGGCAACTGTGGGGAACACCTTGGTGATGAGCATTCCACCAGGAAGATACCTTGATGAGGAGAATTCCATCAAGAGAGAAGACCCTGGTGATGAGCATTCCATCAGGGGATATCTTGATGATGAGAATTCTATCAAGAGGATACTTAGTAACCGGAGCCCACACTCCGTTGGAATGTCCGTAAGGCAACTGGGGGGAATACCTTGATGAGGATAATTTCATCAAGAGAGAAGACCTTGGTAATGAGCATTTCACTAGGAAGATACTTTGATGAGGAGAATTCCATTAAGAGTATACCATATGTTTTGTGATGGGTGGGACTCATTGCATATGATAGCATGGCATGGCATTGAATCGGCAGGATTATGATCTTTATTATCATGCAAGTTTTCTGGTTTTATCGGTATGATTGGATCTTTATTATCATACACTGTTTTGGATACAATATTTTGAAAGTATGGAATGATTCATTATAACTGGTTTTGATATATATTATATCTGGACTTTTGGTACTAACCCATGTGTTAACCCTAATTGGAATACTTACTGGGCGTGTTGTACTAACGTCCTACTTCTACCCTTTAGTAGATGATGCAGGAAACGAGGAAAACACTGAACGCAGAAAAGGACAAGCATAGGAGCTTGGAACGCTTTTAATTTTATATTTTGTTTAAGATACTCAGGGATTTGTATTTAGAGTATCCAGATTTCGGAATGTAATAACTTAGATGAATTGCTATGGTTGGATGTTTTATTTGGATAACGATTAATGTGATTTATTGACTAAGTACTTTGCTATCAATGAAATAGAACTTGGTTCTATTATGATTCCGCAATGATGATTTATTCCGCATGTGTATCGTATTGCTATGTGTGAACTGTTTTCCTGAACTTGGTCCATGCACACATAGGGTTGGCCAGTTAAGGGTCGGACTTTGGAAGTTCGGACTTAGCTCACGTCGTGACGTCCCGCTCTCTATCACTCTACTCTGTTATAAAAAAAAATAGACTCTGATTTTACGGGAAGAAGCGAGTGAAAAAGGGCGGGGCGTTACAATGATAGCCATGAATGGCATTTTCATAATTAAAGGAAAATAAGGGACCATGGGTTCAGCCATGGTGTATGGCCGAACCCCATGGGAATTGTTTGGTGAACTTAGATGTCTATGAATCAGTTATGGGTTTATTGTGTTTATGTGTTAAGGAGTGGAAGGTTTGAAATGATTAAACCAAGGGCAAAGTTGTGAATACATGCTAAGATGGAAGGTTGGCCATGAATGGCAATCTTGTAAATATGGGAATTGGATAATGGACTTTAAAAGTTGTAAATAAGTGGGACTTGGTTTTGATTTATTATTGTATTACAAGGTAATGGGATCCCACAAGGCGTTTACGATCGTGAGCGGTTACCGGACGAAAGATGCAAGCACACGTTAGCAATCTTTGGTAGGATTCCACCTCTTTGAAACCATGGGTTTATGTACATTGTTTTATCTTATGTTTAATGAAATTATGTTTCCAAGGATATGTTTTAAAGTGAATTTTAAATGCTATGTTTATGTTATAAATAGCATGTGTTGGATGTATTTCAAAAGTTGATTTTAAATGCTATGTTTATGTTATAAAATAGCATGTGTTTCATTGGCATCTCATGCATGGCATGGGGTGGATGATTTGTAATCGGAGGGGTCACACTCCGTCGGAGTGTCCGAAAAACCTATGTGAGGTACCTTGATGTGATTTTCCATCAGGAAGAATCTAGAGGGTCCACACTCCGCCGGGGCATCCGGAAGACCTAAGTGGTGGGTATTTTTATGTACATGTGATGGGTGGGACTCATTGCATTCGTCATCATTGCATGGCATGGTTTTACATGGTTTTAGATATATGTTATAATATATGTTTTGTCAAAAACTTGTTGTGCAAATTTTTAAATTTATAACTCGCAAGCGCACGAACCATTTAGATAGTATAGTGATTAAGTGTGAGGTCGAACCCATCGGAACTTAGGAAAATATATCCATGAAAATACACCATTGAATTGCGTATTTTAAGAACTTTGAGAAATATAGAGAAAAATCATAAATATGGAGTTATTTATCTAATCTATGAGTTTTAATCTTAATTTAGAAACATTCTAGATTTAAACATAGAATCTAACAATTTAACTAATTTTAATTAAGATGGTGGCATTAATATAAAAATATAAACAATCTCAATCTAATTTAAAATACAGAATTAAGATGCAATTAAATTATTTCCAACCTAGTTCATCAATTTCAAAGATTTGAGTTTTTATAAACAAAAATAAAATTTAAAACACCTAAACTACCTCTGTACATATTTACAGTGGAACTGGATCAAAGAATTATGGAGGCTTTATTTTCCATATTTTAAAAATAATATCAAGGCCTAGAATACGGAGCTCACATTTATTATTTATCATGTACTCAAATTCTTCATCTATTAACATCCTCATTATGAAATTTATGAAATCAATTAAAATAAGAAAATTCAAATCCGGCCTTAGGCTAAATAAAATTTAAACTTGCAATTTCGAATCTAAAAGTTTTTATGTTCTTAAAAAGAGCCTTAGACTGAAAACTAACCATGTGTTAGCCGTAACTAGAATACCTACTGGGTACGTTGTTCTAACACCCTACTTCTACCCTAGTTGATGATACAGGAAATCAGGGCAACGATGAACGCAAGACGGGCCAGGCATAGGAGCTTGGATGATTTAGTTTACTATTTTAATAAAAGTTACTCATGGATTTGTACTTGAGTATCTAGATTTCGAAATTTAATAACTTAGATAGATGGATGTTAATTTTGATAATTATAGTATTTGAATGATGATTAAGGACTTGACGTACTTTGCTATCTGAATGGAATAAAACTTGGTTCTATTAAGATTCTGCAATTTTGATGTTAATATTCCGCATGTATATATTGCTGTGTGTGAACCATTTTCGTGGACTTGGTCCATGCACACATAGGGTTGGCCAGTTAAGGGTCGGACTTTGGAAGTTCGGACTTAGCTCGCATCGTGACGTCCCGCGCTCTATCACTCTACTCTATTATAAAAAAAAAAATACTCTGAATTTACGGGAAGAAGCGAGTGAAAAAGGGCGGGGCGTTACAATTTAAAATTGGCAGGTTTCTATTTTTAAAAACTACAATTTTAGAAAGTTACCTAATTTTAAAACTTTCTCTTTAAAATATTTGAAATTCTAGAATTATCTAAATTTGGAAGTCTTACTAAATTTAAAAACTTGTTTAATTGAGAAATTTCTATTTTTAGAAATTTCATTATTTTAGATATTATTTCTAATTGTCAAAATACTACTACTTTTTGAAATTTTATTTTATGCTATCAATTAAAATACGCAGTTTCTATTTTTAAAAATTAAAATTTTAGAAATTACCTAATTTTAAAAGTTTCTTTTTAAAATATTTGAAATTCTAGATTATCTATATTTGGAAGTCTTACTAAATTTAAAAACTTGTTGAATTGAGAAATTTCTATTTTAAGAAATTTTATAATTTTAGATATTATTTTTATTTTTCGAAATACTGCTAGTTTTGGAAATTTCTATTTTAGGCTATTATTTAAAATTGGCAGTTTCTATATTTTGAAAAATGACAATTTTAGAAAGTTACCTATTTTTCTAAAAAATAGTAGACATTCTAGAATTTGTATAGAGCTGGAAATCTTACTAAATTTAGAAACTTTTTGAATTGAGAAATTTCTATTTTTAGAAACTTTATAATTTTAGATATTATTTTTAATTTTCAAAATATTTAATTTTGGAAATTTCTATTTTAGGTTATTATTTAAAATTGGCAGTTTTTCTACTTAAAAACTACAATTTTAGAAGGTTACCTAATTTTAAATTTTTCTTTTTAAAATATTTGAAATTCCAGAATTTATATAGATTTTGAAGTGTTACTAAATTTAGAAACTAGTTGAATTGAGAAATTTCTATTTTTAGAACTTTTATAATTTTATTATTTATATTTTTCGAAATACTGCTACTTTTGGAAATTTCTATATTAGGCTATTATTTAAAATTGGCAGTTTATATTTTAAAACCTAAAATTTTAAAAGGTTACATAAATTTAAATGTTTTTTTTAAATAGTAGAAATTCTACAATTTATATAGATTTGTAAGTCTTACTAAATTTAGAAACTTGTTGAATTGAAAATTTTCTATTTTTATAAATTTTATAATTTTGGATATTATTTCTAATTTTAAAAATACTTCTACTTTTGGAAATTTCTATTTTAGGTTATTGTTTAAAATTAGCAGTTTCTATTTTTAAAAACTACAATTTTAGAAAGTTACCTAATTTTAAAAAACCTTTTCTTTAAAATATTTGAAATTCTAGAATTATCTAGATTTGGAAGTCTTACTAAATTTAGAAACTTGTTTAAATGATAAATTTCTATTTTTAGAAATTTTATTATTTTAGATATTATTTATAATTGACAAAATACTGCTACTTTTTTAAATTTTATTTTATGCTATCAATTAAAATAGGCAGTTTCTATTTTTAAAAACTAAAATTTTAGAAGTTACCTAATTTTAAAACTTTCTCTTTAAAATATTTGAAATTCTGGAATTATCTAAATTATGAAGTCTTACTAAATTTAGAAACTTGTTTAATTGAGAAATTTCTATTTTTAGAAATTTTATTATTTTAGATATTATTTCTAATTGTCAAAATACTGCTACTTTTTGAAATTTTATTTTATGCTATCAAATAAAATAGGCAGTTTCTATTTTTAAAAATTAAAATTTTAGAAATTACCTAATTTTAAAAGTTTCTTTTTAAAAATATTTGAAATTCTAGAATTATCTATATTTGGAAGTCTTACTAAATTTAGAAACTTGTTAAATTGAGAAATTTCTATTTTAAGAAATTTTATAATTTTAGATATTATTTTTATTTTTCGGAATACTACTAGTTTTGGAAATTTCTATTTTAGGCTATTATTTAAAATTGACAGTTTCTATATTTTAAAAAACTACAATTTTAGAAAGTTATCTAATTTTAAAACTTTCTTTTTAAAAATAGTAGACATTCTAGGATTTATATAGAGTTGGAAATGTAACGCCCCACCCTTTTTCACTCACTTTTTCCCGTAAATTCAGTGTATATATATATATATATATTTTTTTTTTTGTAACAGAGTAGAGTGATTGAGCGCGGGACGTCACGACGCGAGTTAAGTCCGAACTTCCAAAGTCCGACCCTTAACTGGCCAACCCTATGTGTGTATGAACTCAGTCCAAATAAATGGTTCACACATAGCAATACCGGCTTGCGGAATAAAATCATAAAACTGTGGAATCATATTAGAACCAAGTTCTAATCCATTCAGATAGCAAAGTACGTCATAATCATCAAACCAAAACATTCAACCATCTAAGTTATTACATTCCGGAATCCAAATACTCAAATACAAGTTCATGAGTAATTTATTTCAAAACATATAAACTATATCTTCCAATCTCCTATGCCTGGTCTGCCTTAGGTTCATTGTTTCCCTGATTACCTATATCACCAACTACGGGGTAGAAGTAGGGCGTTAGTACAACGCGCCCAGTAGGTATTCTAATTAGGGTTAACACATGGTTAGTACAAAACATATCATATAACATAGTGATATCAAAACTATATAAATCCATGCCATACAATGATGACAAATATGCAATGAGTCCCACCCATCACCTGTACATAAATGTGCCTACCACATAGGTCTTTCGGTCACCCCGACGGAGTGTGGACCCTCCCGAAATCTTCTTGATGGAAATCACATCAAAGTATTGCACATAGGTTTTTCGGTCGCCCCGACGGAGTGTGACCCCTCCGGTTATAAATCCTCCACCCCATGCCATGCATGAGATGCCAATGAAACACATGCTATTTTATAACATAACATAGCATTGAAAATCATACTTTAAAACACATGCTCTTTCCTCATATAAACAAAGCATATAAAATCAACCTTTGAAATATATCAATACATGTTATTTACAACATAAATATAGCATTTAAAATCCATAATAAAGCATATCCTTTGAAACATATTTTCATCAAAATATAAGATAAGAACAAAGTACATAATCCATGGTTTCAAAGAGGTGGAATCCTACCTAAGACCGTTCACAAGTCCTTGCGTTTCCGTCCAACATTCGATCACCGATCGCGCACTGCTTGCGAGATCCCGTTACCTTATAATATAATGATAAATCAACACCAAGTCTCACCTAATTAAAATGTTCTAAGTCCATAAACAAAACCCCATGGGGTTAGGCCAAGCACCATGGCTGAACCCATGGTTTACCATTTTTCATACATATTTACAAAAATGCCACTGTTGGTAACCACAGTCCCGTTTCTTTGCTTAGGTTCCCAAGTCATTCATTCATGCTTCCAAAGTACAAAATCTCATAAAATAATTCATGGGGTTCGGCCATACACCATGGCCGAACCCAATGTCCAACATTCTCTCATATTTACCAAAATGTCATTGGCTTCCTCTTTCCTTTAAATCTTTCATAATTAGACCTTAAAAATTTCTCTAATCAAATAAGTTCATCAATCACATCTCATGGGGTTCGGCCATACATCATGGCCGAACCCATGGTTCTCCTACTTCGGTATTTTAATTACATTTTTGCCATTACTTTCTCCATCAATTCATATCATACATTGTACCCTTTATTTTATTTAAAACTACACATAACCTAACTCATGACTTAGGTTCATAATTTGATTCCTCAATCAGACTTTAACCTTGAATTATAGATATCTTTAATCCCTTAATTTAGACCATGGGGTTCGACCATACACCATGGCCGAACCCTATGGTGCATAGTTTCCAATTAATCTCTACCTTTCCATAATTGGAAAGTCCCCAAATTTAGATTTCACCTTCCAAGAATAGAACTTCCCTTTATTAATTTCCCCTTCTATCATTAGAAGGTTTCCCTATTTAACTTACCAAAATAACAACCTCCTTCCATAAATGGAAAGTTTTCTAAAAATAACTCTTCCTTCCATTTTTAACCTAAGGTCCACATTTAGAAGGTTTCTTAATTAAACACCAACCGTTCTATGATTGAATATCATATTCCAAAATTCACAAGGTTTCCAAAAACTAACCCTAGTTATGGCCGAACCTCACTCATGGCAACCAATCCCTTCATTTACATTAGGTTCCATAATCAAGCCTTACCTTCCATTCTTGGTATGGTTTCCATAAATAACTTTTATGGTCTTTAAGTAGATACTTTCTAATTTTAATATCCACTTCCAAGAAGGGAAACTTTTCTTAATAAGTAACCTCCTTTCCATATTTGGAAACACCTTCCAAAATTAGATGGCTTTTCCATATTTAATAACTTCTTCCATAAATAGAAGGTTTCCATATATAGATTCTAACTTTCCATAAATGGAAACTTTCTAAGATTAGAAACTCCTTTCGAAAATTGGAGTGCTTTCCAATTTAGCCACCCCTTCCATACATGGAAGCTTTCTATACTTAGTAGCCCCTTCCCTTAATTAGATAGTTTCTTATTTAATCTCCATTCCAAATTACCCCATGGAGTTCGGCCAAGCACCATGGCCGAACCCTATGGTTCATGACCTTAGCCGTTGGTTTAGATCCCATAAAAACCGATCATCACTTCCATAAAAAGTTTGGCGGCGTTCGGCCATACACCATGGCCAAACCTCACCTCTTCCTTTTATTATTTTGGATCCCAAAACTTAATCACAAAACATCATGGTTCGGCCATACCAAGGCCGACCCAATGTCCATCCAATTTTTCCTTTAAATATTATCAAACTCATCCATGGATTTTCATCATTTAAATTTGTTAATCTAAACCATAAATCCCCATGGTTTTCATTATTCAAACCATCATGAAATAACCATGATTTTTCATGATCCAAGATCTAAAAATATAAACCCAATCAATGAATCAAGAACACACCATGGTTTTCAATCCTTAAAACCAATTAATTAAGCATATCTTTCCATGGGGTTCGGCCATTCACTATGGCCGAACCCTATGGTTCTTTCTTCTCTTTTAAAACCATTTACCCATCTCTAATTTTCTCTTCATGGGGTTCGGCCAATCACCATGGCCGAACCCTATGGTTCTTTTGATTTTCAACACATAAAATTATGAATCAACATACTAACCTCTTCCTTGCTCTTCTAATCTTTTTCCCTTTGCTTTTCTCCAAACAAGAACACCTTTTGTTGCTGCCCTTTCTTGTCTTGCTCTTGCCGTGTAAGAGAGGACTTGAGAGAGGGAGAGAGAGAGAGAGAAATATAACTTGGTAATGGGGTTGTAAAAACCGTGCACCCCTATGGATCTCTCCTTTTATTAAGCTCTCCTTAATCCAAATTAGAAATTGTTTTAAGATAAGTAACCCCCCTCCTTGGCCGTGTGCCCCTTGATTTACCTAGCCATGGCCGACTTCCCTTGCCTTATTAAGACCTTCCCTTAACTCTTATTTAGCATGTACCATGCGCATAATATCAATTATAATCTAAGTGATCTTTTCATTTAATTAAAGACAATGTACATTCCCTTTAAAAATATCCCATGCGCATATTATGAGTATCATCTATCTTAATTTCAACCATGCTCAATCTTTTAATTATTTGTTAAATATTTCATCCCTTTTGAAAATATTCTAGTATATCATTTGTGGATTTAAAATTCCACATATCTTTCATGTGTATAATGTAGGGATTTCACATTCAAAATTCGGTCATAAGATCCTTTATTCAAAATTGGATATGATTCACCACTAATTTAATCTTACCCATTTAAATTTTTAATAAAACCAATTCCAACATTGGTTGGGTCCTAATTGGGTCATGGCCCAATTCCTTATCCATATAAGATTTAATTCTAAAATTCATAATCAAAATTAAATAAATAATAAACTGGAAACCCGAGGTGTTACAATACAATCCTCTTTTTAAAATTTTCGTCCCGAAAATCGAATGAAGTAGGGTTTCAAATACTTACATAAATAACTCAGGATGAGCTTTCCTCATTTCTGACTCGAGTTCCCATGTAGCTTCCTCAACGCCGTGTCGTTCCCATATTACCTTGACAAACTGGATCGCTCGGTTCCGTAACACCCTTTGTTCTATGTCCACCACTCGGACAGGCTTCTCGACGTATGCACGTCCCTCTAAACCTCTATGTTTTGTACGTTCAATACGTGAGAAGGATCAGGATTATACTTTCTCAACATAGATATATGGAACACATCGTGTAAAGATGCCAACTGTGATGGGAGTGCCAATTGATCAGCGACGTCCCCAATCCGTTTTATGATAGGAAATGGTCCCACATACCTTGGTGATAATTTCCTTTTCTTTCCAAACCTCATGTGTCCCTTTCGCGGCGAGACTTTCAAGAACACCATGTCTCCCACTTCAAATTCAAGGAACCTCCTTCTCTTGTCAAAATAACTCTTCTGACGACTCTACGCAGTCAATAGGTGTTGCCGTATCAACTGTATCTGCGATGTAGTCTCTGTAACCAATTTAGGTCCAATCAATGCAGGCTCACCGGCCTCTGTCCAGCACACTGGTTACCTACATGGTCTACCATATAATGCCTCGAATGGTGCCATCTGGAGGCTTGCCTGGTAACTGTTGTTGTATGAGAATTCTACCAACGGCAAGTGGTCCTCCCATCCACCCTTGAAATCTAACATACATGCTCTCAGCATGTCTTCCAGTGTCTATATTGTCCTCTCAAACTGTCCATTAGTGTACGGATGAAATGCCGTACTAATCAATAAATCTGTTCCCATGGCCGATTGCATGCTCTGCCATACTCTGCCTGTGAATCAACCATCTCTGTCAGACACAATAGTCCGAGGTATACCATGCAACCTGATGATATCTTTAGTATACCTCAGACCCAAAGCCTCAAATGAATCTGTCATCTTAATAGGAATGAAATGTGCTGACTTGGTCAGTCGATCTACCACGACCCATATCGCATCGTTGCCCTTTGATGACCTTGGTAATCCTGTAACAAAATCCATAGAGATGTGCTCCCATTTCCATTCCGGCACTGGTAAAGGTTTGAGTAACCCTGGTGGCTTCTGATGTTCCGTTTTAACTCGCTGACATGTTAAGCAATGAGCCACAAATACTGCCACATCTCTTTTCAATCCGTGCCACCAATAATGTCTTTTCAGTCGTGATACATCTTTGTGCTGCCCGGATGAATAGAGAGTTTGGTCTGATGTGCCTCAACCAATAATTCTTTTCGGCAATTCTCAGGTACATAAATCCTTCCTCGGAATGCAAGACCCTGTCCCGGTCGTAATTCCCATTCCGGTATGACTTCACCATTGGACAGTATGACCAAAATTTCCTCCACTTTTGGGTTTGTTCGTTGTTCCTGTTCAATCTTGGTAACCATATTGGACCGTATGTTCATACTGTAAATAGTCCCATGATTGTTGAGATAAAGTCTAAACTCCCGAACAGTATTCAGCATCTCCCATTCAGTCCTGATCAAACATGCCACTGATGCATATGATAAAAGACTGAGGGCATCCGCTACCTTGTTTGCCTTACCAGGATGATATCGCAGTGCAAACTCATAATCTGCCAGATATTCCATCCATCTGCGCTGCCTCAAGTTGAGTTCTTTCTGATCAAACAGATATTTCAAGCTCTTATGATCTGAAAATACTTCAAATTTCTCACCATATAAGTAATGTCTCCAGCTTTTGAGAGCGAAGACCACTACAGCTAGTTCAAGATAGTGCGTACGATAGAGACGTACATGTATTTTCAATTGTCTTGATCCGAATACCACCACACAATTACTTTGACTGAGTGTACACCCCAGTCCTTCTCCTGAAGCATCACAATGTACCTCATAATTCCTGCCTCCTTCCGGCAAAACTAAGATGGGAGCAGTGGTAAGTCTCTTCTTCAGCTCTTCAAACCTTTGATTGCACAAATCCGACCATATATATTTGACTCCTTTCTGAGTAAGTCTAGTCAATGGAGATGCAATTTTAGAGAAGTCCATAATAAATTTCCTGTAATAACCCACCAATCCCAAGAAACTACGGATCTCGGTTACATTTTTTGGCGCTTTCCAGTCTCTTACTGCCGCTATCTTAGCCGGGTCCACAACTATGCCTTCCTCCGATATAACATGTCCCAAAAAGTTGACCTCAGATAGCCAAAATTCACATTTACTGGCTTTAACATATAACTGGTTCTTCCTCAAAATGTCCAGAACTATTCCCAGGTGTTCAGCATGCTCTTTCTGAGCCTTGGAGTAAATCAAAATATCATCGATGAATACAATAACAAATTGGTCCAAATAAGGACGGAAGATCCTGTTCATTAAATCCATGAACACAGCTGGTGCATTGGTGAGTCCAAACGGCATGACTACAAATTCATATAGCCCATACCGTGTTCTGAAAGCTGTCTTCTGTATGTCCTCCTCTCTATCCCGGATTTGGTGATATCCGGACATCAAGTCAATCTTAGAAAAATGACTGGAACCTTGAAGTTGATCAAATAAATCATCGATCCTGGGTAGAGGGTATTTATTTCTGACCGTCAACTGGTTCAGTTTTCGATAATCCACACACATACGGAGTGAACTATCCTTTTTCTTTACAAATAAAACTAGAGCTCCCCATGCTGATGTACTGTTCCGAATGCACCCCAATCTAAGCAGTTCATCAATCTGCTTCTTTAACTTGGACATCTCTGCTGGTGCCATACGGTAATGTGGTAATGACACTGGTGCTGTACCAGGATACAGATTAATTTCAAAATTGATCTCCCTCATGGGAGGCAAACCAGGGAGTTCCTTTGGAAAGACGTCTTCATAGTCTCTTACTATTTCTGGAAGTTCAACCACCGGTGTCTTGTTGATTTTGATAATGTTCAACACTACATGATTCAATCCGTCATGTAGTCTACTTTGCTTGTCAGTACGCACCAGATGTTGTTTTTCCTCGGGCGACCAAAATGTCACCCTGCGACGATAACAATCAATGTTGGCCTTAAAGCTAGCCAACCAATCCATGCCAAAAATAATATCATATTCTGACATATCAATCACCAAATAATTGAACTCAAATCTGAGTCCAGCAAGTTCTGTATTCAACGTTGTGCATATAGTCCCAATGATGTGTCTCCGACGGGGGATACAATAGTGAATGATGTGGACAGTTTTTGTACCAACGTACCAGTAGCAGTTACAAATGCAGCAGATATAAATGAGTGTGATGCTCCCGAGTCAAATAATGCAAAGGCGTAGGAACTACTGACTACTGCTATACCTTGTATCACAGAATGATCCTCTGTTGCTGGAGGTGCTAAAGTGAAAACCCTTCCAGCTCCTGTAGGTGGCCACGCCGCCTGATTAGCTGTCCTGCCTCAACGTGAATTAGCTGGCCTCACTGGTGAACGAGATGAGCCTCTGGAGTATGAGGGTTTGTTGAGTTTGGGACACTCCCTCTTAAAGTGACCAGGCTGATCACAATAAAAGCAGTTGTTCCCACTTTCGGGAGCCTGTACGACTGATGCAGATGGGGAGGGATGGTTGGGACGAAAGCCCCCAGTTGACCCTGTAGATGGTGTGGGTCTGCTAAAATTTGGTCGGAACCTCTTGTTGGGTTGGAATGTACCCCTCCCACTCGAAGCTCGGCGATTGTCAAACCGCGTCGACTCAGCTAATTCCCAAGATTAGATCACCGATCGCTCACTGCTTGCGAGATCCCGTTACCTTATAATATAATGATAAATCAACACCAAGTCTCACCTAATTACAAGATTCTAAGTCTATAAACAAAACCCCATGGGGTTCAGCCATACACCATAGCCAAAACCCATGGTCTACCATTTTTGTCCATAATTACAATAATGCCATTGAGCCTAACCATAGACTTCTTTATTGCTTAGATCTCGAATAATCATTCATACTTCCAAAGCATATAATCCCATAAAATAATTCATGGGGTTCGGCCATGGTCATGGCCGAACCCAATGTCCAATATTCTCTCATATTTACAAAAATGCCATTGGTTTCCTCTTTCCTTTAAATCTTCCATAATTAGACCCTATAAATTTCATTAATCAACAAGTCCATCAAACACAACTCATGGGGTTCGGCCATACATCATGGCCGAACCCATGGTTCTCCACTTTGGTTCTCCACTTTATTTTATTTTAAAAATATACATAACATAACTCATAACCTAGGTACATAATCTGATTCATAAATCAGCCCTTAACCATGAATTAAAATATCATTTAATCCCTTAATTTGGACCATGGGGTTCGGCCATACACCTTGGCCGAACCCTATGGTGTATAGTTTCCAAATTAACTCCACCTTTCCATAATTATATGCTTTCCAAATATAAGTTCCATACTTAGATATCATATTCCATAATTATCCAACCCTTTCCATAATTGGAAAGACCTTCCATAAATAGATTGTTTCCTTAATTAACCAACCCTTTCCATAATTGGAAACACCTTCCATAAATAGATTGTTTCCTTAATTAACCAACCCTCCTTCCATTTTTAGATTGCTTCCCAAATTTAGCAACACTTCCATAATGGGATGCTTTCCAATTTAGCCACCCCTTCCATACTTTCTAAATTAGCAACCTTCTTTCCAAAAAGAATTTTAGCAACATTAGCAACACTTTCCATATTTGGAACCTTTCCACATTAATCCCCATTCCAAAAACAACCCCATGGGGTTCGGCCAAGCACCATGACCGAACCCTATGGTTCATGTATGGCCGAACCTCACCCCTTCTTTTCATTAGTATGGATCCAAACAATTAGCCATAAAACAATCCATATTCTTTCATTGATTTCTTGAATCTAAACCGACCACCACATCAAAGGTTTTTATGATTTAAAATCTAAGATCATAAACCCAATAAAATAAATCAAAACTCTCGATGGTTTCAATCTTAAAACCCATCAATTAAATAAAATCTTCCCATGGGGTTTGGCCATGCACTATGGCCGAACCCTATGGTTCTTTCTCTCCATTTAAACCATTAAATCATCTCCAATCTCCCTCCATGGGGTTCGGCCAAACACCATGGCCAAACCCTATGGTTCTTTTTGTTTCAAAAATAAAACTATACCATTAAGATACTAACCTCTTTCGGATTGATTTCTTGTTCTCTCCTTGCTTGATCTTTCTCTTCCAATCTTCTTCTCGTTTCTCCTTGCTCTTGCCGTGTGGAAAAGAATGATGAATTGAGAGAGGGAGAGAGAGGAATAAACTCAACAATAAAGGATGTCAAAACAGTGTATCCCTCTTGATCTCTCCTTTTATAGCCTTTCTTAATCCAATATTAGAATGTTCTTAAGATAACCAACCCTTAGCCGTGCACCCCTTGTGTTTTCCTTTTTTTTTACACGTATACTATATTGTAGCTCATTTTCGACCTTGTTAACTTCCAAATCAGAAAAAGTGGTAAACTACAAAGTTGTAACCCTTGAAGTCTTATTTCCAATGCAAAAATAATCAACGCAATCGAAATCGGAGTGAAAAGTTATAACCAAAACACTGGACATATGTCAAACCTTCCTTATTTAACCATGGCCGACTTTCCCTCTTTAATTAGCCATAGCCGACTTTTCGTTGTCTTATTTAGCCATGGCCGACCTCTCCTTCTTAATTTAAAACCTTCCCTTTAACTCTAATTAGTAAGTAATATGCGCATAACCTTAATCATAATCCAAATAATCTTTTAATTTAATTTAAGACAATCTACCTTCCCTTTTAGAATATCCTATGCGCATAATATGGATATTATTATCCAAATTTCGGCCATGCGTAATCTTTATTTATTTCATAGATATTTCATCCCTTTTATATCTAGCATATCATCATGGATTTAAAATCCCACATATATCTCATGCGCAAAATCTATAGGTTTCATATTCAAAATTCTGCCATAAAAATCTTTTATTTAAAATTAGATATAATTCATCACTAAATTAATTCAACCCATTTGTATTTAATAAAACCAATTCCAACATTGGTTGGGTCCTAATTTGGTCATGGCCCAATTCTTGATCCAAATAAGGTCCAATTCTAAAATCCACCATTTAAAAGAATAATTCTCATATAAAATAATAGTCTGAAAATCCGAGGTGTTACAATACAACCCTCTTTTTATAATTTTCGTCCCGAAAATCGAGTGAAGTAGGGTTTTCAAACATTTACCCAAATAATTCAGGATGAGCCTTTCTCATTTCTGACTCGAGTTCCCATGTAACTTCCTCAATGCCGTGTCGATCCCATACTATCTTGACAAACTGGATCGCTCAGTTCCGTAATACCCTTTGTTCTATGTCCACCATTTGGACAAGCTTTTCGACGTATGTCACGTCACTTTGGATTTTTATGTTTTGCATGTTCGGTACATGAGAATTCTACCAACGACAGGTAAGCCTTTGAAATCTAACCTGCGTGCTCTCAATATATCCTCCAATGTCTGTATTATCCTCTCAGATTGCCTATCAGTCTGTGAATAGAATGCTATACTAATCATTAAGTTTGTTCCCATGGCTGCTTGCATGCTCTGCGGTACTCTGCTGGTGAATCGACCATCTCTGTCAGACACAATAGTCCGAGGAATACCATGTTATCTGATGATATCCTTCATATACCACCGACCTAAAGTCTCAGATGAATCTGTCATCTTAATAGGAATGAAATGTGCATACTTCGTTAATCGATCTACCACGACCCATATTGCATCGTTGCCCTTTGATGACCTTGGCAACCCTATAACAAAATCCATAGAGATGTACTCCCATTTCCATTTTGGCACTGGTAAGGGTTTGAGTAACCCTGGTGGCTTCTGATGTTCCGTTTTAACTCGCTGACATGTTAACCAATGAGCCACAAATACTGCCACATCTCTTTTTAATCCGTGCCACCAATAATGTCTCTTCAGGTCGTGATACATCTTTGTGCTGCCCGGATGAATAGAGACTTTGGTCTGATGTGCCTCAACCAATAATTCTTTTCGGCAGTTCTTAGGTACATAAATCCTTCCTCGGAATGCAAGACCCTGTCCCGGTCGTAATTCCCATTCCGGTATGACTTCACCATTGGACAGTTTGGCCAAAATTTCCTTCACTTTTGGGTCTGTTCGTTGTTCATGTTCAATCTTGGTAACCATATTGGACCGTATGTTCATTCTGTAAATAGTCCCATGATTGTTGAGATAAAGTCTAAACTCCCGAACAGTATTCAGCATCTCCCATTCAGTCCTGATCAAACATGCGACTGATGCATATGATAAACGACTGAGGGCATCCGCTACCTTGTTTGCCTTACCAGGATGATATCGCAGTGCAAACTCATAATCTGCCAGATATTCCATCCATCTGCGCTGCCTCAAGTTGAGTTCTTTCTGATCAAACAGATATTTCAAGCTCTTATGATCTGAAAATACTTCAAATTTCTCACCATATAAATAATGTCTCCAGCTTTTGAAAGCAAAGACCACTGCAGCTAGTTCAAGATCGTGCGTAGGATAGAGACATTCATGTATTTTCAATTGTCTTGATCCGAATGCCACCACACGATTACTTTGACTGAGTGTACACCCCAGTCCTTCTCCTGAAGCATCACAATATACCTCGTAATTCCTGCCTCGTTCCGGCAAAACTAAGATGGGAGCAGTGGCAAGTCTCTTCTTCATCTCTTCAAACCTTTGATTGCACAAATCCGACCATACATATTTGACTCCTTTCTGAGTAAGTCGAGTCAATGAAGATGCAATTTTAGAGAAGTCCATAATAAATTTTCTGTAATAACCCTCTAATCCCAAGAAACTAGGATCACGGTTACATTCTTTGGCCCTTTCCAGTCTCTTACTACCGCTATCTTAGTCGAGTCCACAGCTATGCCTTCCTCCGATATAACATGTCCCAAAAAGTTGACCTCAGATAGCCAAAATTCACATTTACTGGCTTTAGCATGCTCTTTCTGAGTCTTGGAGTAAATCAAAATATCATCGATGAATACAATAACAAATTGGTCCAAATAAGGACGGAAGATCCTGTTCATTAAATCCATGAACACAGCCTGTGCATTGGTGAGTCCAAACGGCATGACTACAAATTCATATAGCCCATACCGTGCTCTGAAAGCTGTCTTCTATATGTCCTCCTCTCTAACCCGGATTTGGTGATATCCGGACATTAAGTCAATCTTAGAAAAATAACTAGAACCTTTAAGTTGATCAAATAAATCATCGATCCTGGGTAGAGGGTAGTTATGTCTGACTGTCTACTGGTTCAGTTTTCGATAATCCACACACATACGGAGTGAACCATCCTTTTTCTTTACAAATAAAACTGGAGCTCCCCATGCCGATGTACTGTTCCGAATGCACCCCAATCTAAGCAGTTCATCAATCTGCTTCTTTAACTCGGACATCTTTGCTGGTGCCATACGGTAATGTGGTAATGACACTGGTGCAGTGCCAGGATACAAATTAATTTCAAAATTGATCTCCCTCGTGGGAGGCAAACCAGGGAGTTCCTTTGGAAAGACATCTGCATAGTCCCTTACTATTTCTGGAAGTTCAACCACCGGTGTCTTGTTGATTTTTATAATGTTCAACACTACATGATTCAATCCTTCATGTAGTCTACTTTGCTTGTCAGTTCGCACCACATGTTATTTTTCCTCGGGTGACCAAAATGTCACCCTGCGACGATAACAATCAATGTTAGCCTTAAAGCTAGCCAACCAATCCATGCCGAAAATAATATCATACTCTGACATATCAATCACCAAATAATTGAACTCAAATCTGAGTCCAGCAAGTTCGGTATTCAACACTGTGCATATGAGTCCCAATGATGTGTCTCCGACGGGGGATACAATAGTGAATGATGTGGACAGTTTTTGTACCAATGTACCTGTAGCAGTTACAAATACAGCAGATATAAATGAGTGTGATGCTCCCGAGTCAAATAATGCAAAGGCATAGGAACTACTGACTGCTGCCATACCTTGTATCACAAAATGATCCTCTGCTGCTGGAGGTGCTAAAGTGAAACCCGTCCAGCTCCTGTAGGTGGCCGCCCCACCTGATTAGCTGTCCTGCCTCCACGTGAATTAGCTGGCCTCACTGGTGGACGAGATGAGCCTCTGGAGTATGAGGGTTTGTTGAGTTTGGGACACTCCCTCTTAAAGTGACCAGGGTGATCACAATAAAAGCAGTTGTTCCCACTTTTGGGAGCTTGTGCGACTGATGTAGATGGGGAGGGATGGTTGGGACGAAAGCCCCAGTTGACCCTGTAGATGGTGCGGGTCTGCTAAAATTTGGTCGGAACCTCTTGTTGGGCTGGAATGCACCCCTCCCACTCGGAGCTCGGTGATTGTCAAACCTCGTCGACTCAGCCAATTCCTGCTCTACAATTGTGGCCCTGCTGACCACTTCTGCCAATGTGGGTGCCTTGAATATAGTGACCTTGGCCTTTATGTTAGGCCGAAGGCCCCGTTCAAACTTCCGTGCCCTTCGATGCTCAGTATCCACCATATATTATGCATACACAGATAGACTGAGAAACTCTTGGTGGTATTCTGCCACAGTCATGGTACCCTGTACCAAAGATAGAAAAGCCTTCTCTTCCTCGGGAAAATAATGCTCCAGGAAGGTAGCTGAGAACTGTTCCCAAGTCATGGCAGTCCTTTCTCCTTCCGGTATAAGTGATCGCTGCTTCTCTATCACCTCCCACACTTACCAGCATCATCAATTAGCTGTGATGTGGCTAGTAAGATCTTGTGAGCATGATTCGTAATATTCAACAAAGTCAAGATCTGAGAAATCTTCTTTAGCCAATTTTCTGCTCCGACAACCCCTTCCCTCCCCTTGAAGTAAGGAGGGCGCTGTTGCTGGAAGTGACCATATTCCTGTCATTGTTACCATTGGCTATTCCATCCTCATTCAGACATTCTTGAAGCACTGAAGTAACCACCGCTTGAACCAGATTTTGTAACTCAGGAGGCACTCGTGGTATGTTAACACTGCTTTCTTTTTCCTCGTGATAAGAGTAATCTTCATCAGAGTGAGAGTGCTCTTCCTCACGATAGGAGTGTACTTCCTCCTGACGAGAGTGTTCTTCCTCATCACCCATTTGGGTTTTGTCGAGTAATTCTCCTTAGTCTTCCCCTTGGTGCCATTTTTCGCTAAGCCATTGAAAACATCAAGACTTAGTATCTAAAAACAAAATTTTGTATGTTATTGGATAATTTTGGATAATTATGTTATGATTAAAGATGGTTTTAAATGCTATGTTTATGTTATAAAATAGCATGTATTTAATTGGCATCTCATGCATGGCATAGGGTGGAGGATTTGTAATCGGAGGGGTCACACTCCGTCGGGGCATCCAAAAAACCCATGTGCGGTACCTTGATGTGATTTTCCATCAAGAAGAATCCGGAGGGTCTACACTCTGCCTGGGCATCCGGAAGACCTATGTGGTGGGTACTTTTATGTACATGTGATGGGTGGGACTCATTGCATTTGTCATCATTGCATGGCATGGATTTTAAATGGTTTTGGATATTATGTTATAATATATGTTTTGTACTAACCATGTGTTAGCCGTAATTGGAATACCTACTGTGCGCGTTGTTCTAACGCCCTACTTCTACCCTAGTTGATGATATAGGAAATCAGGGGAACGAGAAACGCAAGACGGGCCAGGCATAGGAGCTTGGAAAACTTAATTTATATGTTTTGAATAAAATTACTCATGAACTTGTATTTGAGTATCTAGATTATGGAATGTAATAACTTAGATGGTTGGATTATTTATTGGATAATTATGATGTTTTAATTATGGATAAGGACTTGACGTACTTTGCTATCTGATTGGAATAGAACTTGGTTCTATTATGATTCCGCAGGTTATGATTTTATTCAGCATGTTGATATTGCTATGTGTGAACCATTTTCGTGGACTTGGTCCATGTACACATAGGGTTGGCCAGTTAAGGGTGACTTAGCCCACGTCGTGACGTCCTGCGTTCTATCACTCTACTCTCTTATAAAAAAAAAAAATAGATTCTGAATTTACGGGAAAAAATGAGTGAAAAAGGGGGGCGTTACAAATTGAAATTGGTAATTTCTATTTTTAGAAACTACAATTTTAGAAGGTTACCTAAATTTAAATGTTTCTTTTAAAAATAGCAGAAATTCTAGAATTTATATAGATTTAGAAGCCTTACTAAATTTAGAAACTTGTTGAATTGAGAAATTTCTATTTTTATAAATTTTAGATATTATTTCTATTTTTTGAAATACCTTTATTTTTGGAAATTTTTATTTTAGGCTATTATTTAAAATTGGCAGTTTCTATTTTTAAAAACTACAATTTTAAAAAGTTACCTAATTTTAAAACTTTCTCTTTAAAATATTTGAAATTCTAGAATTATCTATATTTGGAAGTCTAACTAAATTTAGAAACTTGTTGAATTGAGAAATTTCTTTTTTTAGAAATTTTATTATTTAGATATTGTTTCTAATTTTCAAAATACTGCTACTTTTGGAAATTTCTATTTTATGCTATCAATTAAAATAGATAGTTTCTATTTTTAAAAACTAAAATTTTAGAAGTTACCTAATTTTAAAAGTTTCTTTTTAAAATATATGAAATTCTAGAATTATCTATATTTGGAAGTCTTACTAAATTTAGAAACATGATGAATTGAGAAATTTCTATTTTTAGAAATTTTATAATTTTAGATATTATTTTTATTTTTTGAAATACTGCTAGTTTTGGAAATTTCTATTTTAGGCTATTATTTAAAATTAGCGGTTCCAATTTTTAGAAACTAGAAGTTTAGGAGGTTACCAAAGTTTAAAAGTTTCTTTTAAAAATAGTAGAAATTCTTGAATTTATATAGATGTGGAAGACTTACTAAATTTAGAAACTTGTTGAATTGAGAAATTTCTATCTTTATAAATTTTATAATGTTAGATATTATTTCTAATTTTTGAAATACTTCTACTTTTGGAAATTTCTATTTTAGGCTATTATTTAAAATTGGAAGTTTCTATTTTTAAAAACTACAATTTTAGAAGGTTACCTAAATTTAAATGTTTTCTTTTTAAAATAGAAGAATTCTAGAATTTATATATATTCGGAATGTAACACCCCGGATTTTCAATTTATTATTTTGTATGAAAATTATCCATTTAATTTGGGAATTATTAGATATGGATTTTATATGGGTAAATGGTTGGGTCATTGCCCAACTAAGACCCAACGGTTTTGGAATTGGTTTCAATAAAATGAAATGGGGTTGAATTTAATTAGTAATGCAAAATTAAATAAATGATTGTGCATGGCCGAATATTGGATTTGAATATCTAAGGGGATGTTTAAAAATCAAATGAAGATTTCATTGGACGTGTATAGGGATTACCATATCTATGTTGGGCGCATAAGATCATTTAAAAAGGGTGTGCAAATTCTCTAAAATTAAATAAAGAAGATGTCTAATTAAATAGAGATTGTATGGCCGTGTGTGACATTGCTAAAGTGGGAAGGTCGGCAACTTCCAATTAAAGGCACAAGGAAGGGCACACAGCAATTGTATATTGGCACTATCTAAGTATAGATTGGATCAATTGGAAACTAGAAAAGAGAGGAAGGAAAGGTGCACACGGCAATTGTTATCTTACAAAACAAGAAGGGCGCAAGGCAATGTCTAAATATGGAACTTCTATAAAGCAAAAATAGTGCACACAGCATTGTCTAAATAAGATTGGCCGAGTGGAGGTTTTAAAAGAAGGGCAGCAAGGGTACACGGCATAAGGGGAATTGTTATATTAGCACCTTCTAAGTTGGAATCAAGAGGAAGGTTTTACAAAGAAAAGCACCAGGGGGAGCACTGCACATCGAAAGCAGCAAGGTTTTGACGTTGGAAGCTCTTGACAAGAAGGTGTTCTCAGTTTTGTGAAAGATCAAGGAGAAGAAGAGGCTAAGGAAAGAGGAAGATTGGAAGAGCAAGAATCAGTCACAGAACCAGTTAGTATATTTGATAAATTTGTTTTAAGATAAGGAACCATAGGGTTCGGCCATGGTGTATGGCCGAAACCCATAGAAGATTGGGAGATGATTTGGTAATTTTAATGAAAGCATGAACGCAAGACGGGCCAAGCATAGGAGCTTGGATGATTTAGTTTATATTTTTAATAAAGTTACTCATGGACTTGTATTTTGAGTATCTAGATTTCGGAATCTAATAACTTAGATGGTTGGATGTTTATTGGATAATTATGATATTTGAATGATGATTAAGGACTTGACGTACTTTGTTATCTGAATGGAATAGAACTTGGTTCTATTATAATTCTGCACGTTATGATTTTTATTCCGCAAGTTGATATTGTTATGTGTGAACCATTTTCATGGACCTAGTCCATGCATACATAGGGTTAGCCAGTTAAGGGTCGGACTTTAGAAGTTCGGACTTAGCTCGCGTCGTGACGTCCCACGCTCTATCACTCTACTCTGTTATAAAAAAAAAAATAGACTATGATTTACGGGAAAAAGCTAGTGAAAAAAGGGCGGGGCGTTACAGTTGGTATTAGAGCGAACCAGAAACATTGAATCTTTCGGAGTAAATTAATTCGGCCTCCGTGCATTAATTTACTTCGTTAGACTCAGACGGATGATAGCAAAGGAAGTACGGTCAAAATAATCAGATTATCAAACATAGCAACATAGGATGTATTTCCCCAGAAACAAAGCAAAAATCAAGAGTGCTTATTTGGAAATTTTCCTCAAAAAGTAGGAAATACAAATTTTTATGATGGAAACTAAGTCATGATATTTTTTTTTTCAATGGCTTAGGGAAAGATGCCTCAAAGGGGAAGACCAAGGAGGAATACCCGACAAAACCCATATGGGGGTGAAAAGGAGGTAGAACACCCTCGAAATGAGGAAGAACGACAATCTCATCATGAGGAAGAACAACAATCTGATGATGAGGAGGAACGACAATCTCATCATGAAGAGGAAGAACAACAATCCCACCAAGAGGAGGAGGAATAAAACAGCGTGAACATACCAGTGGTGCCTCCTGAATTACAAAACTTGGTTCAAGCAGTGGTAACTTCAGTGCTCCAACAACACTTGAACGGGAATGGAACCACCAATGGGACCAATGACAGGAGCATGGTCAGGGACTTCCAGCAACAGCGCCCTCCTTACTTCAAGGGAAGAGAAGGGGCTGTCGGAGAGGAAAGCTGGCTGAAGAAGATTTCACAGATTCTGACTTTATTGAATATCACGAGTCATGCTCACAAGATTTTACTGGCCACATCATAGCTGATTGATGATGCTGGTAAATGGTGAGAGGTGATAGAGAAGCAGTGAGCACTTCTTCCAGAAGGAGAAAGGACTGCCATGACTTAGGAGCAGTTCTCAGCTACCTTCCTAGAACATAATTTTCCTGAGGAAGAGAAGGAGAGCCAGACTCAGGCTTTTCTATCTTTGGTATAAGGTACCATGACAGTGGCAGAGTACCACCAGGAATTTCTCAGTTTATCTGTATATGCATTTTATATGGTGGATACAGAGTATCGGAGGGCACGCAAGTTTGAGCGAGGCCTACGGCCTAGCATAAGGGCCAATGTAACTATATTCAAAGCAGCCACATTGGCAGAGGTGGTCAGCAGGGCCACTATAGCAGAGCAAGAGATGGTTGAGTTAACGCGTTTTGATAATTGCCGAGCTCAGAGTGGGAGGGGTACATTTCAGCCCAATAAGAGGTTCCGACCGAACTCTAGCAGACCCTCACCATCCACTGGGTCAACAGGGGGCTTTTGACCCAATCATCCCTCCCCATCCGCATTAGTCACTCAGGCTCCCAGAGGGGGGAGCAACTGCTTTCATTGTGATCAGCTTGCCATTTTAAGAGGGAATGTTCACAACTCAACAAACCCTCTAATACCAAGGGTTCATTTCGTCCACCAGCTAGGTCAGCTAATTCACGTGGAGGCAGGACGGCCGCCTACCGAATCTGGACGGTTATTCACCTTAGCACCTCCAGTAGGAGAGGATCATTCTGTGTAACGGCCCGCTCTTTTTCACTCGCTTCTTCCCTTAAATCAGAGTCTATTTTTTTTTTTATAACAGAATAGAGTGATAAAGCGCGGGACGTCACGACGCGAGCTAAGTCCGAACTTCCAAAGTCCGACCCTTAACTGGCCAACCCTATGTGTGCATGGACTCAGTCCATGAAAACGGCTCACACATAATAATATCAACTTGCGGAATAAAAATCATAACTGCGGAATCATAACATGAGGAATAATAATAGAACCAAGTTCTATTTCCTTCAGATAGCAAAGTACGTCAAGTGTGTGAAATAACCGTGAGAGCACCCTCCAACGCGTAGCATACGAGGAACCCACTTCTCAACGGTAACCCTACGGGACCTAGTCTCCGTATTTTATATCGAGGTTCCCACGATCTCATAGCTACTCTAAGCCATACTCATAAAATCCATATACTTATCTTATCAATATCACGTGTAAGACGCACCTATGCCATATCTCAATAAATTCAAGTGACCTCTTCATATGCATCTCAATGCTAAAGACTTTATAAACGCTTAAGTTTCCATACTTTATTGAAATTTATTCAAACTTTCATCACTATACAAGGTTTGGTAGGGTTAGAACAAACCCTTTAAAAACATACCCACAACAACCTTTACAAAATCCTTCCCTTTTTCCCCAACATTTCCTTACCCTTTCTTAGCCTAATTTTCTGTAGAAGACCCTACATCATCTCCAAAATCGAAGAAGTTGTCCGGGCAAGTCGTCGACATGTGCCCCAACACTCCACAACTCAAACAGGGTATTATTCCTGGTCCCCCTATGTATGGACAGTTAGTCCTCTCCTTTCCGTGCCCGTGAAGTCCACAAACAGGGCAAATAACATCAATAGGGTGGGGGCAATAAGTACAATTGTGCCCCTCCTGATTGCATAATTTGCACATATAATCTGTCCACTCATCCGAAGTTGGAGTAGCCAAAGTATACTCGGGAGAGCCTATCTCCCCTACGGATTCTTCTAAGTTTGGGACATCTTCTTCGTCCTCTTCGGGTACAAAGGCTGGATCAACCCCAACGTTGTACTCAGGCGATTCTACTTCCACATCCTGACTGATTTCAACTTCATTGTTGAAGTTTGGTACGCTGGAATCATCGGAAGAAACCAAATCTATCGGACAACTAGGTGTCCCTCTGTCCCACAACTCTGTATACTCTGTCTTGCCTAACATATCTGTATCACAACAACCGAAGTATGTCAATGCCAATAACATTTCTAATCAAACTAAATCTTTGTTTGGGGAATTCTCTATGTATCACATAATGTCGTTTGTTTGGGGAAAATTGCCAAATAAACATCTTGTGTTTCTTGTCCTTGGGGAAAATTGCCAAATCAGTACTCTTTGATTTTTCTTTGTTTTTGGTGAAACTTCCTATTTTGCTATGTTAGATAAATCCGATTATTTTGACTGTACTTCCTTTGCTATCATCCGTCTGAGTCTAACGAAGTAAATTAATGCACGGAGACCGGATTAATTTACTCAGAAAGATTCAATGTTTCTGGTTCGCTCTGATACCAACTGTAATGCCCTGCCCTTTTTCACTCGCTTCTTCCTGTAAATCAAAGTCTATTTTTTTTTTATATATAACAGAGTAGAGTGATAGAGCACGGGACGTCACGACTCGAGCTAAGTCCAAACTTCCAAAGTCCAACCCTTAACTGGCCAACCCTATGTGTGCATGCAGTCCATGAAAACAGTTCACACATAATAATATCAACTTGCGGAATAAAAATCATAACTGCGGAATCATAACATGCGGAATAATAATAGAACCAAATTCTATTCCATTCAGATAGCAAAGTACGTCAAGTGTACGAAATAGCAGTGAAAGCGCCCTCCAGAGCGTAGCATACGAGGGACCCACTCCTCAACGGTAACCCTACAGGACCTAGTCTCCGTATTTCATATCGAGATTCCCACAGTCTCATAGCTACTCTAAGCCATACTCATAAAATCCATATACTTATCTTATCAATATCACGTGTAAGACGCACCCATGCCATATCTCAATAAATTCAAGTGACTTCGTCATATGCATCTCAATGCTAAAGACTTTATAAACTCTTAAGTTTCCATACTTTATTGAAATTTATTCAAACTTTCATCACTATACAAGGTTTGGTAGGGTTAGAACAAACCCTTTAAAAACATACCCACAACAACCTTTACAAAATCCTTCCCTTTTTCCCCAACATTTCCTTACCCTTTCTTAGCCTAATTTTCTGTAGAAGACCCTACATCATCTCCAAAGTTGAAGAAGTTGTTAGGGCAAGTCGTCGACATGTGCCCCAACACTCCACAAGTCAAACAGGGTATTATTCATGGTCCCCCAATGTATGGACAGTTAGTCCTCTCTTTTCCATGCCCGTGAAGTCCATAAACAGGGCAAATAACATCAATAGGGTGGGGGCAATAAGTACAGTTGTGCCCCTCCAGATTGCATGGTATACCTCGGACTATTGTGTCTGACAGAGATGGTCGATTCACAGGCAGAGTATGGCAGAGCATGCAGTCAGCCATGGGAATAGATCTATTGATTAGTACGGCATTCCATCCACAGACTGATGGACAGTCTGAGAGGACAATACAGACACTGGAGGATATGCTGAGAGCATGTATGCAAGATTTCAAGGGTGGATGGGAGGATCACTTGCCGTTGGTAGAATTCTCATACAACAACAGTTACCAGGCAAGCCTCCAAATGGCACCATTTGAGGCATTATATGGTAGAACATGTAGGGCACCAGTGTGCTGGACAGAGACCGGTGAGCCTGCACTGATTAGACCTGAGTTAGTTGCAGAGACTATAGTGCAGATACAGTTGATACGACAACACCTATTGACTGCGCAGAGTCGTTAGAAGAGTTATGTGGACAAGAGGAGGAGGTTCCTTGAATTTGAAGTGGGAGACATGGTGTTCTTGAAAGTCTCGCCGCGAAAGGGACACATGAGATTTGGAAAGAAAAGGAAATTGTCGCCAATATATGTGGGACCGTTTTCAATCATAAGAAGGATGGGGGACGTGGTTTATCAATTGGCACTCCCATCACAGTTGGCATTTTTACACGATGTGTTCCATATATCGATATTGAGAAAGTACAATCCTGATCCTTCTCATGTACTGAACGTACAAGACACAGAGATCCAAAGAGACGTGACATACGTCGAGAAGCCTGTCCGAGTGGTGGACACAGAACAAAGGGTGTTACGGAACCGAGCGATCCAGTTTGTCAAGGTAGTATGGGATCGACATGGCATTGAGGAAGCCACATGGGAACTCGAGTCGAAAATGAGGAAAGCTCATCCTGAGCTATTTATGTAAATGTTTGAAACCCTACTTCACTCGATTTTCGGGATGAAAATTTTAAAAAGAGGGTCGTATTATAACACCCCGAATTTTCAATTTATTATTTTGTATGAAAATTATCCATTTAATTTGTGAATGTTAGTTATGAATCTTAAATTGGATAAAGAGTTGGGTCATTGGCCCAATTAGGACCCAACGGTTTTGGAAAGGGTTCCAATAAAAATTAAATGGGGTTGAATTTAATTAATAATGCAATATTAAATAAATAAGGAAAGGGATAATTGAGCATGGCCGATTATTAGGTTGCATATCTATGATTATGGGCATGGCATATTTTATTTAGGACTATCCAAAGTGGGAAGCCAAGGTCGGCAATTACTATCTTAAATTGGGAGCAATGGAAGCTTAATAAAAGAAAGGCAAGAGGGGGCATTGTTTATCTTTAGCACTTTCTAACTTGGGATCAAGAGGAATTGATAAAAGGGGAGACATAGAGGGGCTCACGGTTTACACCATAGCCGAACTCTCTCTCTCTCTCAATCTCTCATTCATGGTAAGAACAAGGAGAAGGAGAAGGCAACCAGCAAGAGGGAAAAATTAAGAAGAAAGGAGAAGGATTGGAAGAGCAAGAAATCAATCCGAACCGGTTAGTATTTTTATTTGATAAATTTGTTTTAAAAAAATAAGGAACCATAGGGTTCGGCCAAGGTGTATGGCCGAACCCCATGGAAGAAGATTGGGTGATGATTTTTTATTTGGAAATTTTCCCCAGCGAGTAGGAAGTACAAATTTTTATTATGGAAACTAAGTCTTGATATTTTTCAATGGCGTAGGGAAAAATGGCTCCAAGGGGAAGACCAGGGAGAAATACCCGACAAAACCCAAATAGGGGTGAAGAGGAGGTAGAACATCCTCGAAATGAGGAGGAACAACCATCCCTCCACGAAGAAGAGGAGGGCAACTGTAACACCTCGGATTTTCAGACTATTATTTATATGACAATCATTCTTTTAAATGGTGGATTTTAGAATTGGACCTTATTTGGATCAAGAATTGGGCCATGACGCAATTAGGACCCAACCAATGTTGGAATTGGTTTTATTAAATACAAATGGGTTGAATTAATTTAGTGATGAATTATATCTAATTTTAAACAAAAGATTTTTATGGCCGAATTTTGAGTGTGAAACCTATAGATTTTGCACATGAGAGATATGTGGGATTTTAAATCCACAATGATATGCTAGATATTTAAAAAGGGATGAAATATCTATGAAATAAATAAAAGATTAAGCATGGCCGAAATTTGGATAATAATATCCATATTATGCACATAGGATATTCTAAAAGGGAAGGTAGATTGTCTTAAATTAAATTAAAAGATTATTTGGATTATGATTAAGGTTATGCGCATAATACTTACTAATTAGAGTTAAAGGGAAGGTTTTAAATTAAGAAGGAGAGGTCGGCCATGGCTAAATAAGACAAGGGAAAGTCGGCTATGGCTAATTAAAGAGGGAAAGTCGACCATGGTTAAATAAGGAAGGTTTAACATATGTCCAGTGTTTTGGTTATAACTTTTCACTCCGATATCCGATTGCTTTGATTCCTTTTGCGTTGGAAATAAGACGTCAAGGGCTACAACTTTTTAGCTTACACTTTTTTCTGATTAGGAATTTAACAAGGTCGAAACTGAGCTACAATATAGTATACGTGTAAAAGGAGAGACCCAAGGGAGTGCTTAATAAAAGGAGAGACCCAAGGGAGTGCACGGTTTTTACAACTCCATCTCTCTCTCAATCTCTCAAGGCTCATACACGACAATACACAAGGAGAAGGGCAGCAACAAGAAGGAGTTCTTGTTTGGAGAAAAGCAAAGGGAAAAGAAAGAAAAATTGGAAGAGCAAGAAACCAAAGGGGAAAAGGTTAGTATCTTAATGGTATAGTTTTATTTTTGAAACAAAAATAACCATAGGGTTCGGCCATGGTGTTTGGCCGAACCCCATGGAGGGAGATTGGAGATGATTTAATGGTTTAAATGGAGAGAAAGAACCATAGGGTTCGGCCATAGTGCATGGCTGAACCCCATGGAAAGATTTTATTTAATTGATGGGTTTTAAGATTGAAAACCATCCACAGTTTTGATTTATTCATTGGGTTTATGATCTCAGATTTTTAAACCATAGAAACCTTTGATGGTTGTCGGTTTTAGATTCAAGAAATCAATGAAAGAACATGGAATATGGGTCGGCCATGGCATGGCCGAACCATGACTGTTTTATGGCTAATTAATTGGATCAATATTAATGAAAAGAATGGGGTGAGGTTCGGTCATGGTGTATGGCCGAACCCCACCAAATATTTTAATGGAGTTGGGTATGTAGTATTGAATGTTTTAATGGAATTAAATCAATGGTCAAAGATTGTGAACCATAAGGTTCGGCCATGGTGTATGGCCGAACCCCATGGAGTTGATTTACCCATTTGGAAAATAGATGTAAGAGTATGGACTTGGATCTACAAGGGTGAGGTTCGGCCATGCACGAGTTATTTTTGGAAATCTTATTATTTATGGAAGGTATATGCTAAGTTAGAAAGGTTCCAAATATAGAAAGTATTGCTAAATTTAGAAAGCTTCCATGTATGGAAGGGGTGGCTAAATTGGAAAGCATCCCATTATGGAAAGGGTTGGTTAATTAAGGAAACAATCTATTTATGGAAGGTGTTTCCAATTATGGAAAGGGTTGGATAATTATGGAATATGATATCTAAGTATGGAACTTATATTTGGAAAGCATATAATTATGGAAAGGTGGAGTTAATTTGGAAACTATACACCATAGGGTTCGGCCAAGGTGTATTGCCGAACCCCATGTCCAAATTAAAGGATTAAATGATATTTTAATTAATGGTTAAGGGCTGATTTATGAATCAGATTATGTACCTAGGTTATGAGTTATGTTATGTGTAGTTTTAAAATAAAATAAAGGATACAATGTATGTTATGTATAGATGGTAAAAGGAATGGAAAAAACGTAATTACACACCAAAGTGGAGAACCATGGGTTCGGTCATGATGTATGGCCGAACCCCATGAGTTGTGTTTGATGGACTTGTTGATTAATGAAATTTATAGGGTCTAATTATAGAAGATTTAAAGGAAAAAGGAAACTAATGGCATTTTTGTAAATATGAGAGAATATTATACCATGGCCGAACCCCATGAATTATTTTATAGGATTATATGCTTTGGAAGTATGAATGATTATTCGAGATCTAAACAATAAAGAAATCTATGGTTAGGCTCAATGGAATTATTGTAATTATGGACAAAAATGGTAGACCATGGGTTTCGGCCATGGTGTATGGGCGAACCCCATGGGGTTTTGTTTATAGACTTAGAACCTTGTAATTAGGTGAGACTTGGTGTTGATTTATCATTATATTATAAGGTAACGGGATCTCGCAAGTGGTGCACGATCGGTGATCGAATCTTGGATGGGAATAAAAGGACTTGTGAACGGTCTTTGGTAGGATTCCACCTCTTTGAAACCATGGTCTATGTACACCTATGTTATCCTATGTTTTGATAAAATTATATTCAAAGGATATGCTTTCTACGAATTTTAAATGCCATGTTTATTTGTATAAAATAGCATGTGTTGATTATATTTCAAAGGTGATTTATAATGCTATGTTTATTTGTATAAAATAGCATGTGTTGATTATGTTTCAAAGGTGATTTATAATGCTATTTTGATTTGTATAAAATAGCATGTGTTGATTATGTTTCAAAGGTGATTTTAATAATGCTATGTTTATGTTATAAAATAGCATGTGTTTCATTGGCATCTCATGCATGTTATGGGGTGAAGGATTTGGTAACCGGAGGATCCACACTCCGTCGGGGTGTCCGAACAACCTATGTGGTATACCTTGATGTGCATTATCCATCAAGAGGGAACCGGTGGGTCCACACTCCGTCAAGGTGTCCGAACAACCTATGTGGTATATATACCTTGATGTGCATTATCCATCAAGAGGGAACCGGAGGTCCACACTCCGTCGGGGCGTCCGAACAACCTATGTGGTATACCTGATGTGCATTATCCATCAACAAGGAACCGGAGGGTCCACACTCGGTCGGGGCGTCCGAAAGACCTATGTGGAGGGATTTATATGTACTTGTGATGGGTGAGACTCATTGCATTTGACATCATGACATGGCATGGATTACATGGTTTTATGACATGTTTTATATGGTTTTATGACAAGGTTTATATGGCTTTTTGGCACTATGATAATATTATATGTTTTGTACTAACCATGTGTTAACCCTAACTGGAATACCTACTGGGTGCGTTGTACTAATGCCCTACTTCTACCCTTTAGTGGATGATGCAGGAAACGATAAAAATGGTGAACGCGGAAAGGGACAAGCATAGGAGCTTCGAACACTCTTAGTTTTATATCTTGTTTAAGATACTCAGAGATTTGTATTTAAAGTATCCAGATTTCGGAATGTAATAACTTAGATGAATTTGCTATGGTTGGATGTTTTATTTGGATAATGGTTAATGTGATTATTTGACTATGTACTTTGTTATCAATGGAGAGAACTTGATTCTAATCTTATTCCGCATGTAAGGAAGTATTCCGCATGTGTATCGTATTGTTATGTGTGAACTGTTTTCTTAGACTTGGTCCATGCACACATAGGGTTGGCCAGTTAAGGGTCGGACTTCAAAAGTTCAGACTTAGCTCGCGTCGTGACATTCCGCACTCTATCACTCTCCTCTATTATAAAAAAAAAAAATATATACTCTGAATTTGAGGGAAGAAGCGAGTGAAAAAGGGCGGGGCGTTACAGCAACCATCCCACCGAGAGGAGGAACAACCATCCCTCCACGAGGAGGAGGCACAAAACAGCGTGAACATACCGGTGGTGCCTCCTGAATTGCAAAACTTGGTTCAAGCGGTGGTCACTTCGGTGCTTCAACAGCACTTGAACGAGAATGGAACCACCAAGGAGACCAATGATAGCAGCATGGTCAAGGACTTCCAGCAGCAGTGTCCTCCCTACTTCAAAGGGAGAGAAGGGGCTGTCGGAGTGAAAAAACTGGCTTAAGAAGATCACTCAGATCCTGACCTTGCTCAAGATTGCGGATCATGCTGACAAGATTTTACTGGCCACGTCACAACTGATCAATGATGCTGGTAAATGGTGGGAGGTGATAGAGAAGTAGTGAGCACTTCTTCCGGAAGGAGAGAGGACTATGATGACTTGGGATCAATCCTCAGCTACCTTTCTAGAACATTATTTTCCTGAGGAGGAGAAGGAGGCCAAGACTCAGGCTTTTCTATCTTTGGTACAAGGTACCATGACGGTGGCAGAGTACCACCAGGAATTTCTCAGTTTATCTGTATATGCATTCTATATGGTGGATACAGAGTATCGGAGGGCACGCAAGTTTGAGCGAGGCCTACGGCCTAGCATAAGGGCCAATGTAACTATATTCAAAGCAGCCACATTGGCAGAGGTGGTCAGCAGGGCCACTATAGCAGAGCAAGAGATGGTTGAGTTAACGCGTTTTGATAATTGCCGAGCTCAGAGTGGGAGGGGTACATTTCAGCCCAACAAGAGGTTCCGACCGAACTCTAGCAGACCCTCACCATCTACTGGGTCAACAGGGGGCTTTCGTCCCAATCATCCTCCCCATCTGAATCAGTCACTCAGGCTCCCAGAAGTGAGAGTAACTGCTTTCATTGTGATCAGCCTGGCCATTTTAAGAGGGAATGTCCACAACTCAAAACCCTCATATTCAAGAGGTTCATCTCGTTCACCAGTTAGGCCAGCTAACTCACGTGGAGGCAAGACATTTAACCAGGCGGGATGGCCGCCTACAGGATCTGGACGGGTATTCACCTTAGCACCTCCAGCAGTAGAGGATCACTCTGTGATTCAAGGTATGGCAGTAGTCAGTAGTTCCTACGCCTTTGCATTATTTGATTCGGGAGCATCACACTCTTTCATATCTGCTGCATTTATAACTGCTACTGGTATATTGGTACAAAAACTGTCCACATCACTCACCATTGTATCCCCCCGTCGGAGACACATCATTGGGACTTATATGCACAGAGTGAATACTGAACTTGCTAGACTCAGATTTGAGTTCAATTATTTGGTACTCTATATGTCAAAATATGATATTATTTTCGGCATGGATTGGTTGGCTAGCTTTAAGGCCAACATTGATTGTTATCGTCGCAGGGTGACATTTTGGTCGCTCGAGGGAAAACAACATGTGGTGCGTGCTGATAAACAAAGAAGACTGCATGAAGGGTTGAATCATCTGGTATTGAATATTATCAGAATCAATAAGGCACTGGTGGTTGAACTTCCAGAAATAGCAAGGGACTATGCGGACTTTTTTCCAAAGGAAACTCATTGGTTTGCCTCTCATGAGGGAGATCAATTTTGAAATCAAGCTGTACCCTGGCACTGCACCAGTGTCATTACCACATTACCGGATGGCAGCAACAGAGATGTCCGAGTTAAAGAAGCAGATTGATGAACTGCTTAGATTGGGGTGCATTCGGAACAGTACATCGGCTTGGGGAGCTCCGATTTTATTTGTAAAGAAGAAGGATGGTTCACTCCGTATGTGTGTGGATTACCAAAAACTGAACCAGCTGACGGTCAGAAACAAGTACCCTCTACCCAGGATAGATGATTTATTTGATCAACTTAAAGGTTCCAGTCATTTTTCTAAGATTGACCTAATGTCTGGATATCACCAAATCCGGGTTAGGGAGGAGGACATAGAAAAGACAGCCTTTAAAACGCGGTATGGACTATTTGAGTTTGTAGTCATGCCGTTTGGACTCACCAATGCACCGGCTGTGTTCATGGATCTTATGAACATGATTTTCCGTTCTTAGTTGGACAAATTTGTCATTGTATTTATTGATGATATTTTGATTTACTCCAAAACTCAGGAAGAACATGCTGAGCACCTGAGAATAGTTCTGGACACTTTGAGGAAGAACAAACTATATGCTAAAGCCAGTAAATGTGAATTTTGGCTATCTGAGGTCAACTTTTTGGGACATGTTATATCAGAAGAAGGTATAGCCGTGGACCCAGCTAAGGTAGATGCAGTAAGAGATTGGAAAGCTCCAAAGAATGTAACCGAGATCCGTAGCTTTTTGGGATTGGTTGGTTATTACAGGAAATTTATCATGGACTTCTCAAAAATTGCATCTCCGCTTACTCGACTCACTCAGAAAGGAGTCAAATATGAGTGGTCAGATCTATGCAATCGGAGGTTTGAAGAGTTGAAGAAGAGACTTACCACTGCTCCTATGCTAATTTTGATGGAAAGAGGCAAGTGTTATGAGGTACAATGTGATGCTTCAGGAGAGGGACTAGGGTGTACACTCAGTCAAACTAATCGTGTGGTGGCATACGGATCAAGACAGTTGAAAATACATAAACGTCTCTATCCTACGCACGATCTGGAACTAGCCACAATGGTCTTCGCTCTCAAAAGCTGGAGACATTATCTTTATGGCGAGAAATTTGAAGTGTTTTTAGATCATAATAGCTTGAAATACTTATTTGATCAGAAAGAGCTCAACTTGAGGCAGCGCAGATGGATGGAATATCTGGCGGATTATGAGTTCGCACTTCGTTATCACCTTGGCAAGGCGAACAAGGTGGCAGATGCCCTCAGCCGTTTATCACATGCATCAGTGGCATGTTTGATCAGGACAGAATGGGAGATGCTGAATACCATTCGAGAGTTTAAACTTTACCTCAATAACCATGGGACTATATACAATTTGATAATACGGTCCAACATGATTACTAAGATTGAACAGGAACAGCGGACAGACTCGGAAGTGGAAGAGATATGGGCTAAGATGTCTACTGGTGAAGTCATACCGGAATGGGAGTTACGACCAGGACAAAGTCTTCTTTTCCGAGGAAGGATTTATGTACCTAAGAGCTGCAGAAAAGAGTTATTGGTTGAGGCACATCAGACCAAGCTCTCTATCGTCCGGGCGGTTCCAAGATGTATCACGACCTGAAGAGACATTACTGGTGGCATGGACTCAAAAGGGATGTGGCAGAATTTGTGGCTCATTGCTTAACTTGTCAGCTGGTTAAGATGGAACATCAGAAGCCACCAGGGTTACTCAAACCCTTACCAGTGCTGGAATGGAAATGGGAACATATCTCCATGGATTTTGTGATAGGGTTGCCAAGGTCATCAAAGGGCAACGATGCGATATGGGTCGTGGTAGACCGACTGACCAAGTCAGCACATTTCATTCCCATTAAAATGACAGACTCATCTGAGACTTTTGGGTCGACGGTATATCAAGGTTATCATCAGATTACTGCATAAAAATGGTAAGAATGACATTATGGTAAATATGGTAAAAAATGAAAGACCATGGGTTCGGCCATGGTGTATGGCCGAACCCCATAATAATTGTGTTTATGTACTTAAAAGATTGTAAATCAAGTGGGACTTGGTTTTGATTGATTGTTATATTATAAGGTAACGGGACCTCACAAGGTGTTTACGATCGGGAGCGGTTACCGGAAGAAAGACACAAGGACACGTTAGCGGTCTTTGATAGGATTCCATCTCTTTGAAACCATGGGTTTATGTACATTGTGTTTATCTTATTTTTGATGAATATATGTTGCAAAGGATATGTTTCAAATTGTGATTTTAAATGTTATGTTTATATGATAAAATAGCATGTGGTTTAAATGTGAGTTTTAAATGCTATGATTTGTATTTCTACATAGCATGTTGGCAGTTGCATCTCATGCATGGCATGGGAGGGATGAAAGGTAACCGGAGGGTCCACAGTCCATCGGGGCGTCCGAAGAACCTATGTGGGGTACCTTGATGTGATTTCCATCAAGAGGATACTATGTATGAAATGTAACCGGAGGGTCCACACTCCGTCCGGGCTTCCGAAAGACCTATGTGGTGGGTACTTTTATGTACATGTGATGGGTGGGACTCATTACATTTGTCATCATTGCATGGCATGGATTTATATGGTTTTGACATTACGATATTATTATATATGTTTTGTACTAACCATGTGTTAGCCATAACTGGACCTACTGGGTGCGTGGTTCTAACGCCCTACTTCTACCCTAGTTGATGATACAGGAAACAAGGGGAACGATGAACGCAAGAAGGGCCAGGCATAGGAGCTTGGATGATTTATTTTATATGTTTTGAATAAAGTTACTTATGGACATGTATTTGAGTAATTAATTTCCGGGAATGTAATAACTTAGATGGTTGGATGTTATTTTGATAATTATGGTATTTGAATGATGATTAAGGACTTGACGTACTTTGCTATCTGAATGGAATAGAACTTGGTTCTATTATGATTCCGCGAATATGATGTTATTATTCCGCATGTTTATATTGCTATGTGTGAACCATTTTCGTGGACTTAGTCCATGCACACATAGGGTTGGCCAGTTAAGGGTCGGACTTTGGAAGTTCGGACTTAGCTCGAGTTGTGACATCCCGCGCTCTATCACTCTACTCTGTTATAAAAAAAAAAATAGACTCTGATTTACCGGAAGAAGCGAGTGAAAAAGGGTGGGGCGTTACATTCTGTGATGTGGCCAGTAAAATCTTGTGAGTATGACTCATGATATTCAATAAAGTCAGAATCTGTGAAATCTTCTTTAGCCAGTTTTCCGCTCCGACAGCCTCTTCTCTCCCCTTGAACTAAGGAGGACGTTGTTGCTGGAAGTCCCTGACTATGCTCCTGTCATTGGTCCCGTTGGTGGTTCCATTCCCGTTCAAGTGTTGTTGGAGCACTGAAGTGACCACCACTTGAACCAAGTTTTGCAATTCAGGAGGCACCACTAGTATGTTCACTCTACTTTGTTCCTCCTCCTCTTGGTGGGATTGTTGTTCTTCCTCTTCATGATGAGATTGTCGTTCCTCCTCATAATAAGATTGTTGTTCTTCCTCATGGTGAGATTGTCGTTCTTCCTCATGATAAGATTGTCGTTCTTCCTCATTTCGAGGGTGTTCTACCTCCTTTTCACCCCCATTTAGGTTTTGTCGGGTATTCCTCCTTGGTCTTCCCCTTGGAGGCATCTTTCCCTAAGCCCAAAAAAAAAAAAATTAGACTTTGATTTGGGTGAATAAGCGAGTGAAAAAAGGGCGGGGCGTTACACGGAAGTCTTACTAAATTTAGAAACTTGTTGAATTCAAAAATTTCTATTTTTAGAAACTTTATAATTTCTATTTTTGAAATACTTCTACTTTTGGAAATTTCCATTTTAGGCTATTATTCAAAATTGGCAGTTTATATTTTTAAAAACTACAATTTTAGAAGGTTACCTAATTTAAAATTTTTCTTTTTAAAATATTTGAAATTCCAGAATTTATATAGATTTCGAAGTCTTACTAAATTTAGAAACTAGTTGAATTGGGAAATTTCTATTTTTAGAATTTTTGAAATTTTAGATATTATTTATATTTTTCAAAATACTGCTAATTTTGGAAATTTCTATATTAGGCTATTATTTAAAATTGGCAGTTTCTATTTTTAAAAAGTACAATTTTAAAAGGTTATCTAAATTTAAATGTTTTTTTTAAATATTAGAAATTCTAGAATTTATATAGATTTGGAAGTCTTACTAAATTTAGAAACTTGTTGAATTGAGAAATTTCTATTTTTAGAAATTTTATAAATTTAAATATTATTTTTAACTTTTGTTATACTTCTACTTTTGAAAATTTCTATTTTAGGGTATTATTTAAAATTGGCAGTTTCTATTTTTAAAAACTACAATTTTAAAAAGTTACCTAATTTTAAAACTTTCTTTTTAAAATAGAAGAAATTCTAGAATTTATATAGATTTGGAAGTCTTAGTAAATTTAGAAACTTGTTGAATTGAAAATTTTCTATTTTTATAAATTTTAAAATTTTAGATATTATTTCTAATTTTTGAAATACTTCTACTTTTGGAAATTTCTATTTTAGTCTATTATTTAAATTTGGCAGTTTCTATTTTTAAAAACTAAAATTTTAGAAGGTTGCCTAATTTTATAACTTTCTTTTTAAAATATTTAAAATTCTAGAATTATATAGATTTCGAAGTCTTACTAAATTTAGAAACTAGTTGATTGTGAAATTTCTATTTTTAGAATTTTTATAATTTTAGATATTATTTATATTTTTCAAAATACTGTTACTTTTGGAAATTTCTATATTAGGCTATTATTTAAAATTGGTAGTTTCTATTTTTAGAAACTAAAATTTTAGAAGGTTACCTAAATTTAAATGTTTCTTTTAAATATAGTAGAAATTCTAGAATTTATATAGATTTGGAAGTCCTACTAAATTTAGAAACTTGTTGAATTGAGAAATTTTTATTTTTATAAATTTAATAATTTTTGATATTATTTCTAATTTTCGAAATACTTCTACTTTTGGAAATTTCTATTTTAGGCTATTATTTAAAATGGGAAGCTTCTATTTTTAAAAACTGAAATTTTAGAAGGTTGATCATCCGATTATTTTGACCGTACATCCTTTGCTATCATCCGTTTGAATCTAACGAAGTAAATTATTGCACGGAGACCGGATTAATTTACCTAGAAAGATTCAAGTTTCGGGTTCGCTCTGATACCAACTGTAACGCCCCACCCTTTTTCACTCACTTTTTCCCGCAAATTTAGAGTCTATTTTTTTTTATAACAGAGTAGAGTGATAGAGCGCGGGATGTCACGACGCGAGCTAAGTCCTAACTTCCAAAGTCCGACCCTTAACTGGCCAACCCTATGTGTGCATAAACTAAGTCCACGAAAATGGTTCACACATAGCAATATCAACTTGCGGAATAAAAATCATAACCTGCGGAATCATAACATCAAAATTACGGAATCATAATAGAACCAATTTCTATTCCCATTGATAGCAAAGTACGTCAAGTCCTTAGCCATCATTAAAATACCATAATTATCAAAATTAACATCCAACCATCTAAGTTATTACATTCCGTAATCTAGATACTCAAATACAAGTTCATGAGTAATTTTATTCAAAACATATAAAATAAGTCTTCCAAGCTCCTATGCTTGGCCCGTCTTGCGTTCCTCGTTCCCTTAATTGCCGGTATCATCAACTAGGGTAGAAGTAGGGCGTTAGAACAACACGCAGAGTAGGTATTCCAGTTACGGCTAACACATGGTTAGTACAAAACATATATTATAACATAATATCCAAAACCATGTAAAATCCATGCCATGCAATGATGACAAATGCAATGAGTCCCACCCATCACATGTACATAAAAGTACTCACCACATAGGTCTTCCAGACGCCCCGGCGGAGTGTGGACCCCCGGATTCTTCCTGATGGAAAATCACATCAAGGTACCGCACATAGGTTTTTCGGACGCCCCGACGGAGTGTGAGCCCTCCGGTTACAAATCTTCCACCCGATGCCATGCATGAGATGCCAATGAAACACATGTTATTTTATAACATAAACATAGCATTGAAAATCCCTTTTGAAACATATCCAAACACATGCTATTTAAACAAATAACATAGCATTTAAAATTCATATAAAGCATATCCTTTGAAACATAAATTTCATCAAACATAAAATAAAACAAGTGTACATAAATCCATGGTTTCAAAGAGGTTGAATCCTACCAAAGACCGCTAACTTGTGCTTGCGTCTTTCGTCCAAGAATCGATCACCGATCGCGCACCGCTTGCGAGATCCCGTTACCTTATAATATAATAATAAATCAACACCAAGTCCCAATTGATTTACAAAGTTCTAAATCCATAAACAAAACCCCATAGGGTTCGGCCATACACCATGGCCGAAGCCATGGCTTACCATTTTCACACCTATTTACAAAATGCCATCCATGGCTATCATTCCATAATCCCATCTTTTCAATCATTAGAACAATTGCCTAAGTTAATGTTTGATCCACAAAACATCTCATGGGGTTCGGCCATAATGTATGGCCGAACCCATGATCTTTCAATTTAGGCAATATTTACCATTTTGCCACTAGCTTAGGTTCATGTCTTCCCATTAATTCAATCATCATATTAAATTCATACCATCCGTTTCCCTTGATTCATTAACACATAAACCTAGCCTATAGAATTAATTCATGGGGTTCGGTCATACATCATGGTCGAACCCTATGTCCAATATTTCCATATATTTACAATAATGCCATTCATGGCTAACCTTCCATTTTAATCAATTAAAGTCATAATATAGTTGGTGGGGTTCGGCCATACACCATGGTCGAACCTCACCCTTCTTTTCCATTCTTTCAATCCAATAATCAAACATAACATCCTTTCCAATTTATAAACCCTCTTTCAAACCAATCATTAACCTTGATCTATCATCTTAGCCATTATGGTTCAGCCATGCAATGGCCAACCCATATCCTTAATTAGAAAGTCCATATTTATCCAATAACCTTCCATAATTAAAACTTACTAAATTTGTCAACCTCCTTCCATAAATAGAGGTTTCCAAATTAAGTAAACCCTTCCATAATTAGATAGTTTCCACAAATAAACTACACCTCTCTATAATTGGAATACTTTTCAATTTTAGCAACCTTCTTTTCATACTTGGATGCTTTCTAATTTTAACAACTCTTTCCATACTTGGATGCTTTCTAATTTTAGCAACTCTTTCCATAATTGGAAGCTTTTCATAATTAAACTCACCTTTCCATAATTAGCAACCAAAATCTATCTCCATTCCAAAACAACCCCATGGGGGTTCGGCCATACACCATGGCCGAACCCTATGGTTCATGATCTTGACCATTAATTTAAAATCCATTAAAAATTCAATAATAACATCATCATAACTCCATGGGGTTCGGCCATACACCATGGCCGAACCCTATGGTTCAAGGTCCTTTCTTTTGAAAACTAATCAATGATCTTCCATTTAACCATTCATTAAACCATATCTTTCCATGGTTTCTAATCCATATTAATAACCCAAGGTTCATCTATTAGAATAACTAAGAATCCTTCATGGTTTTTTATTCCTCAAACCCATGAATTAAAACATGTCTAAGAAACCTCAAATCTGTAAAAATATTTGGTAGGGTTCGGCCATACACCATGGCCGAGCCTTACCCCTTATTTTCTATTAAAATTAAACCCAATGGCCATCCAATTTCCTTCCATGGTTTTCAATATTCATAACCCAACAAAATAAATCAATCTTTCCATTAAAATCATCAAAACTCATCTCCAATCTTCTTCCATGGGGTTCAGCTAAACACCATGGCCGAACCCTATGGTTCTTTATTTCAAAAAAAAATTATCAAATAAGATACTAACCTTTTTTCGATTCCTTACTCTTCCAATCCTTCTCATTTCTTCTTAATTTCTTCCAACCAAAAACGCCTCTTGCTGGCTGCCTTCTTCTTCTCCTTGCTCTTGCCGTGAGAGAGAACTTGAGAGAGGGAGAGAGAGAAATAAAACTCGGCAATCAAGAGTGTAAAATCGTGTGCCCTTGTTCTCCTCTCCTTTTATAATCTTCCCATTGTCCATAATTAGAAGGTTCTTAAGATAGCCAACCCCCTTAGGCCGTGTGCCCCTTGTGTTTAATTTTTAGTAATGGCCGACCTCCCTATCTTATTTAGATTGCACTTGCCGACCCTCTTATCTCCCTTTTAGTAACCTCCAATTCGGCCAATGCTAAAATAATAATAGCAATGCCGTGGGCCCTTTCCTTGTTTGCCATTGTCGAGTTTAGACTTCCCACTTTGGGAGAGTCCTAATTTAATTTTAGACACTTCCCTAATACTATTTTTAAATCAAGGGCAATACCCCCTTTCTAAAAGATCCCATGCGCCTATCATAGATTATGGAAATCCCTATAATCGGCCATACACATTTATTTAATAATTCACAAATTTAAAAGGATTATTTTCATACAAAATAATTAATTGAAAATCCTAAGTGTTACACTATAATTAGATACTTTCTAATTTCAATGTCCACCTTCCAAGAATAGGAACTTTCTAATATTAAACAAACTTTTATAATTAGATAGTTTCCTAAATTAGAAACCCTCTTTCCATTATTTGATGCTTTCCAATTTTAGCAACCAAAATATATCTCCATTCCAAAACTACCCCATGGGGTTCGGCCATACACCATGGCTGAACCCTATGGTTCATGATCTTGACTATTAGTTTAACTCCATTAAATTTTATCAATATCCCTTCCATGGGGTTCGGCCATACCCATGGCCGAACCCTATGGTTCCATTAAAAATTATTAACCTTATGTCCATATAATCCAATGCCTATGTAAATCCCAATTTCATAAATTTACTTGGTGGGGTTCGGCCATACACCATGGCCGAACCTCACTCTCCAAACATCATATTACATTATCAATGATCTTCCATTTAAAATCCTCCTAAAAACATAAGTATAAATCCATTATCTTCATGTTTGAAAACCCCATAAACTTTTTAATAACTTCCATGGTTTTCATTTTTAAAAACCCAATAAAATAAATCAAGTCTTTCCATGGGGTTCGGCCATGCACTATGGCCGAACCCTATGGTTCTTTCTTTTCCATTTAAATCATTAAACCCATCTCCAATCTTCCTCCATAAATGAATCCTTTAAAATTCCATAACATAACCCATATCTTTCGATAGGGTTCGGCCATCCTATGGTCCATTTTTCCATTAAAAATAACCATAGATCTTAAACAAAAATCGGAATTACTTACGGTTCCGCGACTCCTTCGGTTATCCTTCACTTGATCTTTCTCTTCCAATCTTTTTCTCCTTTCCCTTTGCTGGTCGAACAACCATCTTCTTCTTGCTCTTTGGCGAGAATGAGAGATTGAGAGAGATAGACAGAGAGAATTCGGATAGGGTGTAAACCTTGTGCCCTTGTCCCTCTCTCCTTTTATAATTTTCCTTTGATCAACATTTAGGTAGTGCTTAAGATAGCTACTCCCCCCTTTGGCCGTGCGCCCCTTGTCCATTTTAGCCATTGCCGACCTTGGCTTTTCACTTTGGGAAATTCCTAATTTAATCTCCAATTCATGCGTATACTCATGCATTGTCTATCTTTAAATTTCGGCCATACACACTTATTTAATTTTTCTCAAGATATTTTATCATATCTATGTGGATATGAAAATCCCACATAAGCCTATGCAACTCCTAAAATCTTTCATTAATTTCTTCCATGCGCATATCTTAGATTTATTAGCTAAAATTCGGCCAAGGCAATATATAATAATTCTCTCCATGCGCATAATCATGGATTGCATTACTAAATTAATTTCAGCCCATTTAATTTATTGAAACCAATTCCACAAACAATTGGGTTTTAATTGGGCCATGGCCCAATTCTTTACCCATCCATGATCCATATTTAAAATTCACAAATTTAAATGGGTAATTTTCATATATAATAATTAATTGAAAATCCGAGGTGTTACAATATAACCCTCTTTTTAAAATTTTCCTCTCGAAAATCGAGTGAAGTAGGGTTTCAAACATTTACCTAAATAGCTCAGGATGAGCTTTCTTCATTTCTGACTCGAGTTCCCATGTAGCTTCCTCAATGCCATGTCGATCCCATACTACTTTAACAACTTGGATCGCTCAGTTCCGCAACACCCTTTGCTCTGTGTCCACCACTCGGACAAGCTTCTCGACGTATGTCACGTCGCTCTGAACCTCTATGTCTTGTACGTTCAGTACGTGAGAAGGATCAGGATTATACTTTCTCAACATCAATATATGGAACACATTGTGTAAAGATGCCAACTGTGATGAGAGTGCCAATTGGTAAGCCACGTCCTCTATCCTTCTTATGATTGAAAATGGTCCCACATATCGTGGCGATAATTTCCCTTTATTTCCAAATCTCATGTGTCCCTTCCGTGGCGAGACTTTTAAGAACACCATGTCTCCCACTTCAAATTCAAGGAACCTCCGCCTTTTGTCAGCATAACTCTTCTGACGACTCTGCGCAGTCAATAGGTGATGCTGTATCAACTGTATCTGCGTTGTAGTCTTTACAACCAACTCAGGTCCAATTAGTGCAGGCTCACCGGCCTCTGTCCAGCACACTGGTGACCTACATGGTCTACCATATAATGCCTCAAATGGAGCCATCTGGAGGCTTGCCTGGTAACTGTTGTTGTATGAGAATTCTACCAACGGCAAGTGATCCTCCCATCCACCTTTGAAATCTAGCATGCATGCTCTCAGCATATCCTCCAGTGTATGTATTGTCCTCTCAGACTGTCCATCAGTCTGTGGATGGAATACTGTACTAATCAATAAATCTGTTCCCATGGCTGCCTGCATGCTCTGCCATACTCTGCCTGTGAATCAACCATCTTTGTCAGACACAATAGTCCGAGGTATACCATGCAATCTGATGATATCCTTGATATACCGCCGACCCAAAGTCTCAGATGAGTCTGTCATCTTGATGGGAATAAAATGTGAAGACTTCGTCAATCGGTCTACCACGACCCATATCGCATCGTTGCCCTTTGATGGCCTTGGCAAACCTGTTACAAAATCCATGGAGTTTGCTCCCATTTCCATTCCGGCACTGGTAAGGGTTTGAGTAACCCTGGTGGCTTCTGATGTTCTGTTTTAACCTGCTGACACGGTAGGCAATGAGCCACAAATTCTACCACATGTCTTTTGAGTCCGTGCCACCAGTAATGTCTTTTCAGGTTGTGATACATCTTAGTGTTGCCTGGATGAATAAAGAGTTTGGTCTGATGTGCCTCAACCAATAACTCTTTTCTGCAGTTCTTAGGTACATAAATCCTTCCTCAGAATAGAAGACCTTGTCCCGGTCGTAATTCCCATTCCGGTATGACTTCACCAGTAGACATCTTAGCCCAAATCTCCTCTACTTTCGGGTCTGTCCGCTGTTCATGTTCAATCTTGGTAACCATGTTGGACCATAAGATCATATTGTATATAGTCCCATGGTTATTGAGGTAAAGTTTAAATTCTCGAATGGTATTCAGCATCTCCCATTCTATCCTGATCAGACATGCCACTGATGCATGTGATAAACGGCTAAGGGCATCTGCCACCTTGTTCGCCTTGCAAGGGTGAAAACGAAGTGCGAACTCATAATCCGCCAGATATTCCATCCATCTATTATAACATAATATATAAAACCAAGTAAAATCCATGCCATGCAATGATGACAAATATGCAATGAGTCCCACCCATCACATGTACATAAATGTACCCACCATATTGGTCTTCCAGACACCCCGGCGGAGTGTGGACCTTCCAGAATCTTCTTGATGGAAATCACATCAAGGTACTGCACATAAGTTTTTTGGACCTCCCGACGGAGTGTGACCCCTCCGGTTATAAATCCTCCACCCCATGCCATGCATGAGATGCCAATGAAACACATGTTATTTTAATAACATAAACATAGTATTTAAAATCACCTTTTGAAACATAATCAATCCATGCTATTTTAAACAATTTAAACATAGCATTTGAAATTCAATAATAAAGCATATCCTTTGAAATATATTTTCATCAAATATAAGATAGAACTAGTGTACATAAATCCATGGTTTCAAAGAGGTGGAATCCTACCAAAGACCGTTCACGAGTCTTTGCGTTTCCATCCAAGAATCGATTACCGATCGCGCCGCTTGCGAGATCCCCTTACCTTATAATATAATAATAAATCAACACCAAGTCCCACTTGATTACAAGGTTCTAAGTCCATAAACCAAACCCCATGGGGTTCGGCCATACACCATGGCCGAACCCATGGCTTACCATTTTCGCACCTATTTACGAAAATGCCATTGTTCATAACCATAGTCCTTTTTCTTTGCTTAGGTTCCAAATCATCCATACATGCTTCTTTTAATCCAAAACACATAGTCCATAAAATAATTAATGGGGTTCGGCCATACACCATGGCCGAACCCAATGTCCAATATTCTCACATATTTACAAAAATGCCATTGGTTCCCTTATTCCTTTAAATCTACAATAACTAGACCCTATAAATTTCCTTAACCAAACAAGTCCATCAAACACAACTCATGGGGTTCGGCCATACACCATGGCCGAACCCATGATCCTCCACTTTGGCATCTAATTACCATTTTGCCACTACCTTCATCAATAATTTCATAACACATGTTTGTATCCTTCCCTTTATTTAAAAATATACAAAACATAACTCATAAAATAGGTTCATAATTCAATTCATCAAGCAGCCCTTAACCATAAATTAAAATGACATTTGATCCCTCAATTTGGACCATGGGGTTCGGCCATACACCTTGGCCGAACCCTATGGTGTATAGTTTCCAAATTAAACTCCACCTTTCCAAAATTGGAAGGTTTCCAAATTTAGATTTCACCTTCCAAAAATAGAACTTCCCCTTGTTAATCTCTCCTTCTATTATTAGAAGATTTCCATATTTAAACTTACTAAAATTATCAACCTCCTTCCATAAATGGAAGGTTTCCAAATTGAGTAAACCCTTCCATAACTAGATTGTTTCCATAAATAACTTACTCCTTTCCATAACTGGAGTGCTTTCCAATTTAGCAACTCCTTCCATAGTTAGAAGCTTTCCTTATTAAGCAAACACCTTCCATAATTGGAAACTCTCTAAATTTAGCAAACACCTTCCACACTTGGATAGTTTCCAAATTTAGACACCATCTTTCCATAATTGGATGCTTTCCAATTTTAGCAACCAATTCTAAAATTAGATAGTTTCCTATTTTAATCTCCATTCCCAAAACTACTCCATGGGGTTCGGCCATACACCATGGCGGAAACTTATGGTTCATGATCTTGGCCATTAGTTTAGATCCATTAAAAAATCAATCACCAATCTAAAAAATATTTGGTGGGGTTCGGCCATACACCATGGCCGAACCTCACCCCTTCTTTTCATTACTATTGATCCATTCACTTAGCCATAAAACAATCATGGTTCGGCCATGCCATGGCCGACCCATATTCTTTCATTGTCTTCTTGAATCTAAAACCAACAACCATCAAAGCTTTCTATGATCTAAAATCTAATAACATAAACCCAATGAAATAAATCAAATCTCTCCATGGTTTTCAATCTTCCAAAACCCATGAACTTCTTTCCATGGGGTTCGGCCATAGGGCCGAACCCTATGGTTCTTTCTTTTCCATTTAAATTATTGAATCATCATCCAAACTTCCATGGGGTTCGGCCAAACACCATGGCCGAACCCTATGGTTCTTTGGTTTCATAAATAAAATTATTCAATCAATATACTAACCTCTTTCCGATTGATTTCTTGCTCTTCTAATCTTTCTCCCTTCTTCTTAATTTTTCTCCAACCAAGAACCCTTCTTGTTGCTGCCTTTTCTTCTCTTGCTCTTTGCCATGTGAGAGATTGAGAGATTGAGAGAGATAGGGAGAGTTCGAATATGGGGTTGTAAAAACCGTGCACCCCCTTGGGTCTCTCCTTTTATTAAGCTCTCCTTAGTCCCATATTTAGAAGGCACTTAAAATGAACATTGCCCCCCTTAGACCGTGTGCCCTTGTGTTTCTATCTTAAAATTGGAGTGGCCGACCTCCCCTCCTTAATTTAAAACCTTCCCTTAATTCCAACCTTAGAAAGTTCTTAAGATAATCTCACCCCCTCCTTTGGCCGTGCGCCCCTTGTAGTATTTTTAGTCATTGCCTTATATGGCAATGCCGTGAGGCCTCATTGCTTAGATTAGCAATTGCCGACCTTGGCTTCCCATTTTTAGTAGTGTCCCACTCGGCCATAAGATATCTATTTAGAATAGGGTATGCGCATATCATTGATCATAATCTAAGTAATCTGTTAATTTAATTTAAGACAATATGCATTCCCTTTTAAAAAACATCACACGTGCATAATATAGATATTAATATCTCCATACACGGCCTTGCACAATCTTATTTAATTTTTGATAAAACCAATGCCACAATTTAATTGGATCCTAATTGGGTCATGGCCCCATTCCTTATCCATATAAGATCCAATCTAAAATTCACAAGAAAAATGGATAATTTTCATATAAAATAATAATTTGAAAATCTGATGTATTACAATTAAAAATTATTAACCTTATGTCCATATAATCCAATGCCTATGTAAACCCCAATTTCATAAATTTATTTGGTGGGGTTCGGCCATACACCATGGCCGAACCTCACCCCTCCAAACATCATATTACATTATCAATGATCTTCCATTTAAAATCCTCCTAAAAATATAAGTAAAAATCCATTATCTTCATGTTTGAAAACCCCATAAACTTATTAATAACTTCCATGGTTTTCATTTTTAAAAACCCAATAAAATAAATCAAGTCTTTCCATGGGGTTCGGCCATGCACTATGGCCGAACCCTATGGTCTTTCTTTTCCATTTAAATCAATAAACCCATCTCCAATCTTCCTCCATAAATGAATCCTTTAAAATTCCATAACCTAACCCATATCTTTCCATGTGGTTCGACATGGTCCATTTTTCCATTAAAAATAACCATAGATCTTAAACAAAAATCGAAATTATTTACCGGTTCCGCGACTCCTTCGGTTATCCTTCACTTGATCTTTCTCTTCCAATCTTTTTCTCCTTTCCCTTTGCTGGCCGAACAACCTTCTTCTTCTTGCTCTTTGGCGAGAATGAGAGATTGAGAGAGATAGAGAGAGAGAGTTTGGATAGGGTGTAAACCTTGTGCCCTTGTCCCTCTCTCCTTTTATAATTTTCCTTTGATCCACATTTAGGTAGTGCTTGAGATAGCTACTCCCCCCTTTGGCCGTGCGCCCCTTGTCCATTTTAGCCATTGCCGACCTTGGCTTTCCACTTTGGGAAATTCCTAATTTAATCTCCAATTCATGCGCATACTCATGCATTGTCTATCTTTAAATTTCGGCCATACACACTTATTTAATTTTTCTCAAGATATTTTATCATATCTATGTGGATATGAAAATCCCACATAAACCTATGCAACTCCTAAAATCTTTCATTAATTTCTTCCATGCGCATATCTTAGATTTATTATCTAAAATTCGGCCAAGGCAATATATAATAATTCTCTCCATGCGCATAATCATGGATTGCATTACTAAATTAATTTCAGCCCCATTTAATTTATTGAAACCAATTCCACAAACAATTGGGTTTTAATTGGGCCATGGCCCAATTCTTTACCATCCATGATCCATATTTAAAATTCACAAATTTAAATGGGTAATTTTCATATATAATAATTAATTGAAAATCCGAGTGTTACATGAGATGCCAATGAAACACATGCTATTTTATCATTTAAGCATAGCATTAAAAATCACATTTTGAAACATAACCAACATATGCTATTTTATCATATAAACATAGCATTTAAAACTCACATTTTGAAACCTATCCTTTGCATTATAAATTCATCAAAAATAAGATAAAACATTGTACATTCAACCCATGGTTTCAAAGAGGTGGAATCCTACCAAAGACCACTAATATTTTCTTGCGCTTCCTTCCGGTTACCGCTCACAATCGTACATACTTTGTGAAGTCCCATTACCTTATAACATATTAATCAATTAAAACTATGTCCCGTTTGATTTACAATAAAGTCCAAGCCCATAAAACACAATCCTCATGGGGTTCGGCCATAACTCATGGCCGAACCCATGATTCCTCACTTTCACCCTTTATTACAACTTTGCCATTGGGCTAATCTTTAGTTAATATTTCATTTTAATATGCCAAACATAGTCCCTATGTCCACCAAACAATTCCCATGGGGTTCGGCCATACACCATGGCTGAACCCATGGTCCATTGATTCACTTAATTACAATAATGCCATTATACATATCCATAGCCATTTACCATCCTTATTTTCATAAGGCTTATGTTCCAAAATAATCCATACAATAGTTCATGGGGTTCCGCCATACACCATGGCCGAACCGTATGTCCAATATTTTCACATATTTACAACTTTGCCATTGATTCCATCAACTTATGTTTGAGTTCCAAAACATAGGTCCATTAATTCTATTCATTCAAACATGGATCCACCAATGATCCACAATCATAGAATCATTTAATCATTCCTACATTTACTCGTATTAGATACATAATATTGGTTCATGGGATTCGGCCATACACCATGGCCGAACCCAGGATATCATGGTTCCATCCTTCTTCTTAATTTATTTAATAACTATACATCCATAATTGAACCATAGACTTGATTCATAAAATTGATTCATGGGGTTCGGCCAAACACCCTAGCCGAACCCTATGATGTCTAACTTTCCATTTTCATCAATAATCCATAATTAGAAAGTTCATAATTAGAAAAGCCATAATTAGAAACTTTCTAAATTTAATATCCATCCTCCCATTCTTTTATCTTTAGATCCTTTCTAAATTAAAATCCACCTTCCATTATTAAAAACTTTCTAATTTAATAAACAACTTCCATAAAAATAAATCCTAGTGGGGTTCGGCCATGGCCTCACCCATAGAGAAAATCCAACCTTTTCCATTCACTTTCTAAATTAATAACAACTTCCATGGGGTTCGGCCATACATGGCTGAACCCTATGGCTCAAAATCCTCTTTTAAAATCCATACAAAATATCCTAACCATCCACGGTTTTCAACCCATAAAAATTACCATGTCTTTCCATGGGGTTCGAACATACATATGGCCGAACCCTATGGTTCCATGTTCCCTCTTTTAAATCCAATTAAAACATCCTAACCGTCCAAGGTTTTCATCATTAAAAATCCATACATTAAATCAATATTCTTTCATGGGGTTCGGCCATGCACTGTGGCCGAAACCTATGGTTCATGCTTCCATTAGAATTATAAAAATCATCTCCCAATCTTCTTCCATGGTTCCTTATCTTAAACGAAAATATCAAAACCACTTACCGGTTCCGCGACTCCTCCGGTTTTCTCTCGGTTGTTCTTGCTCCTCCAATCCTTCTCTTCCTTGGTCTTTTCACTCGTCTGACTGCCTTCTTCTTCTCTTTGTTCTTGCTGTGAATGAGACTTGAGAGAGAGAGAGAGAGAGAAAATTCGGCTATGAATGTGTATGTACCATGCACCCTTGCTATGTCTTTCTTTTATAAAAACTTCCCTTGGTCCCAACTTAGAAGGTGTTGATATAGTAATTGCCATGCGCCCCTCTCCTTTGTCTTATAAACTCCACACAGTCCTATCTTAGAAGATAGCAATTGTCGTGCGCCCCTTGTTCCTTTTAGTACCTTCCCTATTATTACTCCTAATAAGGAAAGGACTCCTTTTTAAATGATCTATTATATACTCTTGGATATGGATATCTAAAATTCGGCCATGCAATATTTATTTAATTTTAGATATCTTCTTAAGATATTCTAGCATATCAATGTGGATATGAAAATCTCACATACATCTCATGCGCATATCCTTTTTAATTCAGCCCCATTTAAATTTTATTGAAACCATTTCCAAAACCGTTGGGTCTTAATTGGCCAATGACCCAACACTTTACCCATATAAAATCCATATCTAATACTTCACAAATTAAATGGGTAATTTTTATATATATTAATAACTTGAAAATCCAGGGTGTTACAATACAACCCTCTTTTTAAAATTTTTGTCCCGAAAATAGAGTGAAGTAGGGTTTCAAACATTTACATAAATAGCTCAGGATGAGCTTTTCTCATTTCCGACTCAAGTTCCCATGTGGCTTCCTCAATGCCATGTCGATCCCATATCACCTTGACAAACTGGATGGCTCGGTTCCGTAATACCCTTTGTTCTGTGTCCACTACTCGGACAGGCTTTTCGACATATGTCACGTCGCTCTAGACCTCTATTTCTTGTATGTTCAGTACATGAGAGGGATCAGGATTGTACTTCCTCAACATCGATATATGGAACACATCGTGCAAAGATGTCAACTGTGTTGGGAGTGCCAATTGATAAGCCAAGTCCCCCATCCTTCTTATCATTAAAAATGGTCCCACATATCTTGGCGATAATTTCCATTCTTTCTAAATCTCATGTGTCCCTTTTATGGCGAGACTTTCAAAAATACCATGTCCCCCACTTCAAATTCAAGGAACCTCCTCCTCTTGTCAGCATAGCTCTTTTGACGACTTTGCGCAGTCAATAGATGCTGCCATATCAACTTTATCTGCGCTGTAGTCTCTGCAACCAACTCAGGTCCAATCAGTGCAGCCTCACCGGCCTCTGTCCAGCACACTGGTGACCTACATGGTCTACCATATAATGCCTCAAATGGAGCCATCTGGAGGCTTGCCTGATAACTGTTGTTGTATGAGAATTCTACCAACGGCAAGTGATCCTCCCATCCACCCTTGAAATCTAGCATACATGCTCTCAGTATATCCTCCAATGTTTGTATTGTCCTCTCAGACTGCCCATCAGTCTGTGGATGGAATGTTGTACTAGTCAATAAGTCTGTTCCCATGGCCGACTGCATACTCTGCCGGTGAATCGATCATCTCTGTCTGACACAATAGTTCGAGGAATACCATGCAATCTGATGATATCCGTGATATACCGCCGACCCAAAGTCTCAGATGAGTCTGTCATCTTAATGGGAATGAAATGTGTAGACTTGGTCAATCGGTCTACCACGACCCATATCGCATCGTTGCCCTTTGAAGACCTTGGCAACCCTATAACAAAATCCATGGAAATGTGCTCCCATTTCCATTCCGGCACTGGTAAGGGTTTGAGTGATCCTGGTGGCTTCTGATGTTCCGTCTTAACCTGTTGACATGTTAAGCAATGAGCCACAAATTCTGCCACATCCTTCTTGAGTCCGTGCCACCAGTAATGTTTCTTCAGGTCGTGATACATCTTAGTGCTACCCGGATGAATAGAGAGTTTGGTCTGATGTGCCTCAATTAGTAACTCTTTCTGCAGCTCTTAGGCACATATATCCTTCCTCGGAATACAAGACCCTGTCCTGGTCGTAACTCCCATTCTGGTATGGCTTCACCAGTAGACATCTTGGCCCATATCTCCTCTACTTCCGGGTCTGTCTGCTATTTCTGTTCAATCTTGGTAACCATGTTGGACCGTATGTGTAACGCCCCACCCTTTTTCACTCATTTTTTCCCGTAAATTCGGAGTATATTTTTTTTTATAACAGAGTAGAATGATAGAGCGCGGGACGTCACGACGTGAACTAAGTCCTAACTTCCAAAGTCCGACCCTTAACTGGCCAATCCTATGTGTGTATGGATCAAGTCCATGAAAAATGGTTCACACATAGCAATATCAATATGCAGAATAAAATCATATCCTGCGAAGTCATAACATCAAAATATGGAATCATAATAGAACCAAGTTCTATTCCATTCAGATAGCAAAGTACGTCGAGTCTTTAATCATCATTATCATATCATAATTATTCAATAAGACATCCAACCATAGCAAATCCATCTAAGTTATTACAATCCGAATTCTAGATACTCAAATATAAGCCCATGAGTATCTTAAACAAAATATAAACTAAAAGCGTTCCGAGCTCCTATGCTTGTCCCTTCCTACGTTTAGCATTTTCCTCGTTTCCTGCATCATCCACTAAAGGGTAGAAGTAGGGCGTTAGTACAACGAGCCCAGTAGGTATTCCAATTAGGGTTAACACATGGGTTAGTACCAAAAATCCAGATATAATATATATCAAATCCAGTTATAATAAATCATTCCATACTTTCAAAGCATTGTATCCAAAACAGTGTATAAAAATAGAGATCCAATCATATCGATAAAAAACATAAACCTTGCATGATAATAAGACCATAATCATGCCGATGCAATGCCATGCCATGCTATCATATGCAATGAGTCCCGTCCATCACAAAATATAGGGTATACTCTTGATGGAATTCTCCTCATCAAGGTATCATCCTGGTGGAATTCTCATCACCAAGGTCTTCTCTTTTGATGGAATTCTCATCATCAAGGTATCCTTTAAAATCCATACTTTGGTACTTTCTAAAATAATAATTCTCTTCCATGGATCTAAAACCATATATCAAATCAAAGACATAGAATCACTTACCGGTTCTGCAACTCCTTCGACTTTCAGTCGGTTGATCTTGTTCTTCCAATCCTTCTCCTTTCCTTAGCCTTTTCTTATGTATGCCGTGAACCACTTTGTGTTGTTGTTCTTGTGCTTGTTGCAGCCTCTCTTCCTTTGATAATGATTGCCGTGAGACAACGTCTGAGAGAGAGAGAGAGAGAGAGGAAAATCGGCCTAAGGTATAGGTGTGCCATGTACCCCCTCCTTCTCTCCTTTTATTGATCTCCAATTAGCCAAGCTTAGAAGGTTCTTGAGATAGCAATTGCCCCTTGCCGTGAGCCCTTGTGTTCCCCCTTTTTTACACATATACCATATTGTAGATCAGTTTTAACCTTGTTAACTTCTGAATCAGGAAACGTGGTAAACTACAAAGTTGTAGCCCTTGAAGTTTTCTTTCCAATGCAAAAAGAATCAAAGCAATCGGACATTGGAGTGGAACTTTATAACCAAAATACTGAACATATATCAAACCTTCCTTATTTTTCTCCCTTTCTTATTTTCTTTCTTTTTCCTTAATTCCTGTTTAGAATGTGCTATGCGCCCTTGCTCCCTTCTTTAATTACCTCATGTCGTGTGCACTTGTTTGCCTCTTATAAAACCTTCCCTAAATCAAGAATAGAAAGTGTCATGCGCCCCATTCTTGTTGCCTCTTCCATTTTATTAAAATCTTCCTTAATTGCACTTCCCATTTTAATTTCCAACTTCTAAACTTAGAAACTTACCAACTTAATAACAATTCTCCATGTTTAGACACTTTCCAAATTTAGCTTCAATGTTTCCATATTTAGACACTTTCCAAATTTAGCTTCAATGTTTCCATATTTAGACACTTTCCAAATTTAACTTCAATGTTTCCATATTTAGACCCTTTCCAAATTTAGCATCTATATTTGCATATTTAGGCACTTTCCAAATTTAGTCATTGCCTTAATTAATCTCCCATTGGTTCATACTTAGAAGGTGCTATGCGCCCCTTTCCCTTTTGTTTTATAAAAACTTTCCTCTTAATTCTAATTAGAAGGTACCGATCCTCTATCTTAGCAATTCCTTTAATTCCACTCTTAACCAAGGAAAGTCCCTTTATAAAATGTTCTTATGCGCATTTACTTGGATATCCAAATCCACATTCGGCCATGCATCCTTTATTCTTTTAGATTAGAAAGTCCCATGCGCATATCTCATAGATTTCATATCTCCCACACGACCATGATAATCTATCTTATTCCAAAAATCTTTCCATGATCCCTCATTTAATTTTTTTATTGAAAACATTTACCAAAATCGTTGGGTCTTAATTGGGCAAAGACCCAACATTTACCCATCTTAGATCCATATAAAATTCATAATTTAAATGGGTAATTTCCGTGAATATTTATAATTTGAAAATCCGGGGTATTACAGTATGATCAATTGTACATACTCCCATGGTTATTGATATATAAATTGAACTCTCTTATGGTATTCAGCATGTCCCATTCTGTTCTGATCAAACATGCCACTGATGCATGTGATAAGCGGCTGACTACATCCCCTACCTTGTTCGCCTTGCCAGGGTGATAACGAAATGCGAACTCATAATCCGCCAGATATTCCATCCATCTACGCTGCCTCAGGTTGAGCTCTTTCTAATCAAACAAGTATTTCAAGCTCTTATGATCTTAAAACACTTCAAATTTCTCGCCATAAAGATAATGTCTCCAGCTTTTGAGAGCGAAGACCACTGCGGCTAGTTCAAGATCGTGCTTAGGATAGAGGCGTTCATGTATTTTCAATTGTCTTGAACCATAAGCCACCACACGATGAGTTTGACTTAGGACACACCCGAGTCCTTCTCCTGAAGCGTCGCATTCTACCTCATAACCCTTGCCTCTTTCGGCAAAATTAAGATAGGAGCCGTTGTAGTCTATTTTTTAACTTTTCAAATCTCTGGTTACACAAGTTTGACCACTCAAATTTGACTCCTTTCTGAGTGAGTCGAATCAGTAGAGATGCAATCTTGGAGAAGTCCATGATAAATTTCCTGTAGTAACCAGACAATCCCAAGAAGTTTCGGACCTCGGTTACATTATTTGGCTCTTTCCATTCTCCCACTGCCGCCACTTTAGCTGGGTCCATAGCTATGCCTTCTTCTGATATAACATGTCCCAAAAAGTTAACCTTGGGTAGCCAAAATTCACACTTGCTGGCTTTAGCATATAACTGGTTCTTCCTCAAAATGTCCAAAACTACCCTCAGGTGCTCAACATGTTCTTCCTGAGTTTTGGAATATATCAAAATGTCATCAATAAATACAATGACGAATTGGTCCAAGTAAGGACGGAAGATCCTGTTCATAAGATCCATGAACACAACCGGTGCATTGGTGAGTCCAAACGGCATGACTACAAACTCAAATAGTCCATACTGTGTTCTGAAAGCTTTCTTTTCTATGTCCTCTTCCCTAACCCGGATTTGGTGATATCCGGACATCAAATCAATCTTAGAGAAATGACTGGAACCTCTAATTAATCAAATAAATCATCGATCCTAGGTAGTGGGTACTTGTTTCTGACTGTCAGCTGATTCAGTTTTCGATTATCCACACACATACGGAGTGAACCATCTTTTTTCCTCACAAATAAAATCGGAGTTTCCCAAGCCGATGTACTGTTCTGAATGCACCCCAATCTAAGCAGTTCATCAATCTGCTTCTTTAACTCGGACATCTGTGCTGGTGCCATCCGGTAGTGTGGTAATGACACTGGTGCAGTGCCAAGGTACAACTTGATTTCAAAATTGATCTCCCTCATGGGAGGCAAGCTAGGGAGTTCTGTTGGAAATACATCCGCATAGTCTTTTACTATTTCCGGAAGTTCAGCCACCGGTTCCTTTTTTATTCTGATACTGTTCAATACCAGATGACTCAACCCTTCATGCAGTCTGCTTTGTTTGTCAGTACGCACCACATGTTGTTTTCCCTCAGGTGACCAAAATGTCATTCTTCGGCGATAGCAATCAATGTTGGCCTTAAAGCTAGCCAACCAGTCCATGCCGAAGATAATATAGTACTCTGTCATATCGAGTACCAAATAGTTGAACTCAAATCAGAGTCCAGCGAGTTCAGTAATCACTGCTGTGCATATAAGCCCCAATGATGTGCCTCCGACGGGGGATACAATGGTGAGTGATGTGGACAATTTTTGTACTAAAGTTCCAGTTGCAGATATGAAAGAGTGGGATGCTCCTGAATCAAATAATGCAAAGGCGTAGGAACTACTGACTACTACCATACCTTAAATCACAGAGTGATCCTCTGCTGCTGGAGGTGCTAAGGTGAATAACCGTCCAGATCCTGTAGGCGGCCGTCCCGCCTGGTTAAATGTTCTGCCTCCTCGTGAATTAGCTGGCCTAGTTGGTGTGCGAAATGATCCTCTGGTATTAGAGGGTTTGTTGAGTTGTGGGCATTCCCTATAACACCTCGGATTTTCACTTAATTATTTTGTATGAAAATAATCCATTTAACTTGTGAACATTAGTTATGGATCTTAAATTGGGTAAAGAGTTGGGTCATTGGCCCAATTAGGACCCAACGTTTTTGGAATTGGTTTCAATAAAAATTAAATGGGGTTGAATTTAATTATTTTTGCAATATTAAATAAATAAGGAAAGGGATAATTGAGCATGGCCGATTTTTAGGTTGCTTATCTATGAGTATGCGCATGACATATTTTTATTTAGGACTATCCAAAATGGGAATCCAAGGTCGGCAATTGCCATATCTATGTTGGGCACATAGATCATTTAAAAGAGGCAACAAGGGGCCCAATGCATTAGGGAAGTATCTAAATTAAAAGATTGCTTAGGCTATGATTAGTGTTATGAGCATAACACCTTCTAAAGGAAGGGCACACGGCAATGGCAAATTAAACAAAGGGCTCACGGCATTGCTATTGTTATTTTAGCATTGGCCGAATGAGAGGTTACTAAAGAGAGATAGGAAGGTTGGCAATGGCTTTCTTAAGCACCTTCCAAAGTTGGGACCAAGGAAAGGCTTTATATAGAGATGCATAGGAAGGGCACACGGTTTACTCTCCATAGCCGAATTTCTTCTCCATCTCAAGCTCTCATTCACGGCAACACATTCAACTTCAAGATCAGTTTGGTTTTGTGAAAGATCAAGGAGGAGAAGTGGAAAGAGGCTAATGAAGAGAAAGATTGGAAGAGCAAGAAGGAGTCGCGTAAACGGTTAGTATCTAATTGATAAATTTATGTGCAAGAAATTGAATTTAGATGTCAACATCTGAATTGGTTACAATTTACAGTCAGTTGGTTGTACAATTTGTTCTTTTTTGCAACCTTAATTGTGTCATGTTACCATGTCAATCCTAACACCCCCGACCCACCCCTCTTTTCATGTTTGATATAATTTGAATATTTCATTTGAATTTTTATTTTGCTTATGTTTTTTGGCTGTTTCCAAATCCATCATTTATGTTATTTTCTATGGTTATTTGCAGCAATATGTAGATCTATGGGGATAGAGAAGTGCTGGAGAGAACAGTCTAGGTACATTTAGTCATGTCCTTAAACAGGATCCATTTAAACACTGTATGTGGTACTTTTCATAATCCTGATAAACTTATAGGATTTTCTATGGTTACTATTTAAAATGCAAATTTCAGGAATTAATTGATTGACTTATTAGCCAAAGTGTCATTTAAATTTAATGTGAAGTATTTTCTATTAATTGATGGGATTGTTGATTATTTAATCTAACTTGTTTCCTAATTCGGATCTTCTACTATAACAAACAATGGAAATACATATCCAATCACCCAAAAAATAGTAAAATTAGTGTAAGGAAAGTGGGTGCAAAATCCCATTTTATACACATGTACCACCTTACATCTCAGTTTTGACCTAGTTAACATTCGAATCAGGACAAGCATAAACTATAAAGTTGTAGCCCTTGAAGTATTCTTTCCAACGCAAAAAATATCAAAGTAATCGGACATCGGCGTCAAACTTTATGACAAAAATACTTAAGATATGTCAAACCTTCCTTCTTTTTCTCCCCTTCTTATTTTGTTTCTTTTTCCTTAACTGACTTGACAAATTAAAAAATCTTCTTATACTGGCTTGTAAATTTCGAATTTCCTCATCATGTATCTTGAGATGAAGAAAATAGTCTTCACACATGTGGATTTCTTCATGCGTTTTTCTTAATGGGCTTAATAATTGGGCTTTTCAAAGTATGAAAAATCTAATAAATAATTTTAACACTTACAATCAATTCTAAAAATAACTAAATTGATCCAAACTCTCATAAATGGATTTAAATTAATTATTTTATGAATAAAACCCCAAAAATTGTGGTAAAATAATTATTAAAAATTCCAAGTTTCCAAAAATATCAACTTATGCCCATAAATTGCAAAATTTACCTTTTGAATTCTCATTTTTTTATATTTCCTTGTAAATCCTACAAAACGTCCAAAATCCCATTAATCATATCCAAAAACACACAAAAGAATGGGCTAACTATTCCAAATAGAAGGGTAAAATAGTCATTTTCCTGTGCTCATCAGTTTCTCTTCGAATGGATAGGGAATGACGCTTCACCTCATTAAGCAATGAAGCTTCAGGACCTTTGACTTCATGGACTTTTTTTATAATAGTGTTGCCAATAGCAACAACAACAATAATGGGACAGGTGATATTGGCCACAAGGAAGGAATACAAGACGAATATGGCTAATACATGGCACTGAGGTAGCAACATTCAACTTCTCCATAGCAGTGATGGTAGCTCCATGGAATCGAATAAGGAAGATGATAATTGAAAGGAGAAAGGGGGAATTTCAACACATGTTTCGCTCTCATGCCATACCACCCTTTTAGACTACTACAGACCTAGGCCTAAACTACTAGAGACTAACAGAAAGAAGTGAGACTCTGTGTAAGAACTCGGACCTCTAGGTTAAAAGACGTAGCTGAAACCTCTGGGTAACGGGAAGCATCCATTTCGATTTTTGCGCTCTCATTTCTACTAGTGAAATGGGAATTTTCAGGTCCATCGTCATTGCATTACCAGAAAGCATCTATTTCGATTTCTACGCTCTCATTTCTACTACTGAAATGGGAATTTTCAGGTCCATCTTCATTACAATACTTCTGATCTCCGTCTTCGTTGCCATTTTGATGTTCATTCCACGGTATGTCTTTCTTTTTATGATTTTTACCCATTACTCTTCTTTGCATTACTAACTGAATGTGATACCCACTGTTCCTTTTCGTATTTTGTTTTATGATTTTTCATTTTCTGCGAAATGAGATGATATATCACTGCTCTTCTTCGTATTTTGTTTTATGATTTCTCATTTTCTGCGAAATGAGAAGAGACTAACAGTGCTCTTCTTCGTATTTTGTTTTATGATTTCTCATATTTTGTGAAATGAGAAGAGAAGCGATGAAGGGAGAAGGAGAAGAGAGGCGATGAAGGGAGAAGGAAAAGATGGTGTTGGCTGGTCCGACATAGGAAATCAAAGTGTCACCATTTGTGCCAATGTTATCAGGACCGGACTATCTAACGAACCATTTTTGAGGCATTTTAGGTTCAACCGGGTTCAACCGGATTCAACCGGGTTCAACCAGATTCAACCATATTCAACAGGGTTCAACCGGGTTTAATTGCGGTTAAAGCCGATAAAAACCGGTCAAGTAATAATTTAATATAAATATTGTATAGAACATTAATATGAGTAATATTAATATAAATATTACAAATGACATTCAAACTCTGAGTAATATTAATATAAATATCACAAATAACATTCAAAGTCTAAGTAATATATCAAAACAGTGAAAGATATGTGATAAAAATAGTAAGAAACATTTAAATTTCAAATATATCTATTTTTTAAAAATAAAATTTTTTCAAATATTGTGAACCGCGGTTCACTATTTGCGGTTTTATATGGTTCATTGCGGTTTTTTGCAGTTCACAACTGTTTTTTACGGTATTTAGCGTAGGATTTGGTTTTTTCTTCTATTTAATTTAAGCAAGTGTAATCCACTGATTTTGGAGGGAACAATTAATTAATGAAAAAAATTCAACTCGTGGAATATTCACTTCCACTGTCTCACTCAATTTCGGTCTAATCCAGCTGAAACAAACAAAATCCCCAGATTCTAAAATCATGATTTGGACACTAATATTTTTGTTCTAGAGGGAGCACTAAGTAATTTTTTTTCAAAATACCGGTTTTACCCGTATATGTCTAGTACTGCCATGGAAGGAATGGGAAAAGAACTTGGTGCTGTGATGGAATAGATGGGAAAACAACTAAGGGATTGCCATTTTCCTCATCTTCCTCTCTTCCATCGATGGGAAATGGATGAAAAAAAAAGGTGGAGTGAAGAGAGAACGGAAGGAAATGAAGGAAGGGGAAGAGACCAAATTGAAAATGTAACGCCCGCCCTTTTTCACTCGTTTTTTCCCATAAATTCAGTGTATATTTTTTTTTTTAACAGAGTAGAGTGATAGAGCGCGGGACGTCACGACGCGAGCTAAGTTCGAACTTCCAAAGTCCGACCCTTAACTGGCCAACCCTATGTGTGTATGGACTCAGTCCAATAAAATGGCAGAATAAAATCATAAAACTGCGGAATCATAATCATCAAAATACGGAATCATATTAGAACCAAGGTCTAATCCATTCAGATAGCAAAGTACGTCATAATCATCAAACCAAAACATTCAACCATCTAAGTTATTACATTCCAAAATCTGAATACTCAAATACAAGTTCATGAGTAATTTATTCAAAGCATAAACTAGATCTTCCAGGCTCCTATGCCTGGTCCGCCTTAGGTTCATTGTTTCCCTGATTACCCGTATCACCAACTACAGGGTAGAAGTAGGGCGTTAGTACAACGCGCCCAGTAGGTATTCCAGTTACGGCTAACACATGGTTAGTACAAAACATATCATATAACATAGTGATATCAAAACCATATAAATCCATGCCATGCAATGATGACAAATATGCAATGAGTCCCACCCATCACCTGTACATAAATGTGCTTACCACATAAGTCTTTCGGTCGCCCTGACGGAGTGTGGACCCTCCGGAAATGTTCTTGATGGAAATCACATCAAGGTGATGCACATAGGTTTTTCGGACGCTCCGACGGATTGTGACCCCTCCGGTTATAAATCCTTCACCCCATGCCATGCATAAGATGCCAATGAAACACATGCTATTTTATAACATAAACATAGCATTGAAAAATCATCATTTGAAAAAAATATCCAATACATGCTCTTTATACAATTAAAACCTAGCATGTAAGATCACTTTTGGAACATAATCAATCCATGCTATTTAAATCAAGGTAAACGTAGCATTTGAAATTCAATAATAAATCAAATCCTTTGAAACACATTTTCATCAAAACATAAGATAAAAACAAGTACACAATCCATAGTTTCAAAGAGGTAGAATCCTACCTAAGACTGTTCACAAGTCCTTGCGTTTCAGTCCAAGATTCGATCACCGATCGCGCACCGCTTGCAAGATCCTGTTACCTTATGATATATAATAATAAATCAACATCAAAACTCACCTAATTATAAGGTTCTAAGTCTATAAACAAAACCCCATGGGGTTCGGCCATACACCATGGCCGAACCCATGGTTTACCATTTTTTTATACATATTTACAAAAATGTCACTGTTGGTAACCCTAGCCCCTTTTCTTTACTTAGGTTCCAAGTTATCCTTTCATGCTTCCAAAATACTCAATGCCATAAAAATAACTCATGGGGTTCGGCCATACACCATGGCCGAACCCTATGTCCAACATTCTCTCATATTTACGAAATTGTCATTGGTTTCCTTCTTCCTTTAAATCTTCCATAATTAGACCTTAAAAACTTCCCTAATCAAATAAGTTCATCAAATATAACACATGGGGTTCGGCCATGATGTATGGCCGAACCCATGGTTCTCCTACTTTGGTATCTTAATTACATTTTTGCCATTCCCTTCTCCATCAATTCTTATCATACATTGTACCCTTTTATTTTATTTAAAACTACACATAACTTAACTCATGACTTAGGTTCATAATCTGATTTCCTCAATCAGACTTTAATCTTGAATTATAGATACCTTTAATCTCTTAATTTTAGACCATGGGGTTCGGCTATACACCATGGCCAAACCCTATGGTGTATAATCTCTACCTTTCCTGTAACACCTCGGATTTTCAGTTAATTATTTTATATGAAATTACCCATTTTAATTATGAATTTTAGATTGGATTTGTATATGGATAAAGAATTGGGCCATGACCCAATTAGGACCCAATTGATTGTGAAATTGGTTTTATTAAAATTTAAATGGGTAGGATTAAATTGGTGGTGAATCATATTCAAATTTGAATAAAGGATCTTATGGCCGAATTTTGAATGTGAAATCCCTAGATTAGGCGCATGAAAAATATGTGGGATTGTAAATCCACAAATGATATTCTAGAATATTTGGAGACGGATTTTCTTAATCAAATTGGATTTGCATATCCTAAGAAAATATTCAAAAATCAAATGAGATTAAGCATGGCCGAATTTTGGAAACTAATATCTATAATTATGCGCATGGATTAATAGTCAAGGAAATTATCTAATTAAATAGAGATATAATTAAAAGAAGGTCTTAAATTGAGCAAGGGAGATCGGTAAATCATTAAACAAAGCAAGGCCACACGGTATTGCCATCTAAGGCAAGGTAAGTCGGCCATGGTTAAATAAGGAAGGTTTGATATATATGTCTAGTATTTTGGTTATAACTTTTCACTCCTACATCCGATGGCTTTAATTCTTTTTGTGCTGGAAAGAAGACTTCAAGGATTAAAACTTTGTAGTTTACCATGTTTTCTGATTCGGAAGTTAACAAGGTTGAAACTGAGATACAATATCGTATACGTGCAAAACAAAACGGGAAACACAAAGGGCGCACGGCTAAGGGGTGCTCATCTTAAGAAATTTCTAATGTGAGACTAAGGAGAACTAATAAAAGGAGAGGCAAGGAGGGGGTGCAAGGTTTTTACAACCCCATTATCAAGTTTATTATTCTCTCTCCCTCTCTCAATTCATCATTCTCTTTCACGCCAAAAGTAAGAGAAGAAAGGGCAGCAACAAGAAGGAGGTCTTGTTTGGAGAAAAGCAAGGGGAAAAGAAAAGAAAATTGGAAGAAGAAGAAACCAGCAAGGGTTGTCCGACCAGCAAGAAGAAAAGATTAAGAGCAAAGAAAAGGATCGGAAGAAATAACTGAAGAAGCGCGGGAACCGGTTAGTTGTTTGATTTATATTTTGTTTAAAAGATATGCTTATTTTTTTTAATGGAAATACATAGGTTAGATATGGTTTATTTTATTGGGTTATTAATAATGAAAAACCATGGAATCATGAACCATAGGGTTCGGCCACAATGCATGGCCGAACCCCATGTAAGAAGATAGGTTTAATGTATGATCTTTGTAAGCCAATGTATGATCGGTTTTGGATTTACTTGGTGATGGATTAAATGAAAGGATTTTGGAGATGCTTAATGGAAGGTCTTCGGCTATATTTATGGGTTCAAAACCGTGAAAGGATACTGATTTAATGTATGGATTTAAATGATGGAAAACCCTAGACGGATAGGTGTGTTTAATTGGATTTAAAAGATGAGATATTGGAACCATAGGATTCGGCCATAGTGCATGGTCGAAGCCCATGGATGAGGATTCATAAATTAGAAAGCATACTAATTTTGGAAAAGGAGTTCTAATCTTAGAAAGTTTCCATTTATGGAAAGTTAGAATCTATATATGGAAACCTTCCATTTATGGAAGAAGTTGTTAAATATGGTACAACCATCTAATTTTGGAAGGTGTTTCTAAATATGGAAAGTTATGCACCATAGTGTTCGGCCAAGGTGTATGGCCGAACCCCATGGACCAAGTTAACTTAGAGATTGGTATAAATGGCAATAATGTACATTGGTTTCAAACATGAAGATTATGGATCTATGTTTAGGGATTTTAAAAGGGATTTTGAAGGATGAATTCCATGGAAAGAATAATGTTTTATTTTAAATAGATTTGTGTTGATGCTTTCTTAGATGCATGAAAACTATGGAGGGCTATGTTGTTTGAATTCATTTAAAAGAGAACCATAAGAACCATAGGGTTCGGCCATGGTGTATGGCCGAACCCCATGGAGTGGTTATGCTATTTTGAATGTTTGTTAATTATTTTTGGAAGGTGGAGTTCTAATTTAGAAAGATCTAAGAATAGAAAGAAGGGATTGTTTTTGGTAGATGGATTTGGAATGGAGAATAAAATAAGAAATTATCTAATTTTAGAGGAGTTGCTAAATTGGAAAGCACTCCAATTATGGAAAGGAGTATGCTATTTATGCAAACCTTCCATTTATGGAAGGAGGTTGATAATTTTAGTAAGTTTAAATATAGAAATCTTCTAATAATAGAAGGGGAGATTAACAAGGGGAAGTTCTATTTTTGGAAGGTAAAATCTAAATTGGGAAACCTTCCAATTATGGAAAGGTAGAGTTTAATTTGGAAACTATACACCAAAGGATTCGGCCAAGGTGTATGGCCGAATCCCATGGTCTAAATTAAGGGATCAAATGGCATTTTAATTCATGTTAAGGGCTGATTGATGAATCGAGTTATGAACCAATTTTTGGGTTCAGGTGTCAAGGATTAAAGGATTATATTATGAATTATTTTATCCATTATTATGGAACTTAAGCCTTATGGAAATAAGGGAGGTAAAATGACTATGGATAAGTATAGTGGCAATTTTGAAATTATGAGGAAATATTGGACATAGGGTTCAGCCATGGTGTATGGCCGAACCCCATGAAGTATTTAATGGACTTGGGGTCTTAGGTCATGTTTGTTTATGAATCAATATATGGGAATTATTTGGTGGACTTGGGATTTTTATGTTACGGTTATGAACTTGTAAATGGGACATGTTTGGGTCTATGTATGAATTAAATAAATGGTTTACCAAACCAAGGGATGAAGGGTGAAAAGAATGGAAAAATAGATATAATGGCATAAATAAGTAATTAAATGAATAAATTCTACGGAGTGGCAAGATTGTAAATACTTGCTAAAAATAGAAGTTTAGCCATGAATGGCATTTTAGTAATTATATGAATTAATGGACCAATATTTTGGGACCTAAAACTTAGGTGACGAGACCAATGGCAATTTGGTAAATAAAGGGTAAAAAATGAGGAATGGTGTATGGACTTAAAATATTGTGAATCAAGTGAGACTTGGTTTAGATTTATTATTATATATAAGGTAACGGGATCTCGCAAGCGGTGCGCAATCGGTGATCGACTCTTGGACGAAAACGCAAGGATTTGTGAGCGGTCTTAGGTAGGATTCCACCTCTTTGAAACCATGGCTTATGTACTTTGTTTTTATATTATGTTTGATGAAAATATGTTTTCAAGGATATGTTTTATTAAATTGAATTTCGAATGCTATGTTTAATTGTTTAAAATAGCATGGGCCAATTATGTTTCCAAGGATGATTTTACATGCTAAGTTTATTTATATAAAGAGCATGTGTTGGATGTGTTTTCAAATGATGATTTTCAATGCTATGTTATGTTATAAAATAGCATGTGTTTCATTGGCATCTCATGCATGGCATGGGGTGAAGGATTTATAACCGGAGGGGTCACACTCCGTCGGGGCGTCCGAAAAACCTATGTGCAACACCTTGATGTGATTTCCATCAAGAAGATTTCCGGAAGGTCCACACTCCGTCGAGGCGACCGAAAGACCTATGTGGTAGGCACATTTATGTACAGGTGATGGGTGGGACTCATTGCATAATTGTCATCATTGCATGGCATGGATTTATATGGTTTTGATATCACTAAGTTATATGATATGTTTTGTACTAAGCATGTGTTAACCCTAATTGGAATACCTACTGGGCGCGTTGTACTAACACCCTACTTATACCCTTTAGGGATGATGCAGGAAACGAGGAAAATGCTAAACGCAGAAAGGGACAAGCATAGGAGCTTGGAACGCTTTTAGTTTTATATTATGTTTAAGATACTCTGGGATTTATATTGAGAGTATCCAGATTTTTAGAATGTAATAACTTAGATGAAATGCTATGGTTGGATGTTTTATTTGGATAATGATGATTGTGATTTTTATTGACTAAGTACTTTGCTATCAATGGAATGGAACTAGGTTCTATTATGATTCCGCAAGTTGTGATTTTTTTTCCGCATGTTGATATTGCTATGTGTGAACCATTTTAGTGGACTGAGTCCATGCACACATAGGGTTGACCAGTTAAGGGTCGGACTTTGGAAGTTCAGACTTAGCTCACGTCGTGACGTCTCGCGTTCTATCACTCCACTCTGTTACAAAAAAAAAAATAGACTCTGAATTTATGGGAAGAAGCGAGTGAAAAAGGGCGGGGCGTTACATTTCCATAATTGGAAAGTCCCCAAATTTATATTTCACCTTCCAAAAATAGAACTTCCCTTTATTAATCTCCCCTTCTATGATTGAATATCATATTCCATTAATAACAAAGTTTCCAAAAACTAAACCCTAGTGGGGTTCGGCCATACATTGTGGCCGAACCTCACTCATGTCAATTAATCCCTTCATTCAATTAGGTTCAATAATCAAGCCCTTACCTTCCATTCTTGGAATGGTTTCCATAAATAACTTTTATGGTCTTTAAGTAGATACTTTCTAATTTTAATATCCACTTCCAAGAATGGAAACTTTCCTAAATATGTAACCTCCTTTCCATATTTGGAAACACCTTCCAAAATTAGATGGCTTTACCATATTTAACAACTTCTTCCATAAATGGAATGTTTCCATATATAGATTCTTACTTTCCATAAGTAGGAACTTTCTAAGATTAGAACTCCTTTCCAAAATTGGAGTGCTTTCTAATTTAGCCACCCCTTCCCTTAATTAGATAGTTTCCTATTTAATTTCCATTCCAGATTACCCCATGGAGTTCGGCCATACACCTTGGCCGAACCCTATGGTTCATGATCTTAGCCCTTGGTTTAGATACATCAAAACCAATCATCACTTTCATAAAAGTTTGGTGGGGTTCAGCCATACACCATGGCCGAACCTCACATCTCCTTTTATCATTTTGGATCCCAAAGCTTACCCACAAAACATCATGGTTCGGCCATACCAAGGCCGATCTAATGTCCATCCAATTTTTCTTTAATTATCATCAAACTCCTCCATGGATTTTCATCATTTAAATTTGTTAATCTAAACCATAAATCCCCATGGTTTTCATTATTCAAACCATTATGAAATAACCATGATTTCCATGATCCAAGATCTAAAATATAAACCAAATCAATGAATCAAGAACACACCATGGTTTTCAATCTTTAAAACCAATTAACTGAACACATCTTTCAATGGGGTTCGGCCATGCACTATGGCCGAACCCTATGGTTCTTTTGATTTCATAAATCGAATTATAACATTAAACACTTAAATACTAACCTCTTCCTTGATCTTCTAATCTTTCTCCCTTCTTATTTTTTTCCTCCAAACAAGAACACCTTCTAGTTGCTGCCCTTTCTTCTCTTGCTTTGGCGTGGAAGAGAGTGATGAATTGAGAGAGGGAGAAATAGAATAAAACTTGCTAATGGGGTTGTAAAAATTGTGCACCCCCTTGGGCTTCTCCTTTTATTAAGCTCTCCTTAATCCCACATTAGAAATTTCTTAAGATAAGCAACTCCTAGCCGTGTACCCCTTGTGTTCCCCGTTATTGCACATATACTATATTGTAGCCCAGTTTCAACCTTGTTAACTTCCAAATCAGAAAAATTGGTAAACTACAAAGTTGTAGCTATTGAAATCCTTTTTCCAACAAAAAAAGAATCAAAGCAATCCAATATCAGAGTGAAAAGTTATAACCAAAACACTGGACATATATCAAACCTTCCTTATTTAACCATGGCCGACTTTCCCTCTTTAATTAGCCATATCCGACTTTCCCTTGCCTTATTAAGACTTCCTTTAATTCTTATTAGCAAGTAATATACGCATAACCCTAATCATAATCCAAATATTCTTTTAATTTAATTCATAGATATTTCATCACTTTTTAAATATCTAGCATATCATTGTAGATTTAAAAATCCTACATATCTCTCATGTGCATAATATGTAAATTACTATCTAAAATTCGGCCAAGATAATCTTTATTTGATTTTTTTTTAACATCTACTTGGATATTTCAAATCCACTACTCGGCCATAATATCCTTTATTCAAAATTGGGTATGATTCACCACTAATTTAATCCTACCCATTTAAATTTTAATAAAACCAATTCCACCATTTGTTGGGTCTTAATTGGGTCATGGCCCAATTCCTTATCCATATAAGATTTAATTCTAAAATTCATAACTAAAATTAAATAAATAATAAACTGAAAACCCGATGTGTTACAATATAATTCTCTTTTTAAAATTTTTGTCCGAAAATCGAGTGAAGTAGGATTTCAAACACTTACATAAATGACTCGGGATGAGCTTTCCTCATTTCTAACTCGAGTTCCCATGTAGCTTCCTCAGCGCCGTGTCGATCCCATACTACCTTGACAAACTGGATCGCTCGGTTCCGTAACACACTTTGTTCTGTGTCCACTACTCGGACAGGCTTCTCGACGTATGTCACGTCGCTCTAAACCTCTATGTCTTGTACGTTCAATACGTGAGAAGGATCAGGATTATACTTTCTCAACATAGATATATGGAACACATCGTGTAAAGATGCCAACTGTGATGGGAGTGCCAATTGATAAGCCACGTCTCCCATCCGTCTTATGATAGAAAATGGTCCCACATACCTTGGTGATAATTTCCCTTTCTTTCCAAACCTCATGTGTCCATCTGTCTGCGGATGAAATACCGTGCTAATCAATAAATCTGTTCCCATGGCCGATTGCATGCTCTGCCATACCCTGCCTCTGAATCGACCATCTCTGTCAGACACAATAGTTCGAGGTATACCATGCAACCTGATGATATCCTTAATATACCGCAGACCCAAAGTTTTAGATGAGTCTGTCATCTTAATAGGAATAAAATGTGCTGACTTGGTCAGTCGGTCTACCAAGACCCATATCGCATCGTTGCCCTTTCATGACCTTGGTAATTCTGTAACAAAATCCATAGAGATGTGCTCCCATTTCCACTCCGACACTGGTAAGGGTTTGAGTAACCCTGGTGGCTTTTGGTGTTCCATCTTAACCCGCTGACATATTAAGCGATGAGCCACAAATATTGCTACATCTCTTTTTAATCCGTGCCACCAATAATGTCTTTTCAGGTCGTGATACATCTTTGTGCTGCCCGGATGAATAAAGAGTTTGGTCTGATGTGCCTCGACCAATAATTCTTTTCGGCAGTTCTCAGGTACATATATCCTTCCTCGGAATGCAAGACCTTGTCCTGGTCGTAATTCCCATTCCGGTATGACTTCACCATTGGACAGCTTGGCCCAAATTTCCTCCACTTCTGGGTCTGTTTGTTGTTCCTGTTCAATTTTGGTAACCATATTGGACCGTATGTTCATACTGTACATAGTCCCATGATTGTTGAGATAAATTCTAAACTCCCGAACAGTATTCAGCATCTCCCATTCTGTCCTAATCAAACATGCCATTGGTGCATATGATAAACGACTGAGGGCATCCGCCACTTTGTTTGCCTTACCAGGGTGATATCGCAGTGCGAACTCATAATCTGCCAGATATTCCATCCATCGGCGCTGCCTCAAGTTGAGCTCTTTCTGGTCAAATAAGTATTTCAAGCTCTTATGATCTGAAAACACTTCAAATTTCTCACCATAAAGGTAATGTCTCCAACTTTTGAGAGCGAAGACCACTGCAGCTAGTTCAAGATCGTGCGTAGGATAAAGACGTTCATGTATTTTCAATTATCTTGATCCGAATGCCACCACACGATTACCTTGACTGAGTGTACACCTCAGTCCCTCTCCTGAGGCATCACAATATACCTCGTAATTCCTGCCTCGTTCCAGCAAAACTAGGATGGGAGCAGTGGTAAATCTCTTCTTCAGCTCTTCAAACCTTCAATTGCACAAATCCGACCATACATATTTGACTCCTTTCTGAGTGAGTCGAGTCAATGAAGATGCAATTTTAGAGAAGTCCATAATAAATTTCCTTTAATAACCCGCCAATTCCAAGAAACTACGGATCTCAGTTACATTCTTTGGCGCTTTCCAGTCTCTTACTGCCTCTATCTTAGCCGGGTCCACAGCTATGCCTTCTTCCGATATAACATGTCCCAAAAAGTTGACCTCAGATTGCCAAAATTCACATTTACTGGCTTTAGCATATAACTGGTTCTCCTCAAAATGTCCAGAACTATTTCCAGGTGTTCAGCATGCTCTTACTGAGTCTTGGAGTAAATCAAAATATCATCGATGAATACAATAACAAATTGGTCCAAATAAGGACAGAAGATCCTGTTCATTAAATCCATGAACACAGCTGGTGCATTAGTGAGTCCAAACGGCATGACTACAAATTCATATAGCCCATACCGCGTTCTGAAAGCTGTCTTCTGTATGTCCTCCTTTCTAACCCGAATTTGGTGATATCCGGACATCAAGTCAATCTTAGAAAAATGATTGGAACCTTTAAGTTGATCAAATAAGTCATCAATCCTGGGTAGAGGGTATTTATTTCTGACTGTCAGCTAGTTCAGTTTTCGATAGTCCACACACATACGGAGTGACCCGTCCTTTTTCTTTACAAATAATACTGGAGCTCCCCATGCCGATGTACTGTTCCGAATGCACCCCAATCTAAGAAGTTCATCAATCTGCTTCTTTAACTCAGACATCTCTACTGGTTCCATACGGTAAGTGGTAATGACACTGGTGCAGTGCCGGGATACAGATTAATTTTAAAATTGATCTCTCTCATGGGAGGCAAACCAGGGAGTTCCTTTGGAAAGACGTCTTCATAGTCTCTTACTATTTCTAGAAGTTCAACCACCGGTGTCTTGTTGATTTTGATAATGTTCAACACTACATGATTCAATCCTTCATGTAGTCTACTTTGCTTGTCAGTACGCACCACATGTTGTTTTTCCTCGGGCGACCAAAATGTTACCCTGCGACGATAACAATCAATGTTGGCCTTAAAGCTAGCCAACCAATCCATGCCGAAAATAATATCATATTCTGACATATCAATCACCAAATAATTGAACTCAAATCTGAGTCCAGCAAGTTCTGTATTCAACGTTGTGCATATAGTCCCAATGATGTGTCTTCGACGGGGGATACAATAGTGAATGATGTGGACAATTTTTGTACCAACGTACCAGTAGCAGTTACAAATGCAGCAGATATAAATGAGTGTGATGCCCCCAAATCAAATGATGCAAAGGCGTAGGAACTATTGACTACTGCCATACCTTGTATCACAGAATGATCCTCTACTGCTGGAGGTGTTAAATTGAAAACCAGTCCAGCTCCTGTAGGTGGCTGCCCCACCTGATTAGCTGTCCTGCCTCCACGTGAATTAGCTGGCCTCACTGGTGGACGAGATGAGCCTCTGGAGTATGATGGTTTGTTGAGTTTGGGACACTCCCTCTTAAAATGACTAGGCTGATCACAATAAAAGCAATTGTTCCCACTTTTGGGAGCCTGTGCGACTGAGGCAGATGGGGAGGGATGGTTGGGACGGAAGCCCCCAGTTGACCCTGTAGATGGTGCGGGTCTACTAAAATTTTGTCAGAACCTCTTGTTGGGCTGGAATGTACCCCTCCCACTCGGAGCTCGGCGATTGTCAAACCGCGTCGACTCAGCCAATTCCCACTCTGCAATTGTGGCCCTGCTGACCACTTCTGCCAATGTGGGTGCCTTGAATATAGTGACCTTGGCCCTTATGTTAGGCCGAAGACCCCGTTCAAACTTCCGTGCCCTTCGATGCTCAGTATCCACCATATAGAATGTATACACAGATAGACTGAGAAACTCTTGGTGGTATTCTGCCACAGTCATGGTACCTGTACCAAAGATAGAAAAACCTGTATCTGTCGTTCCTTCTCTTCCTCGGGAAAATAATGTTCCAGAAAGGTAGCTAAGAACTGTTCCCAAGTCATGGCAGTCCTTTCTCCTTCCGGTATAAGTGATCGCTGCTTCTCTATCACCTCCCACCACTTACCAGCATCATCAATTAGCTGTGATGTGGCCAGTAAGATCTTGTGAGCATGATTCGTAATATTCAGCAAAGTCAGGATCTGAGAAATCTTCTTTAGCCAGTTTTCTACTCCAACAGCTCCTTCCCTCCCCTTGAAGTAAGGAGGGGGCTGTTGCTGGAAGTCCCTGACCATATTCCTGTCATTGTTACCATTGGCTATTCCATCCTCATTCAGACGTGGTTGAAGCACTGAAGTAACCACTGCTTGAACCAGATTTTGTAACTCAAGAGGCACTGGTGGTATGTTAAAACTGCTTTCTTCTTCCTCGTGATAAGAGTAATCTTCATCAGAGTGAGAGCGTTCTTCCTCACGATAAGAGCGTACTTCCTCCTAACGAGAGTGTTCTTCCTCATCACCCCCATTTGGGTTTTGTCAAGTAATTCTCCTTGGCCTTCCCCTTGGAGCCATTTTTTTCCTAAGCCATTGAAAACATCAAGACTTAGTATCTATTATACAAAATTTTGTATTTCCTACCTATTGGGGAAAATTTCCAAATAAACACACTTGATTTTGTTTTATTTCCGGGGAAATACATCCTGTGTTGCTACGTTTGATAATCCAATTATTTTGACCGTATGTTCTTTGCTATCATCCATCTGAGTCTAACGAAGTAAACTAATGCACGAGACCGGCTTAATTTACTCTAAGAGATTCAAGTTTCGGGTTTGCTCTGATACCAACTGTAACACCCCGCCCTTTTTCACTCGCTTTTTCCCGTAAATTCAGTGTATATATATATATATATATATATATATTTAACAGAGTAGAGTGATAGAGCGCGGGACGTCACGACGCGAGCTAAGTCCGAACTTCCAAATAATCTTTTAATTTAATTCATAGATTTTCATCCCTTTTTAAATATCTAGCATATCATTGTGGATTTAAAAATCCCACATATCTCTCATGTGAATAATATGTAAATCACTATCTAAAATTCGGCCAAGATAATCTTTATTTGATTTTTTTAACATCTACTTGGATATTTCAAATCCACTACTCGGCCATAATATCCTTTATTCAAAATTGGGTATGATTCACCACTAATTTAATCCTACCCATTTAAATTTTAATAAAACCAATTCCACCATTTGTTGGGTCTTAATTGGGTCATGGCCCAATTCCTATATCCATATAAGATTTAATTCTAAAATTCATAACTAAAATTAAATAAATAATAAACTGAAAACCCGAGGTGTTACAAATCCAACCTTTCTCAGTTAACACAAAGGGAATTTCTACAAAAAGTAAAGGGGTAGATATAAATCTTGACTTTATTGATGACCCCTGTGAAACAAAAATCAAAAGAATAAATCAAATCATTTCCAACAAAGAAGATTATGTAAAAGGTTTAAAAAATGAAATTAAATCTGTCCAAATAACAAAAGAATTAGAGAAAAAAGAATTTAAAACAAAATTAGAAGAATTCACAAAATAGATTGAAGAAGAATGGTGTTCTGAATTACCATCAGCCTTTTGGAATAAAAAAAAACACATAGTAGGATTACCATATGCAAAAGATTTTAATGAAAAAGATATTCCTACTAAAGCTCGTCCATCCCAAATGGATGCTGCTCATTTAAAACTTTGCCAAGAAGAAATCAATGATCTTCTGAAGAAAAGATTAATTAGAAAAAGCAAATCCCCTTGGAGCTGTACAACATTTTATGTTGAAAAGGCCGCTGAAATCGAAAGAGGAGTTCCAAGATTAAACAAAGTCTTACAGTATATTAGGTATCCAATACCTAATACCAAAGTATTCTTAAAATTTGATTTAAAATCAGGATTCTGGCAGATCTAGATAAAAGAAGAAGATAGATATAAAACTGTATTCACTGTTCCAATGGGGCATTATGAATGGAATGATATGCCTTTCGGATTGAAAAATGCTCCATCTGAATTTCAGAATATTATGAATAATATCTTCTCGTCTTACACCCAGTTTGCCATTGTTTACATTGATGATATTCTTATCTTTTCAGAATCTGTGATACAACATTGGAAACACTTGGGTATTTTCAAAAGAGTCATAAAAGAAAATGGATTGGCTTTATCTAAAAGAAAAATGAATCTCTTTCAGCAAAAAATCAGATTCTTAGGATTTGAGATCCAAGACAGAAAAATAACTCTAACTAATAGAGTTATTCAATTTGCTGATAAATTTCCAGATGAAATTAAGGATAAAAATATGCTATACAGATTTCTTGGATGTCTAAATTATGTTGGATTTTTCTATCAAGATTTGGTATAAGATAGAAAACTTCTCCAAGAAAGGTTGAAGAAAAATCCTCAGGAATGGTCTATCCACCACACTAATGCAGTAAAAAATATTAAAAAAAGAGTTAAAAATCTTCCTTATAGATGTTTATCTGACCCAGAAGCTTTCAAAATAGTTCAAACTGATGCTTCTGATGTCGGATATGGTGGAATCCTCTTACAACAAAAAGACTCAAAAGAAGAATTAATAATATTTAATTCTGGATTATGGAATGAAGCACAAAAGAAATATTCAACCATCAAAAAGGAAGCTTTTGCCATAGTTATTTGTGTGATGAAATTCCAACATGATTTATTGAACAAAGAATTTCTCATCAGAGTGGATGCTAAAGCAGCAAAAAAAATTCTAGAAAAATATGTCAAAAATCTTGTCTCTAATCAAATATTTGCTAGATGGCAAGCCATTTTATTAGTTTTTGAATTTAAAATTGAATTTATTAATAGAAATTCTAACTCTCTCCCTGACTTTCTTACTAGAGAATTTCTTCAGGGACGACAAAATGGCAAGTAGATTTTCTCCGTTCATGCAGAAAAAAGGGCAAGAGAAATTGGCAGATCAAGAAGAAAGCCAAAAGGGTTTTACTCCAACAAAAGACCGAAGTCAATCAGAATTATATCTTTACACCGGTAACAGAATTCTTGTTACTTCAGATTGTCTTATAGAAGAAAGATCTATAGAAGATAATGTTTATTTTCTCTTTGGCAAGGGGCTTCATTTTTATTCCCCTGGTAAAAGAAAAATCAGAGATTGATATCTCAATATTTTACATCAGACGAAAAGTGTCGTCATCTTCCACAATAAGAATGCAAATGGTATTATCACCTACTCAAAGTTCACTATTCTCAAAATCCTTACTGAGGAAGATTGGGATGGTCCTTTGTACATGACAAAAACAGTCCAATTATACAATTCGACTGAGTTCTTTAATTATTAGGACTATATTGATGCATGAAAATTTGCTTTGATGTGGCAAAATCGCCAGTATAATCATTCCTGGTTCATCAGATTCAAAGAGGAAAGCCCTGATGTCACTCCCATTCATCGTAATTTCCCATCATGGTTTCTCTTCACTTGGTGGTCATACTTTTGTGCTTCTCAGAGAATATTTCCTGATAATTTTCATTATTTATTTATTAAGTTCTGTGAAGTAGAAGAGTTCCATACATTTTCCAGTGGAAGTTTGAAGTAAAAAAGATTTTTTTCTATCTTCTATCTTTATACCAGACTTTTTACCAAAAATGGGGGCCAAAAATTGAAAATGATACTTATGAGAGAATCCTGAATCAAATCTCTCCTCCTGTTAAAGAATAAATTCCTCTTCCTGAAGAAAAACCTTTTGAGAATGAAATGATCATGGCTGATCTCTTGGCCAAAAAGATTGCCAGAGAAATTGCTAGAGAAAAATCTCCTGAGCCAATGGACATGTCTGTTGATTCCGTCAATTTTGAAGAAAAGATTAAACAAATTTGAGAAGAATATCTCCCAAAGAAAAAGGTTGATGATCATGATTGGGATAGTAATCATGATGCAAAAGAAAATCTTGATGATGAAGTTGTGCTCCTTAAAAATCTCCATCCTCGGTGGGACCCTGACTCTCATATTAATCCTGACGGATCAGTTTTTGAATACCTTCGTGGTGTAAAGTTTTAGTATTCTTCAGTAAAAGACAAAGGAAAAGAAAAAGTAGTTGAAAATGAATCTCGGTTAGTTGAATTATTTCGTAAAAATTCTGCTAAAGCAAAATAATTAATGAAAAAGAAGATTTGAGATGATTCCTGTCAGTGTAGATCCTGTCCTGTTGGTATCAGAGCCAGTGGAATCATCTCTTTTTGGTGGGGGTATATTGCTAGAGTTATGCTGAGAAGAAAAGTTGCTAAAGATGTCTTCCTTGCTGAGAAAAAAATATACAACTTTTCTTCTCAGCACAACTTTTCTATTCCTAAGAAGAAAAGTTGTACTTTTCTTTTCTTCTCAGCAATGAAGACATCTTTAGCAACTTTTCTTTTCAGCATAACATCTAACAATATATCCCCACCAAAAAGAGATGATTCCAAATGGCTCTGATACCAACATTCACAGGATCTACAATGACAGGAACACCTCAAATATTCAAATCTTCTTTTTCATTAATTCTTTCGCTTTAGCAGAATTTTTACAAAATAATTCAACTAACCAAGATTCTTTTTCAACTTCTTTTTCTTTTCCTTTGTCTTTTGCTGAAGAATACCAAAACTTTCCACCACGAAGGTATTCAGAAACTGATCCGTCAGGATTAATATGAGAGTCAGAGTCCCACAGAGGATGGAGATTTTCAAGGGGCACAACTTCATCATCAAGATTTTCTTCTGGATCATGATTACTATCCCAATCATGATCACCAACCTTTTTCTTTGGGAGATACTCTTCTAAAATTTGTTTAATCTTTTCTTCAAAATTGACGGAATCAACAGACATGTCCATTGGCTCGGGAGATTTTTCTCGAGCAATTTCTTTGGTAATCTTTTTGGCCAATAGATCAGCTATGAGCATTTCATTCTCAAAAGGTTTTTCTTCAGGAAGAGGAATTTCTTCTTTAACAGGAGGAGAGATTTGATTCAGAATTCTCTCATAAGTATCATTTTCAATTTTTGACCACCATTTTTGGTAAAAAGTCTGGTACAAAGATGGAAGATCGAAAAAGTTCTTTTTTACTTCACACTTCCACTGGAAAATGTATGGAATATGGAACTTTGCAAAGAAGCGAAGAACATTAAATGCTTCACAAGGAACTTTTTCTTCTACTTCACAGAACTTAATAAATAAATAACAAAAATTATCAGGAAAGATTTTCTGAGAAGCACCAAAATATGACCACCAAGTAAAGAGAAATCATGAAGGAACACTACGGTGGATATGCATGACATCAGGACTTTCTTCTTTGAATCTAATGAACCAGGAATGATTATAGTCCCAATAATTAAAGAACTCAGTCGAATTGTATAATTAGACTGATTTTGTCATGTACAAGGGACCATCCCAATCTTCCTCAGTAAGGATTTTGAGAATAGTAAACTTTGATTAAGTGATGATACCATTTGTATTCTTATTGTGGAAGATGAGGACACTTTTCGTCTGATGTAAAATGTTGAGATACCAATCTCTGTTTTTCCTTTTATCATGGAAATAATAATGAAGCCCCTTGCTAAAAAGAAAATAAACATTATCTTCAATAGATCTTTCTTCCATAAGACAATCTGAAGTAACAAAAATTCTGTTACCGGTGTAAAGATATAATTCTGATTGACTTGGGTCTTTTGTTGGAGTAAAACCCTTCTGGCTTTCTTCTTGATCTGCCAATTTCTCTTGCCCTTTTTTCTTCATGAACGGGGAAGAACTACTTACCATTTTGTCGTCTCTTAAGAAATTCTCTAGTAAGAAAGTCAGGGAGAGAGTTAGAATTTCTATTAATAAATTCAATCTTAAACTCAAAAACTGATAAAATGGCTTGCCATCTAACAAATATTTGCTTAGAGACAAGATTTTTGACATCTTTTTTCCAGAATTTCTTTTGCTGCCTTAGCATCAACTCTGATCAGAAATTCTTTGTTCAATAAATCATGTTGGAATTTCGTCACACAAATAACTATGGCAAGAACTTCCTTTGTGATGGTTGAATATTTCTTTTGAGTTTCATTTCATAATCTAGAATTAAATCTTATTAATTCTTCTTTTGAGTCTTTTTGTTGTAAAAGGATTCCACCATATCCGACATCAGATGCATCAGTTTGAACTATTTTGAAAGCTTCTGGGTCAGATAAACGTCTATAAGGAAGATTTTTAACTCTTTCTTTAATCTTTTTTACTGCATTAGTGTGGTGGATAGACCATTCCTGAGGATTTTTCTTCAACCTTTCTTGGAGAAGTTTTCTATCTTATGCCAAATCTTGATAAAAAAATCCAACATAATTTAGACATCCAAGAAATCTTTATAGCATATTTTTATCCTTAATTTCATCTGGAAATTTATCAGCAAATTGAATAACTCTATTAGTTAGAGTTATTTTTTTGTCTTGGATCTCAAATCCTAAGAATCTGATTTTTTGCTGAAAGAGATTCATTTTTCTTTTAGATAAAGCCAATCCATTTTCTTTTATTACTCTTTTGAAAATACCCAAGTGTTTCCAATGTTGTATCACAGATTCTGAAAAGATAAGAATATCATCAATGTAAACAATGGCAAACTGGGTGTAAGACGAGAAGATATTATTTATAATATTTTGAAATTGAAACGGAGCATTTTTCAATCCGAAAGGCATAACATTCCATTCATAATGCCCCATTGGAACAGTGAATACAATTTTATATCTATCTTCTTCTTTTATTTGAATCTGCCAAAATCCTGATTTTAAATCAAATTTTGAGAATATTTTGGCATTGTTTAATCTGTTTAGCAAATCCTGAGTATTAAGTAAAGGATACCTAATAGATTGTAGGACTTTGTTTAAAGGTTCATAATTGATTACCAATCTTGGAACTCCTCTTTCAATTTCAATGGCTTTTTCTACATAGAATGCCGTACAGCTCCAAGGGGATTTGTTTTTTCTAATTAATCCTTTCTTCAGAAGATCATTGATTTCTTCTTGGCAAAGCTTTAAATGAGCAGCATCCATTTGAGATGGACGGGCTTTAGTAGGAATATTTTTTTCATTAAAATCCTTTACATATGGTAATCCTACTATGTGTCTTTTTCTATTCCAAAAGGCTGATGGTAATTCAAAACAGCATTCTTCTTTAATTTGTTTGGTAAATTCTTCTAATGTTGTTTTAAATTCTTTTTTCTCTAATTCTTTTGTCATTTGGACACATTTAATTTCATTTTTTAGTCCATTTATGTAATTTTCTCTGGTGAAAATAACTTGATTTATCCTTTGGATTTTCGTTTCACAAGGATCATCTATAAAATCAAGATTTATTTCAATCCCTTTGATATTTGTAGAAATTCCTTTTGTTGTTACAGAAAAGGGTTGGATTTGAAGAATAAATTGAGATCCGAGGAGTACATCAATAACAATATCTTCTGAAATAATAAAGGGTGAAGTAACACAAACTCCTTTCATGCAAACATGAACATTTGAGATTTTTCTTTCTATGGAAATAGTCGTTCCATTAGCAGCTGAAACAAATTGTTTTGATTCACTCGTAAATTCAATAGGAACGATTCCAAGTCTGATAATATTTAAGTTTGCACCAGTGTCAATTATGGCATTAACAATCTTTTCAAAGTTTTTTATTTTTATTTTTACCTGAACTCTCCACTGTTGGTAAATACATTTTGTAGGAATTACACCAATAGAGTTTTTGATAATTTCTCCTTTAATTCTTTGGACAAATTTTTCTTCATCATATTTTTCAATGGCACCATCATTTTCTAACCAAGTTAACCTTTCATCAAGCTCATTTTGTTATTTGGTTAACTCAATCCTTAATTCACGGAGTTCTTTCTTCTGATCATTTAATTCTCTTTGTAAATCTGAGAGAGTTAAGGGTTTATTTATAGTATGAATTTTTTCTGCTCTATTCATAAGGTCAATCATGGAATAGGTTGGTGTGTGAAATGTTTCTTTCTCCTTTATCCTTTTTGGATAATATGGTGTTTTTTCACCATTTTCATTTTCTTCAAAGGAAATTTTTGGTTGTGAACTTTCTCCTTCTTCTTCCCCCCCCCCCCCGAATTTTGAAATTTGATTTAAAAATTAAACTTTTTCTCTGGATCTGGTATGTTATCAACCATTTCTATAAGTAATTTTTGAGGGGCAGTGAGAACACGAATGTGGATACCAAGCATCAGATGGTATCGACCATTCTCCATCAGATTCTTCATCATCTGAATGACATGTACATGATTGGAATTGTTTGATGAGCTGAATCTGAGGACTATCTTCTTCAATGTCAGTTGATGAATCAGATTCATATTCTTCTGAGGAACTTGAATCAGATTGTTCTTTTTTAGTATTTTCCTCTTCAGTTTTTGTATTGACTTTTCTAAGTTTCGTTTTAAAGGGATTGTCTTTTTTGAAGCATTTACTTGATTAATGACCCTTTTTCCCGCAAGTGTAACAAGTTGGAACATTTTCTTTTATGTATTTCTTTTTGAAATATTTTCTAGATTTTCTTTTGAATGGACTGAACTCATCGGATTTTCTATGTTTTTTATATCTTCCGGGTTTATATTTTCTTACCATTTTGTTTCTTCTATCCGGAGTAAATCTAGAACGCGAAGGTTTTCTCTTTGATTCAGGTGTTTGATCTAAACCAAACTAGAAACAAAAATCTCTAATTCTTTATCTCCAGAATATTTTCTCAGTTTTTCAACTTGTTTACTGATCTTTAAATCAGTACAAAGATTCATGCCAACTTTGTTAATTCTCTGTATAATTCCTCCGAACGTCAGCAAACTGTAATTAATAGTACCATGCATTTCTTCTCTCAAGGAATTACGCACCTTTTCAGCAAATAGGGGTGGTAATCCTGAAATAAATCTTTCTTTCCAAATATCAGAATTACAATCATTGAGTTGGTAAACTTTTGATAAGAATATATCTCTATACCAACGAAATTCTCCTAAATTTCTACATCTCAAGTGATGTAATTGCTGTCTATTTTTCTCCTTAATTAGAGCAATTCCTCTAGTGAATTCATTGAGGATGCATAGAAGCAAGACACTAACACAATCAGATTGAATTTCCCAATTATCAGGGACTTGACTAGTACCTGCTTCAAGCTTAACATTGGGGTCAACTAAATTTCCTGTGGTTTTGTCTTTATAAAGGATTCTTCCAAATTAATCCATTTTGACAGCACTCTCTATTTCAAGTCTTTGAGCTCCAGTTAATCCATAATTCCACCATCCTCTTAATATTCCATTGAAAGAGGTGGTTATCATGAGAAAGATATTTCTTGGAGTATTTCGTCTGACTTCACAAGCATTACAGTATATTAACATACTGTGAACCATTTGGATGATTTGATATTCTGTTAATCCATCTAAGTTCTACTCATATAAAGAATTTCCTGAATACATTAATTTTGAGGTGTAGCAGTGTGGAGCCTCTTCGAGTTGTAGATCAAGAGGGGTTGTCTAGGATAATAATTCTTTGTCTCTGACAATTTTACCTGGGGATTCCATTTCGTTAGACGATTTATTAATAAATCCTCTGAAGCAGAGACTCTTAGGATGCTAAATCCTTTTCCTCCCATATTGAGGCTTTCCATCCTATTGGATAATTCTTTTTGCATTTCGTCTGTCATCATGAATGGTCCTTCTTGCAAAATAATCCCTTTAGATAATTGTCTGGGAACATATACTGCATTGGCAGAGCTTTCTTCTAATTTTTCTTCTTTATCTTTATTGAATTCGGGTTTTGATTTGATTGTTCTTTCTGTCCGATCTGTTTTTTCTCCAATGGTTAATAGACATAGATTGGTATAATTGTTTTGTTCAATTATATCTCCAATACCTATACCTATGTCTTTAGCATTTGGGTCTGATTTTGATTCATAAATAGATGCATTTTTTACAGGCATGGCATAATTCTTGGTTTCTGTATTAGGGACAGAAATATCAAGTTTCTTCCAAGGTGGGTGAGATTTATCAACTTCTTTTCCTTCAGTGTCTTTCCAAGTTCTTGTTGTTTTTCTTATAACTCTTATTTGTTCTGGGCTTTGAATTTCTTTTTCTTTGATTTTCCCTTTTCTAAAATATTCCATAAACCAATCAAAGAAAGGTATATTTCTTTCTTCTTCCTCCATTTGGAAATACCATAATTCTCTCATCTTATCCTTTTCTTCTGTGTTAAACTTTTTAAAGAACCAATCTTTTAAAGAATGACTTTTCAAATTTTCTCTAAGATATGGTTTATCAATTTCAAATTTTTTGACAGGTACTTCTTCTGGCTTTTGAATGCTAACCATTCTTATGGCTCCTTGGAGGAAATCACTTTCACTTGGGTTATCGGTTTTTTTGATGAAGTTCTTTTATACATAGGGTGTTCGATTCCACTTTCTTTGTTTCTAAAAACTTTTTGATCCATTTCTTCCTTTTCACTACTCCTTTGGTCATCATCTATTTCTTCTAATTTAAAACTTTTTCTTCCTTCTGTATAACCGGCAAAACTTCTCCTAGCTTTTTCCATTTTTCTCCTAAAATTGACTTCAACATTTCCATTTGGTAATTTGACTATACTTTGTAAATCATCTGTTATTTCATTTACTCTTGGGGTGACATCTTCTATTTGCCAATTTCCTAGGAGAACAACTTCTTCCCAGCTGATGACTTTTGGGATAAACACATTATTGTTAAAGTTTGTTTCCATGAGAACTGTAGTTTTTTCTTTATCAACCTTATCTCTATAGGCTATCATGGGAAAGACAGAGATCATGGATTTGTAAAACACACGTTTAAATATAGCAAAATGTTTACTTCTTGGACTCATCTTTAATCCTTTACTTTGAAATCCAATGGTTGCACAATCAAGAATATCATCATCATGAGCATCAATTGTGATATTAGGAAAGTAGTTAAAATAAACAGGTCCATGACAGAGACTTGATTCGATCATAGCATAAAGAGAATCATCAAACTCATCATGTCTCTGATCTCGCACATAAGCACACACAAAAACATTTAATCCTAATCGAAATAGTGGTTTGATTCCTACCTGAATTAATCCTATGTGTTGGTAGTTGTATTTGGTTCTGATTTGTTCAAACTATGTGAGGATAACAAACTAAACGAACTGAACGAACTCAAAAAACTGGACCAACTGGGCAAATTGGATGAACTGGACAAACTAAACAAAGCAGATAAACTGGAATAATTGGACCAACAAGAGGAATTGTATGAATTCGATATAATGGACGAACAGGAAGAACTGGACCAACTGGACGAAGGAAACATACTGGGCGAGCTGGAAAAAATGGACAAACAGGATAAACTGAACGAATTGCAAAATCTGGATGAATTGGTCAAACTGGATGAACTGGACAAACTGGACAAACATAACAAACTAAACGAACTGGGCGAACTCGAAAAACTGGACCTTAGTACCAACAGGACAAATTGGACGAACTGGACTAACTGGATGAATTGGAGAAACTGAAGAAACTGGACAAACTGGACGAATTGGACCAACTAGATGAATTCGAAGAATTGGACATAATGGACACACTGGACAAACTTGACAAACTTAACAAATTGGACAAATCGGACGAATTGGACCAACTAGAGGAATTGGAAGAATTTGGCATCGTGGATGAACTGGACAAACTTCACGAACTGGACCAATAGGACCAACTAGAGGAATTGGAAGAATTGGAAGAACTGGACCAATTGGACGAATTGGAGAAACTGGACGAACTGGACCAAGTGGACAAATTGGACGTATTGGACAAACTGGCCAAACTTGACGAACTGGGAAAACTAGACGAATTGGATAAACTGGACGAACTGGAGGAACTGGAGGACCATAACAAACTGGACGAACTCGAAAAATTGGACAAATTGGACCAACTGGACAAATTGGACGAACTGGACAAACTAAACAAATTGGACAAACTGGACGAATTGGACATTTTGGACAAACTGGACGAACTAGAGGAACATAACTAAGTAAATGAACTGGATGAACTCGAAAAACTGGACCAACTAGACGAATTGGACGAACTGGACAAAACTAACCACATTAGACAAACTGGACGAATTGAAACAACTAGAGGAATTGGATGAATAGGACATAATGGACGAACAGGACAAACTGGGAGAGCTGGAAAAAAATGGACAAACAGGAAAAACTGAACGAACTTGACAAACTGGACGAAGTGGAGAAACTGGGAGAACTGGAGGAACATAACAAACTAAACGAACTCGAAAAACTGTACAAACTAGACCAACTGGACAAATTGGACGAACTGGACAAACTAAACAAATTGGACGAACTAGACGAATTGGACCAACTAGATGAATTGGACGAATTGGACATTTTTGACAAACAGGAAGAACTGGACTAACTGAACCAATGAGACATAATAGGCAAGCTGGAAAAACTGGACAAACAGGACAAACTGAACGAATTGTAAAAACTGGACAAATTGGACAAACTGGACGAACTGGACGAACTAGAGGAACATAACTAAGTAAACGAATTGGATGAAATCGAAAAACTGGACCAACTGGACAAACTGGACAAACTCGAGGAATTGGACAAACTAAACAAATTACACAAATTGGACGAATTGAACCATTTAGAGGAATTGGAGGAATTTGACATATTGGACGAACAAGACAAATTGGGTGAGTTGGTAAAAATGGACAAACTGGACAAATTGAACGAATTGGAAAATCATGACGAATTGGAGAAATTGGACGAATTGGAGGAACATAACAAACATAACGGACTGGACAAACTCTAAAATCTGGACAAACTAGACCAACTGGACAAATTGGACAAACTGGACAAACTTATGAACAGGGCCAATAGGATGAACTAGAGGAATTGGACGAACCGAAGCAACGAGACATACTGGGCGAGCTGGACAAACTGGGCAAATAGGACAAACAGAATGAATTGGAAAAACTCGACGAACTAGATGTTAAGGATGAACTGGACGAATTAGACAAACTGGATAAACTGAACGAATTGGAAACACTCGACGAATTGGAAATACCATAATTCTCTCATCTTATCCTTTTCTTCTGTGTTAAACCTTTTAAAGAACCAATCTTTTAAAGGATGCTTTTTCAAATTTTCTCTAAGATAGGGTTTATCAATTTCAAATTTTTTGACAGGTGTCTTTTCTAGCTTTTGAATGCTAACCATTCTTATGATTCCTTGGAGAAAATCACTTTCACTTGGGTTGTAGGTTTTTTTCGACGAAATTCTTTTATACACAGGGTGTTCAATTCCACTTTCTTTGTTTCTAAAAAAACCTTTTGATCCATTTCTTCTTTTTCACTACTCCTTTGGTCATCATCTATTTCTTCTAATTTAAAACTCTTTCTTCCTTCTGTGTAGCTAGCAAAAGTTCTTCTGGCTTTATCCATCTTTTTTCTAAAGTTAATTTCAACATTTCCATTGGGTAATTTAAGTGTGCTCTGTAAATCATCTGTTATTTCATTTACTCTTGGAGTGATGTCTTCTATTTGCCAATTTCCAGGGAGAACAACTTCTTCCTAGCTGATGACTTTTGGTATACACATTATTATTAAAGTTTGTTTCCATAAGGGTTGTAGTTTTTACTTTATCAACCTTATCATTATCGGCTATCATGGGAAAGACAGAGATCATGGATTTATAGAACACACGATAAAGTATAGCAAAAGGTTTACTTCTTGGACTCATTTTTAATCCTTTGCTTTGGAATCCAATAGTTGCACAATCAAGGACATCGTCATCATGAGCATCTACTGTGATGTTTGGGAAACAATTAAAATAAACAGGTCCATGACAGAGACTTGATTCAATCATGGCATATAGAGAGTCATCAAACTCGCCATGTCTCTGATCTCGCACATAAGCACATACAGAAACATTTAATCCTAATCGAAACAGTGGTTTGATTCCTACCTGAATTAATCCCTATGTGTAGGTAGTTGTATTTGGTTCTGATTTGTTCAATAATTCTTCTTTCAAGGATTTTGATTGTTTGTTTCCCTCCAGAGAGGGAAACAATTTTCTCAACAGTTTTAATGTGATAATCATTCTGTTATTCAAATGTACCATTGCTATATATTTCTGTTACAGGCAAGGCTAGCATATTCCAGTTGGATATGGCTTGGTCAAAGTTTTCATACACCTTTTCTTAAGAATTTTTTGTTTTTTCTGGATATTCTTTTTCTAGACTATTAAGAGGGAAGCTAGTCAAAGCTGATTGGTATGATGAAGAAGATGAAGTAGACCTATTAAAAGGATGCTGAATGATTTAAACCAATTCTTAAAAAGTTTTGTTTTTCCCTTAGAATTTTCCATCTTTGTAGCTCGTAAAAAGTAGAAAGAGTTCTGTCAATGATTTACAACCCTTAATGCCTGATCACGGCCATAAGCGGGACTTACAACGCGACCACACTCTTTGGAAGATAAACGAGGTACAGAAGTGGAGAATAAGAAGGAAAATAAAAACTCTAAAGAGACTTGGATAAATCAACTAGGTTAAAAAATTCAGATCCTGGATAATAGATATAGTTCACCTTGCAAACACAGATTAAGCTCAAGATAATAATTCTAATTCTTCATTCAAAAGGTTACAATATTCTCTTACACGATTACATAAGGATACTAACATAGATCTCCTAATAGCATGTACGCAGATAACAAGGTATCTTCCTGCAGCTATATTTTCATCTATTTGTCGGATAGCATTTTCTAATCTTTTAAGCTGATTTTCATGACGTCTGAGATCACACAATAATTCTTCTCTCCTAACAGAACGAGGAGGCATCTCAGAAAGCCATTGCCTGTAATTTTGATTCTGTCCTGAATATTTCTAGTTGGAACACCGTATAAGCTTGAATTAAAATAATCCTTCTCCTTTCAAACTGGTGATGGCGAGTATTATTTCTGTGGATGCAGATTTGCAAATGTCTTCTTATATTTTCCAACAAGTTTTCAATTTTTCTTAGTGTTCGAACATCATCATAATACTTCTTAAGCAAAGCAAGACGAATAAACATATTCTAGCAAAAGAAACAACATGATTAGATAATAACAAACTTATATTATCAAACTCATAAAAGCTTTATTACTTACAAACTGAGAATAGAACTCTGAATACAAGCTTTTCAGCACACTCCAAACGTCAGGCTCACACTTAGATTCTGAACTTTTATTTTTCAATTTCTAATATTCGATTCTAAAACAACAAAACAAAGCTCCTTATATAGATGGAGCAGACATAAAAGAACAGACTCTCATCCGACCATGAGAGGACAGTACTAAACCCAAAACAGCAAAAGGAACTTCCACCGACACTATCCAACAAACTAACTTTACCAAACTTTTAGACTTACTTTTACAAAAGAGATTCCCCACTTGGGGAAAGAGTAGAAAGATACAATATATGAAACCTTTTTTGACCAAATGGGATGCACACAGCATACAACTTTATCTTCTTTTGATAGTGCTAAGACATGTGACAGCATACCCCCACCAAGAAAAGCAACACCATCTTTTTTGTCTTGATAATTCTAAGACTGCATTTGCAGCTTGGCATCTTTCTCCTAGATGTGATAGGTACTGAAATAAATACTTTTGCAACTTTTCATTTTATTGACATCTAGCAATATACCCCCACCAAAAAGAGATGATTCCACTGGCTCTGATACCAACAAGAACAGGATCTACAATGACAGGATCATCTCAAATATTCAAATCTTCTTTTTCATTAATTCTTTTGCTTTAGCAGAATTTTTACGAAATAATTCAGCTAATCGAGATTCCTTTTCAACTTCTTTTTCTTTTCCTTTGCCTTTTGTTGAAGAATACCAAAACTTTCCACCACGAAGGTATTCATAAACTGATCCGTCAGGATTAATATGAGAGTCAGGGTCCACCGAGGATGGAGATTTTCAAGGGGCACAACTTCATCATCAAGATTTTCTTCTGGATCATGATTACTATCCTAATCATGATCACCAACCTTTTTCTTTGGGAGATACTCTCCTAAAATTTGTTTAATATTTTCTTCAAAATTGATGGAATCAACAGACATGTCCATTGGCTCAGGAGATTTTTCTCGAGCAATTTCTTTAGCAATCTTTTTGGCCAAGAGATCAGCCATGACCATTTCATTCTCAAAAGGCTTTTCTTCAGAAAGAGAAATTTCTTCTTTAACAGGAGGAGAGATTTGATTCAGGATTCTCTCATAAGTATCATTTTCAATATTTGGCCACCATTTTTGGTAAAAAGTCTGATAAAGAGATGGTAAACCATTTAAGTCCTTTTTTACTTCAAACTTCCATTGGAAAATATAAGGGATATGAAATTTAGCAAAGAAGCGAAGCACATTGATGGCTTCACATGTCACCTTTTCTTCAACTTGAGAGAACTTAATAAACAAATAACGAAAATTATCAGGAAAGTTTTTCTGAGAAGCACCAAAATATGACCACCAAGTGAGGAGAAACCAGGATGGGAAATTACGATGAGTGGGAGTGACATCAGGATTTTCCTCTTTGAATCTGATGAACCAGGAATGACTATACTGGCGATTTTGCTACATCAAAGCAAATTTCCAGGCATCAATATAGTCCCAATAATTAAAGAACTCAGTCGAATTGTATAATTGGACTGATTTTGTCATGTACAAGGGACCATCCCAATCTTCCTCAGTAAGGATTTTGAGAATAGTGAACTTTGAGTAGGTGATGATACCATTTGCATTCTTATTGTGGAAGATGAGGACACTTTTCGTCTGATGTAAAATATTGAGATACCAATCTCTGGTTTTCCTTTTATCAGGGGAATAATAATGAAGTCCCTTACCAAAGAGATAATATACATTATCTTCAGCAGATCTTTCTTCCATAAGGCAATCTGAAGTAATAAGAATTCTGTTACCGGTGTAAACATATAATTTTGATTGACTTGGCTCTTTTGATGGAGAAAAACCCTTTTGGCTTTCTTCTTGTTCTGCCAATTTCTCTTGCCCTTTTTTCTGCACGAACGGGGAAGAGCTACTTGCCATTTTGTCGTCCTTGAAGAAATTCTCTAGTAAGAAAATCAGGGAGAGAGTTAGAATTTCCATTAACAAATTCAATTTAAAATTCAAAAACTGATAAAATGGCTTGCATTTAGCAAATATTTGCTTAGAGACAAGATTTCTGACATCTTTTTCTAGATTTTCTTTTGTTGCCTTAGCATCAACTCTGATCAGAAATTTTTTGTTTAATGAATCATGTTGGAATTTTGTCACACAAATAACTATGGCAGAACTTCCGTTTTGATGGTGGAATTTTTCTTTTATGCTTCATTCCATAATCCAGAATTAAATCTTATTAATTCTTCTTTTGAATCTTTTTGTTGTAAGAGGATTCCACCACCTCCGACATCAGAGGCATTAGTTTGAACTATTTTGAAAGCTTCTGGGTCAGATAAACATTTACAAGGAAGATTTTTAACTCTTTCTTTAATCTTTTTTACTGCATTAGTGTGATGGATAGTCCATTCCTTAGGATTTTTCTTTAACCTTTCCTAGAGAAGTTTTCTATCTTTTGCCAAATCTTGATAGAAAAATCCAACATAATTTAGACATTCAAGAAATCTTTGTAGCATATTTTTATCCTTAATTTCATCTGGAAATTTATCAGCAAATTGAATAACTCTATTAGTTGGAGTTATTTTTCTATCTTGGATTTCAAATCCTAAGAACCTGATTTTTTGTTGAAAGAGATTCATTTTTCTTTTAGATAAAGCCAATCCATATTCTTTTCTAACTATTTTGGTGGGGGTATGCTCCAAGATAATGTTGTGCTGCCAAATGTCATTCTGATGTTGCCAAGATAAAGTTGTGCTACCAGTTAATGTTGTTTCTATGCTCCTTCTTTTGTAAGGTACAAAGTGGCAATCTCCTTTTGTAAAGCTGATTTGGGGGCTTGTGTCAGTAGACAATCTTTTACTATCTTATTTTGTGTGCTGTCCTCTCATGGTCGGATGAGAGTGTGTTCTTTTGTATCTGCTCCATCTATATAAGGAGCTTGAGTCTCCATCTGTGAGCATCGAAAAAATTGTCGAAAATTAGAATGTTACAAATCTAAAAATACAAGTTAGTAAGTGTGAGTGTGAGTTTGAAGTTTAGAGTGTGCTAGAGTTTGAAGTCCTGTACAATCTTTTGTAAGTAATTAAATTTTTTTATTATATGCTTGTTGTTTTCTAATCAGTATGGCAATAGAATGTTGGTGTTGCACATTTGGTGGGGGTATGCTCCAAGATAATGTTGTGCTGCCAAATGTCATTCTGATGTTGCCAAGATAAAGTTGTGCTGCCAGTTAATGTTGCTTCTATGCTCCTCCTTTTGTAAGGTACAAAGTGGGAATCTCCTTTTGTAAAGCTGGTTTGGAGGCTTGTGTCGGTAGACAATCTTTTTACTGTTTTATTTTGTGTGTTGTCCTCTCATGGTCGGATGAGAGTGTGTTCTTTTGTATCTGCTCCATCTATATAAGGAGCTTGAGTCTCCATTTGTGAGCATCGAAAAAATTATCGAAAATTAGAATGTTACAAATCTAAAAATAAAAGTTAGTAAGTGTGAGTGTGAGTTTGAAGTTTAGAGTGTGCTAGAGTTTGAAGTCCTATACAATCTTTTGTAAGTAATTAAGCTTTTTTTATTATATGCTTGTTGTTTTCTAATCATGTTGTTTCTTTTAGAATATGTCTATCCTTCTTGCTTTGCTTAAGAAGTATTATGATGATGTTCGAAGACTAAGAAAAATAGAGTGAGCCATTGAGATCATAAGAAGACATTTGCAAACTTGTCCTTATAAGAATAACCCACAGCATCATCAACATGAAATAAGAAGGATTCTCTTGGTTCGAGCCTATGCCGTAATGCAATTAGAAGTTTTCAGGATTAAATCGAAACTACAAGCTACGGCCTTCTGAGATGCCTCCTCGTTCTATTAGGAGAGAAGAATTATTACGTGATCTAAGACGACGTGAAAACCAACTTAGAAGATTAGAAAATGCTATCAGACAAATTGATGAAAATATAGCTGCAGGAGGATATCTTGTTATCCGCGTACAAACTATTAGAAGATCTATGCTAGTACGCTTGTGTATTCAAATAAGAGAATATTGTAATAGACTAAATGAAGAATTAGAATTATTATCTCATATTTAAATCTGTGCTAAAAAAATAATAATAATAATTTGATGAATTAAATCTATTATCCAGGATCTGAAGTTTTTTAACCGAGTTGATCTATCCAATTCTCTTTAGAGTTTTTACTTTCCTTCTTATTCTCCACTTCTGTATCTCGTTTATCTTCCAAAGAGTGTGGTCGGGTTGTAAGTCCCGCTTCTAGCCGTGATCAAGCATCATGGGCTGTAAATCGTTGACAGAACTCTTTATGTTTCTTACGACCTACAAAGATGGAAAATTCTATGGGAAAAACAAAACTTTTTAAGAATTGGTTTAAATCATTCCAGCATCCATCTAATAGATTTACTTCATCTTCTTCATCCAATCAATCTGCCTTAACTAGTTTTCCCCGTAATAGCTTAGAAAATGAAAATTCGGAAAAAACAAAAAATTCAGAAAAAATGATATATGAAAATTTTGACCAAGCAATATCCAACTGGAAGTTGCCAGCCTTGCATGTAACATAAATATATAGAAATGGCACATTTGAAGAACAAAATGATTACCACATTAAAACTGTTGAAAAAACTGTTTCTCTCTCTGGAGGAAAACAAACAATTAAAGTTTTTGAAAGAAGAATCATTGAACAAATTAGAACCAAATACAACTACATGCACATAGGATTTATTCAGCTAGGAATCAAACCTCTGTTTCGATTAGGATTAAATGTTTCTGTGTGTGCTTATGTGCGAGATCAGAGACATGATGAGTTTGATGATTCTTTTTATGCTATGATCGAATCAAGCCTCTGTCATGGACCTGTTTATTTTAACTGTTTTCCTAATATCACAATTGATGCTCATGAAGATGATGTTCTTGATTGTGCAACCATTGGATTCCAAAGTTCTTTTATACACAGGTTGTTCGATTCCACTTTCTTTGTTTCTAAAAACTTTTTGATCCATTTCTTCCTTTTCACTACTCCTTTGGTCATCATCTATTTCTTCTAATTTAAAACTTTTTCTTCCTTCCGTATAATCGACCAAACTTCTCCTAGCCTTTTCCATTTTTCTCCTAAAATTGATTTCAACGTTTCCATTTGGTAATTTGACTATACTTTGTAAATCATCTGTTATTTCATTTACTCTTGGGGTGACATCTTCTATTTGCCAATTTCCTGGGAGAACAACTTCTTCCCAGCTGATGACTTTAGGGATAAACACATTATTGTTAAAGTTTGTTTCCATGAGAACTGTAGTTTTTTCTTTATCAACCTTATCTCTATAGGCTATTATGGGAAAAACAGAGATCATGGATTTGTAGAACACACGATAAACTATAGCAAAAGTTTTACTTCTTCGACTCATTTTTAATCCTTTACTTTGAAACCCAATAGTTGCACAATCAAGAACATCATCATCATGGGCATCAATTGTGATATTAGGAAAACAGTTAAAATAAACAGGTCCATGACAGAGACTTGATTCGATCATAGCATAAAGAGAATCATCAAACTCATCATGTCTCTGATCTCGTACATAAGCACACACTGAAACATTTAATCCTAATCGAAACAGTGGTTTAATTCCTACTTAAATTAATAAGATTTTTTCTGAATTTTCTTTTTCTAAGCTATTACGGGTAAAACTGGTTAAAGCAGACTGGTAGGATGAAGAAGACAAAAAGATCTATTAGAAGGATACTGAAATGATTTAAACTAATTCTTAAAAAGTTTTGTTTTTCCCTTAGAATTTTCCATCTTTTTAGCTCGTAAGAAACAGGAAGAGTTATGTTTTACAGCCCTGATGATGGCCTGAAGCGGGACTTACAACGCGACCACACTCTTAAGAAGATAAACGAGGCACATAAGTGGAGAATAAGAAGAAAAATAAAAACTCTAAAGAGAATTGGATAGATCAACTTGTCTAAAAAGCTTTAGATCCAGGATAATAAATTTAATTCATCTAAATCCCTTTTTTTTTTTTAACACAGATTTAAATACGAGATAATAATTCTAATTCTTCATTCAGTCTATTAGAATATTCTCTTATTTGATTACACAAGCGTACTAACATAGATCTTCTAGTAGTTTGAACACGGATAACAAGATATCCTCCTACAACTATGTTTTCATCAATTTGTCTGATTGCATTTTCTAATCTTCTAAGCTGGTTTTCACATCGTCTTAGATCACGCAATAATTCTTCTCTCCTAATAGAACGAGGAGGCATCTCAGAAGGCCATAGCTTGTAGTTTTGATTCAGTTCGGAATTTATCTAGTTGGAAGACAGCATAAGAACGCATTAAAACAATCCTTCTTCTTTCAAACTCATGATGGCGAGGATTATTTCTGTGGGTGCAGGTTTGCAAATGTCTTCTTATATTGTCTAACAAGAATTCAATTTTTCTTAATATTCGAACATCATCATAGTACCTCCTAAGCAGAGCAAGATGAATAGACATATTCTAGCAAAAGAAACAACATGATTAGATAATAACAAGCATATAATATCAAACTTAAAAACTTAATTACTTACAAAAGATTGTACAGGACTTCAGACTTTAGCACACTCAAACTTCAAGCTCAAGCGATGTAATTACAATCATTGAGTTGGTAAACTTTTGATAAGAATATATCTCTTTACCAACGAAATTTTCCTAAATTTCTACATCTCCAGTGATGTAATTGCTGTCTATTTTTCTCCTTAATTCGAGCAATTCCTCCAATGAATTCATTGAGGATGCATAGAAGCAAGACACTAACACAATCAGATTGAGTTTCCTAATTGTCAGGGATTTGACTAGTACCTGCTTCAAGTTTAACATTGGAGTCAACTAAATTTCCTGTGGTTTTGTCTCTATAAAGGATTCTTCCAAATTCATCCATTTTAACAACACTCTCTATTTCAAGTCTTTGAGCTCCAGTTAATCCATAATTCCACCATCCTCTTAATATTCCATTGAAAGAGGTGGTTATCATCAGAAAAATATTTCTTGGAGTATTTCCTCTGACTTCACAGGCATTACAGTATATTAACATACTGTGAACCATTTGGACGATTTGATATTCTGTTTAATCCATCTAAGTTCCACTCATATAAAGAATTTCCTGAATAGGTTAATTCTGAGGTGTAAGTGTATGGAGCCTCTTCTAAGTGTAGATCAACAGGGGTTGGTCTAGGATAATAATTCTTTGTTTCTGGCAATTTTACCTGAGGATTCCATTTCTTTAGACGATTTATTAGTAAATTCTCTGAAGCAGAGACTCTTAGGATGCTAAATCCTTTTCCTCCCATATTGAGGCTTTCCTTCCTATTGGATAATTCTTTTTGCATTTCGTTTGTTATTGTGAATGGTCCTTCTTGCAGAATAATCCCTTTAGGTAATTGTCTGGGAACAAATACAGCATTGGCAGAGCTTTCTTCTAATTTTTCTTCTTTATCTTTATTGAATCCGGGTTTTAATTTGATTGTTCTTTCTATTCGATCTGTTTGTTCTCCAATGGTTAATAAACATAGATTGGTGTAATTGTTTTGTTCAATTATATCTCCAATACCTATACCCATATCTCTAGCATTTGGGTCTGATTTTGATTCATAAATAGATGCATTTTTTACAGGCATGTCATAATTCTTGGTTTCTGTATTAGGGACAGAAATATCAAGTTTCTTCCAAGGTGGATGAGATTTATCAACTTCTTTTCCTTCAGTGTCTTTCCAGGTTCTTGTTGTCTTTCCTATAATTCTTATTTGTTCTGGTCTTTGAGTTTCTTTTTCTTTGATTTTCCCTTTTCTAAAATATTCAATGAACCAATCAAAGAAAGGTATATTTCTTTCTTATTCCTCCATTTGGAAATACCATAATTCTCTCATTTTATCTTTTTGTTCTTTGTAAAACTTTTTAAAGAACTAATCTTTTAAAGGATGATTTTTCAAATTTTTTCTAAGATACGGTTTATCAATTTCAAATTTTTTGACAGATATTTCTTCTGGCTTTCGAATGCTAATTATTCTTATGGCTCCTTGGAGAAAATCACTTTCACTAGGGTTATATGTTTTTCTTGATGAAGTTCTTTTATACACAGGGTGTTCGATTCCACTTTCTTTGTTTCTAAAAACTTTTTGATCCATTTCATCCTTTTCACTACTCCTTTGGTCATCATCTATTTCTTTTAATTTAAAACTTTTTCTTCCTTCTGTATAACCGGCAAAACTTCTCTTAGCCTTTTCCATTTTTCTCCTAAAATTGATTTCAACATTTCCATTTGGTAATTTGACTATACTTTGTAAATCATCTGTTATTCCATTTACTCTTGGGGTAACATCTTCTATTTGCCAATTTCCTGGGAGAACAACTTTTTCCCAGCTGATGACTTTAGGGAAAAACACATTATTGTTAAAGTTTGTTTACATGAGAACTGTAGCTTTTTCTTTATCAACCTTATCTCTATAGGCTATCATGGGAAAGACAGAGATCATGGATTTGTAGAACACACGATAAACTATAGCAAAAGTTTTACTTCTTGGACTCATCTTTAATCTTTTACTTTGAAACCCAATAGTTGCACAATCAAGAACATCATCATCATGGGCATCAATTGTGATATTAGGAAAACAGTTAAAATAAACAGGTCCATGACAGAGACTTGATTCGATCATAGCATAAAGAGAATCTCAAACTCATCATGTCTCTGATCTCGCACATAAGCACGCACTGAAACATTTAATCCTAATCGAAACAGTGGTTTGATTCCTACCTGAATTTTTTGTTTTTTCTGAATTTTCTTTTTCTAAGCTATTACGGGTAAAACTGGTTAAAGTAGATTGGTAGGATGAAGAAGACGAAAAAGATCTATTAGATGGATACTGAAATGATTTAAACCAATTCTTAAAAAGTTTTGTTTTTCCCTTAGAATTTTCCATCTTTGTAGCTCGTAAGAAACAGGAAGAGTTCTGTCAACGATTTACAACCCTTGATGCCTGATCACGGCCTGAAGCGGGACTTACAACGCGACGACACTCTTAAGAAGATAAACGAGGCACAGAAGTGGAGAATAAGAAGAAAAATAAAAACTCTAAAGAGAATTAGATAGATCAACTTGGCTAAAAAGCTTCAGATCCTGGATAATAGATTTAATTCATCTAAATCCCTTTTTCTTTTTAACACAGATTTAAATACGAGATAATAATTCTAATTCTTCATTCAGTCTATTAGAATATTCTCTTATTTGATTACACAAGCGTACTAACATAGATCTTCTAATAGTTTGAACACGGATAACAAGATATCCTCCTACAACTATATTTTCATCAATTTGTCTGATAGCATTTTCTAATCTTCTAAGCTGGTTTTCACATCGTCTTAGATCACGCAATAATTCTTCTCTCCTAATAGAACGAGGAGGCATCTCAGAAGGCCATAGCTTGTAGTTTTGATTCAGTTCGGAATTTATCTAGTTGGAAGACAGCATAAGAACGCATTAAAACAATCCTTCTTCTTTCAAACTCATGATGGCAAGGATTATTTCTGTGGGTGCAGGTTTGCAAATGTCTTCTTAAGTTGTCTAACAAGAATTCAATTTTTCTTAATATTCGAACATCATCATAGTACCTCCTAAGCAGAGCAAGATGAATAGACTTATTCTAGCAAAAGAAACAACAAGATTAGATAATAACAAGCATATAATATCAAACTTAAAAACTTAATTACTTACAGAAGATTGTACAGGACTTTAGACTTTAGCACACTCAAACTTCAAGCTCACACTCACGCTCACACTTATATTTTTTTTTTTAATTTTTTGTCGATCTTTTTTCTATATCCACAAATGGAAAACCCCAGCTCTTTATATAGATGGAGCATACAAAAGAGCTCATTCTCATCCGACCATGATAGGACTACAAACCAAATGCAACAGAAAAAAGGGATGGCTACCGACACAAGCCTCCAAACACACTTTTCAAAAGGAGATATCTTCTTTGGGCAGGGTACATAAAGTTGAGCAACATTTTGCCAAATGGAAAGCACAAGAAACATATCCCCACCAAAGGGACAAAACAACTTTATCTAGGAAGATGACATGTGGCAACACATGAGGTAGCCCCCACCAAGAACAACTTTATGGCAAAATATGCTTTCTGGACAAGATCTATAACTTTTGACTAGATGCCATCTTAATATCAAATCTAGACAAGTTATTGCCATATTTTCTTCCTAGCAATGATAACTAGCAACAACTTTTCTTCAACAACCGAGCATCTTTTCTTTGTTGAATGAAGACACCTTTTCTTCTCAGTATGACACCTACAAGATATTATCAAGATATTATGTACAACCAAAATTGATGGGACCACATGTTGTTTCTTCTTCTCCTTTTACTGAAGAATACCAAAACTTTCCACCACGGAGATAATCTGTACCTGAGCCATCGGGATTAACATGAGAATCAGGGTCCCATCGAGGATGGAGATCTTCAAGGGGCACAACTTCATCATCAAGATATTCTTCTGGATTATGATTACTATCCCAATCATGATCACCAACTTTTTTCTCTGGGAGATACTCTTCTAAAATTTGTTTAATCTTTTCTTCAAAATTGACGGAGTCAACAGACATGTCCATTGGGTCAGGAGATTTTTCTCGAGCAATTTCTTTGGCAATCTTTTTGGCCAATAGATCCGCCATGACCATTTCATTTTCAAAAGGCTTTTCTTCAGGAAGAGGAATTTCTTCTTTAACAGGAGGAGAGATTTTATTCAGAATTCTCTCATAAGTATCATTTTCAATCTTAGGCCACCACTTTTGGTAAAAAGTCTGATAAAGAGACGGTAATCCATATAAGTCCTTTTTTACTTCAAACTTCCATTGGAAAATATAAGGGATATGAAATTTAGCAAAGAAGCGAAGCATAGTGATGGCTTCACATGGAACCTTTTCTTCAACTTGAGAGAACTTAATAAACAAATAACGAAAATTATCAGGAAAGATTTTCTGAGAAGCACCAAAATATGACCACCAAGTGAAGAGAAACCAGGATGGGAAATTACGATGAATAGGAGTGACATCAGGACTTTCTTCTTTGAATTTGATGAACCAGGAATGATTATACTGGTGATTTTGCCACATCAAAGCAAATTTTCAGGCATCAATATAATCCCAATAATTAAAGAATTCAGTTGAATTGTATAATTGGACTGATTTTGTCATGTACAAGGGACCTCCCAATCGTTCGGTTTGTCCAATTTGTTAAGTTTGTCAAGTTTGTCCAGTTTGTCCAGAATGTCCAATTTGTCCAGTTTGTCCAGTTTGTCCAATTCATCCAGAAAGTCCATTTCGTCCAGTTCTTCTTGTTCGTCCATTATGTCAAACACGTCCAGTTCATCTTGTTGGTCCAATTCGTCCAGTTTGTTCAGTTTGTCTACTTCGTCAAATTTGTCCAGTTTGTCCCGTTGGTACTGTAGGTCCAGTTTTTCGAGTTCAGCCAATTCGTTTTGTTTGTTATGTTCGTCCAGTTTGACCAATTCGTCTAGATTTTCCAATTCGTTTAGTTTATCCTGTTTGTCCATTTTTTCCAGCTCGCCCACTATGTCTCCTTCGTCTACTTGATCCAGTTCATCCAGTTCTTCCAGTTCTTCTATTATATCAAATTCGTGCAATTCCTCTAGTTGCTCCAATTATTCCAGTTTGTCTACTTTGTTTAGTTTGTCCAGTTCGTCAAGTTTGTCCAATTCTTCAAGATTTTCCAATTTGTCCTATTTGTCCAGTTTTTCAAGCTCGCCCAGTATGTCTCGTTAATCAAGTTGGTCCAGTTCGTCCATTATGTCCAATTCGCCCAATTCCTCTAGTTGGTCCAATTCGTACCGTTTGTCCAGTTTGTCAAGTTTGTCCAATTTGTGTTGTACGTCCAATTTGTCCAGTTCGTCCAGCTTCTTTAATTCGTCTATTTGGTCCAGTTCTTCCTGTTCGTCCATTATGTCCAACTCGCCCAATTCATCTAGTTGGTCCAATTCGTCCAGTTTGTTCTGTTTGTCCAGTTCGTCAAGTTCGTCCAATTTGGCCAGTTGGTCCAGTTTTTAGAGTTTGTTTAGTTTGTTAAGTTCCTCTAGTTCGTCCAGTTTTTCCAATTCATTCAGTTTGTCCAGTTTGTCTAATTCGTCCAGTTCGTCCTTAACATCTAGTTCGTCGAGTTTTTCCAATTCGTTCAATTTCTATTTTAATTCTTTGGACAAATTTTTCTTCATCATATTTTTCAATATCACCATCATTTTCTAACCAAGTTAACCTTTCATCAAGTTCATTTTGTTTTTTGGTTAACTCTATTCTTAATTCACGGAGTTCTCTATTCTGATCATTTAATTCTCTTTGTAAGTCTGAGAGAGTTAAGGGTTTATTTATAGTATGAATTTTTTCTGCTCTATTCATAAGGTCAATCACGGAATAGGTTGGTGTGTGAAATGTTTCTTTCTCTTTTGTCCTTTTCGGATAATATGGTGTTTTATTATCATTTTCATTTTCTTCAAAGGAAATTTTCGGATAATATGTTAATATACTGTAATGCTTGTGAAGTCAGAGGAAATACTCCAAGAAATATTTTTCTGATGATAACCACCTCTTTCAATGGAATATTAAGAGGATGGTGGAATTATGGATTAACTGGAGCTCAAAGACTTGAAATAGAGAGTGCTGTCAAAATTGATGAATTTGGAAGAATCCTTTATAGAGACAAAACCACAGGAAATTTAGTTGACCCCAATGTTATGCTTGAAGCAGGTAGTAGTCAAGTCCCTGATAATTGGAAAACTCAATCTGATTGTGTTAGTGTCTTGCTTCTATGCATCCTCAATGAATTCACTGGAGGGATTGCTCTAATTTAGGAGAATTTCATTGGTATAGAGATGTATTTTTATCAAAAGTTTACCAACTCAATGATTGTAATTCTGATATTTGGAAAGAAAGATTTATTTCAGGATTACCACCCATATTTGCTGAAAAGGTGCGTAATTCCTTGAGAGAAGAAATGCATGGTACTATTAATTACTGTTTGCTGACGTTCGGAGGAATTATACAAAGAATTAACAAAGTTGGCATGAATCTTTGTACTGATTTAAAGATCAGTAAACAAGCTGAAAAAATGAGAAAATATTCTGGAGATAAAGATTTAGGAGATTTTTGTTTCCAGTTTGGTTTAGATCAAACACCTGAATCAAAGAGAAAACCTTCGCGTTCTAGATTTACTCCGGATAGAAGAAACAAAATGGTAAGAAAATATAAACCCGGAAGATGTAAAAAACAAAGAAAATCCGATGAGTTCAGTCCATTCAAAAGAAAATCTAGAAAATATTTCAAAAAGAAATACATAAAAGAAAATGTTCCAACTTGTTACACTTGCGGGAAAAAAGGGTCATTATTTAAGTAAATGCTTTAAAACAGAAAATCTCTCTAAAAAGAAACTTAGAAAAATCAACACAAAAAATGATGATGAAAACACTGAAAAAGAACAATCTGATTCAAGTTCTTCAGAAGATGAAAAAGAAGAATATGAATCTGATTCATCAACTGACATTGAAGAAAATAGTCCTCGGTTCAACTCATCAAACAATTCCAATCATGTACATGTCATTCAGATGATGAAGAATCTGAAGGAGAATGGTCGATACCATCTGATGAAGATCTTGGTATCCACATTCGTGTCCTCACTGCCCCTCAAAAATTACTTCTAGAAATGGTTGATAACATACCCGATCTAGAGAAAAAAGTTCAATTTTTAAATTAAATTTCAAAATTGGGGGGAGAAGAAGAAGGAGAAAGTTCACAACAAAAAATTTCCTTTGAAGAAAATGGAAATGATGATAAAACACCATATTATCCACAAAGGATAAAGGAGAAAGAAACATTTCACACACCAACCTATTCCATGATTGACCTTATGAATAGAGCAAAAAAAATTCATACTATAAATAAACCCTTAACTCTCTCAGACTTACAAAGAGAATTAAATGATCAGAAGAGAGAACTCCGGGAATTAAGGATTGAGTTAACCAAAAAACAAAATGAGCTTGATGAAAGGTTAACTTGGTTAGAAAATGATGGTGCTATTGAAAAATACGATAAAGAAATTTTTTTCCAAAGAATTAAAGGAGAAATTAGCAAAATCTCTACTGGTGTAATTCCTACAAAATGTATTTACCAACAGTGGAGAGTTCAGGTAAAAATAAAAATAAAAAACTTTGAAAAGATTGTTAATGCCATAATTGATACCGGTGCAGACTTAAATGTTATCAGACTTGGAATCGTTCCTATTGAATTTACGAGTGAATCAAAATAATTTGTTTCAGCTGCTAATGGAACGACGATTTCCATAGAAAGAAAAATCCCAAATGTTCATGTTTGTATGAAAGGAGTCTGTGTTACTTCACCATTTATTAATTCAGAAGATATTGTTAATGATGTACTCCTCGGATCTCCATTTATTCTTCAAATCCAACCATTTTCTGTAAAAACAAAAGGAATTTCTACAAATATCAAAGGGATTGAAGTAAATCTTGATTTTATAGATGATCTTTTTGAAGCGAAAATCCAAAGGATAAATCAAGTTATTGCCACCAGAGAAAATTACATAAATGGACTAAAAAATGAAATTAAATGTGTCCAAATGACAAAAGAATTAGAGAAAAAAGAATTTAAAACAAAATTAGAAGAATTCACCAAACAGATTGAAAAAGAATGCTGTTCTGAATTACTATCAACCTTTTGGAATAGAAAAAGACACATAGTAGGATTACCATATGTAAAGGATTTTAATGAAAAAGATATTCCTACTAAAGCTCGTCTATCTCAAATGGATGCTGATCATTTGAAGCTTTGCCAAGAAGAAATTAATGATCTTTTGAAAAAAGGATTAATTAGAAAAAGCAAATCCCCTTGGAGCTGTACAACATTTTATATTGAAAAGGCCGCTGAAATCGAAAGAGGAGTTCCAAGATTGGTAATCAATTATAAACTATTAAATAAAGTTCTTCAATCTATTAGGTATCCTTTGCCTAATACTCAGGATTTGCTCAATAGATTAAACAATGCCAAAATATTCTCAAAATTTGATTTAAAATTAGGATTTTTGCAGATTCAGATAAAAGATGAAGATAGATATAAAACTGGATTCACTGTTCCAATGGGGCATTGTGAATGGAATGTTATGCCTTTTGGATTGAAAAATGTTCCGTCTGAATTTCAGAATATTATGAATAATATTTTCTAGTCTTACACCCAGTTTGCCATTGTTTACATTGATGATATTCTTATCTATTCAGAATCTGTGCTACAACATTGGAAATACTTGGGTATTTTCAAAAGAGTCATAAAAGAAAATAGATTGGCTTTATCTAAAAGAAAAATGAATCTTTTTCAGCAGAAAATTATATTCTTAGGATTTGAGATTCAAGACAGAAAAATAACTCCAACTAATAGAGTTATTTAATTTGCTGATAAATTTCCAGATGAAATTAAGGATAAAAATATGCTACAAAGATTTCTTGGATGTCTAAATTATATTGGACTTTTCTATCAAGATTTGGCAAAAGATAGAAAACTTCTCCAAGAAAGGTTGAAGAAAAATCCTCAGGAATGGTCTATCCATCACACTAATGCAGTAAAAAAGATTAAAGAAAGAGTTAAAAATCTTCCTTGTAGATGTTTATCTGACCCAAAAGCTTTCAAAATAGTTCAAACTGATGCCTCTGATGTCGGATATGGTGGAATCCTTTTACAACAAAAAAACGCAAAAGAAGAATTAATAAGATTTAATTCTGGATTATGGAATGAAGCTCAAAAGAAATATTCAACCATCAAAAAGGAAGTTCTTGCCATAGTTATTTGTGTGACGAAGTTCCAACATGATTTATTGAACAAAGAATTTCTGATCAGAGTTGATGCTAAAGCAGCAAAAGAAATTCTGGAAAAAGATGTCAAAAATCTTGTTTCTAAGCAAATATTTGCTAGATGGCAAGCCATTTTATCAGTGTTTGAATTTAAAATTGAATTTATTAATGAAAATTCTAACTCTCTCCCTGAATTTCTTAGAAGAGAATTTCTTCAGGGACGACAAAATGGCAAGTAGCTCTTCCCCGTTCATGAAGAAAAAAGGGCAAGAGAAATTGGCAGATCAAGAAGAAAGCCAAAAGGGTTTTACTCCAACAAAAGACCCACGTCAATCAGAATTATATCTTTACACTGGTAACAGAATTCTTGTTACTTCAGATTGTCTTATGAAAGAAAGATCTGTTGAAGATAACGTTTATTTTCTATTTGGGAAGGGGCTTCATTATTATTCCCCTGATAAAAGGAAAACTAGAGATTGGTATCTCAATATTTTGCATCAGACGAAAAGTGTTCTCATCTTCCACAATAAGAATGCAAATGGTATCATCACTTACTTAAAGTTAACTATTCTCAAAATCCTTACTAAGGAAGATTGGGATGGTCCCTTGTTACATGACAAAATCAGTCCGATTATACAATTCGACTGAGTTCTTTAATTATTGGGACTATATTGATGCCTGGAAATTTGTTTTGATGTGGTAAAATCGCCAGTATAATCATTCCTGGTTCATCAGATTCAAAGAAGAAAGTCCTGATGTCATGCCTATCCACCGCAGTGTTCCTTCATAATTTCTCTTTACTTGGTGGTCATATTTTGGTGCTTCTCAGAAAATCCTTCCTCATAATTTTCGTTATTTATTTATTAAGTTCTGTGAAGTAGAAGAAAAAGTTCCCTGTGAAGCATTTAATGTTCTTCGCTTCTTTGCAAAGTTCCATATTCCATATATTTTCCAATGGAAGTTTGAAGTAAAAAAGAACTTTTTCGATCTTCCGTCTTTGTATCAGACTTTTTACCAAAAATGGTGGTAAAAAATTGAAAATGATACTTATGAGAGAATTCTGAATCAAATCTCTCCTCCTGTTAAAGAAGAAATTCCTCTTCCTAAAGAAAAGCCTTTTGAGAATGAAATGCTCATGGCTGATCTCTTGGCCAAAAAGATTGCCAAAGAAATTGCTCGAGAAAAATCTCCTGAGCCAATGGACATGTCTGTTGACTCCGTCAATTTTGAAGAAAAGATCAAGCAAATTTTAGAAGAATATCTTCCAAAGAAAAAAATTGGTGATCATGATTAGGATAGTAATCATGATCCAGAAGAAAATCTTGATGATGAACTTGTGCCCCTTGAAGATCTCCATCCTCGATGGGACCTTGACTCTCATGTTAATCCTGATGTCTCAGTTACAGATTATCTTCGTGGTGGAAAGTTTTGGTATTCTTCAGCAAAAGACAAAGGAAAGGTATATTTCTTTCTTCTTCCTCCATTTGAAAATACCATAATTCCCTCATTTTATCTTTTTCTTCTGTACTAAACTTTTTAAAGAACCAATCTTTTAAAGGATGATTTTTCAAATTTTCTCTAAGATATGGTTTATCAATTTCAAATTTTTTGACAGGTATTTCTTCTGGCTTTTGAATGCTAACCATTCTTATGGCTCCTTGGAGGAAATCACTTTCACTTGGGTTATAGGTTTTTGTTGATGAGGATCTTTTATAGACAGGGTGTTCAATTCCACTTTCTTTGTTTCTAAAAACTTTTTGATCCATTTCTTCCTTTTCACTACTCCTTTGGTCATTATCTATTTCTTCTAATTTGAAACTTTTTCTTCCTTCCGTATAACCGGCAAAACTTCTCCTAGCTTTTTCCATTTTTCTCCTAAAATTGACTTCAACATTACCATTTGGTAATTTGACTATACTTTGTAAATCATCTGTTATTTCATTTACTCTTGGGGTGACATTTTCTATTTGCCAATTTCCTGGGAGAACAACTTCTTCCCAGCTGATTACTTTTGGGATAAACACATTATTGTTAAAGTTTGTTTCCATGAGAACTGTAGTTTTTTTTTTTATCAACCTTATCTCTATAGGCTATCATGGGAAAGACAAAGATCATGGATTTGTAGAACACACGATAAACTAAAGCAAAAGAATTAATGAAAAAGAAGCTTTGATTGAGATGATTCCTATCAAATATTATGATTCTACTGTTATTGGTATCAGAGCCAGTGGAGTCATCTCTTTTTGGTGGAGGTATATGGCTAGTATGAAGAAGAAAAGAAAAGAAATGTGTGTAGGTGTCATGCAGAGAAGAATTGGTCTTCATTCAAAGAAGAAAACAATGATGGCTATCCTATCAAATCTTTTGTTGGTATTAGTTGATATTATTACTATAAAGAAAAAGAGGTCATATCTTTGAAGAAAAGTTGCTTGATTTGGTAAATGTCCCATCCTTGGCTAAAGTTGATATCCAATGGTGTCATTGTACATCTCATTTGGTTGAAAAAATAGATAAAGTTATCCTTGTTGGTGGGGGTCTGCTGCCTCATGTCATGATGATATCAAATGAAGATAAAGATGCTGCCACATGTCAAGTTCCTATCAAAAGATTCATTCCACTTAACAAAATGAACTCCATCTATTGTACCTTGGCCCAAAGTGGGAATCTCCTTTTGTAAAGTTAGTTTGGAGGTTAGTGTCGGTTGCCAACCTTTTACTGTTTTTCTTAGTGTGTTGTCACTCTTATGGTCGGATGAGAGTGTGTTCTCTTGTATGCTCCATCTATATAAGGAGTTGGGGATTTCCTTTGGTGATCATGACTCAAAAAAATATAAAAAAAAAAATATAAGTGTAAGTGTAAGTGTGAGTGTGAGTTTGAAGTTTGAGTGTGATAAAGTTTGAAGTCCTGTACAATCTTCTGTAAGTAATTAAGTTTTTAAGTTTGATATTATATGCTTGTTGTTATCTAATCATGATGTTTCTTTTGCTAGAATATGTCTATTTGTCTTGCTCTGCTTAGGAGATACTATGATGATGTTCGAATATTAAGAAAAATTGAATTCTTGTTAGACAATAGAAGAAGAATTATTATCTCGTATTTAAATCTGTATTAAAAAAAAAAAAGGGATTTAGATGAATTGAATCTATTATCCAGGATCTGAAGCTTTTTAGCCAAGTTGATCTGCCCAGTTCTCTTTAGAGTTTTTATTTTCCTTCTTATTCTCCACCTCTGTGCCTCGTTCATCTTCTTAAGAGTGTGGTTGCGTTGTAAGTCCCGCTTCAGGCCGTGATCAGGCGTCAAGGGCAATAAATCATTGACAGAACTCTTCTTGTTTCTTACGAGCTATAAAAGATGGAAAATTCTAAGGGAAAAATAAAACTTTTTAAGAATTGGTTTAAATCATTTCAGCATCCTTCTAATAGATCTTATTCACCTTCTTCATCCTACCAGTCTGCTTTAACCAGTTTTACCCGTAATAGTTTAGAAAAATAAAATTCAGAAAAAACAAAAAATTCAGAAGAAATGATATATGAGAATTTTGACCAAGCAATATCCACATAAAAACTGTTGAAAAAACTGTTTCTCTCTCTGGAGGAAAACAGACAATTAAAGTTCTTGATAGAAGAATTATTAAACAAATCAGAACCAAATACAACTACCTGCACATAGGATTAATTCAGATAGGAATCAAACACTGTTTCGATTAGGATTAAATGTTTCAGTGTGTGCTTATGTGAGAGATCAGAAACGAATTGGAAAATCTGGAGGAATTGGAGAAACTGGACGAACTGGAGAAACTGGACGAAACGGTGGAACATAACAAAGTAAACGAACTGGTCGAACTCAAAAAACTGGACCCATTGGGTAAATTGGACGAACTGGATAAACTGGACAAACTTGATGAACTGGACAAACTAAACAAATTGGACAAACTGGACAAATTGGACCAACTAAAGGAATTGGACGAATTGGACATAATGGACGAACAGGAACAAGTGGACGAACTGGACAAACTTGACGAACGAGACATACTGGGCGATCTCGACAAACTGGACAAAAGGAACGAATTGGAAAATCTGGACAAATTCGACAAAACAGACGAACTGAACAAACTGGACGAATTGAACGAACTAGACAAACTTGATGAACTTGACAAACTAAACAAATTGGACGAACTGGACCAATTGGACGAAGAAGACATACTGGGTGAGCTGGGAAAAATGATGAAAAAGGACAAACTGAACGAATTGGAAAATCTAGACGAATTAGACAAACTGGACGAACTGGTGGAACATAACAAAATAAACGAAGTGGACGAACTCAAAAAAACTGGACCAACTGGACAGATTGGACAAACTAAACAAATTGGACAAACTTAACGAAATGGACTAAGTAGAGGAATTGGACGAATTGGACATAATGGACGAACAGGAAGAAGTGGATGAACTGACCAATTAGACGAATCGGACGAAATGGACGAATTGGACCAACTGGAAGATTTGCACAAATTGGACAAAATGGACGAACATGAAAAACTGTACGAATTGGGCAAAGTAGACATAGTGGGCGAGCTAGAAAAAATGGACAAATAGACCAAACTGAACGAATTGGAAAATCTGGAGGAATTGGAGAAACTGGACGAACTGGAGAAACTGGATGAATCGGTGGAACATAACAAAGTAGATGAACTGGACGAACTCAAAAAACTGGACCCAATGGGTAAATTGGACAAATTGGACAAACTGGATAAACTTGACGAACTGGACAAACTAAACAATGGACATACTGGACGAGTTGGACCAACTAAAGGAATTGGACGAATTGGACATAATGGACGAACAGGAAGAAGTGGATGAACTGGACCAACTAGACAAACCGGACAAAATGGACGAATTGGACCAACTAGAAGAATTACACAAATTGGATAAAATGGACGAATAGGAAAAACTGTACTAACTGGATGAAGTAGACATACTGGGCTAGATGGAAAAAATGGACAAATAGGCCAAACTGAACGAATTGGAAAATCTGGAGGAACTGGAGACACTGGACGAACTGGAGAAACTTGACGAAACGGTGGAACATAACAAAGTAAACGAACTGGCCGAACTCAAAAACCTGGACCCATTGGGTAAATTGGACGAACTGGACAAACTGGACAAACTTGATGAACTGGACAAACTAAACAAATTGGACAAACTGCATGAATTGGACCAACTAGAGGAATTGGACAAGCTGGACATAATGGACGAACAGGAAGACGTAGACGAACTGGACGACCTTGATGAAGGAGACATACTGGGCTAGCTCGACAAACTGGACAAACAGAACGAATTGGAAAATCTGGACGAATTGAACAAAAAAGATGAACTAGACAAACTGGACGAACTGAACGAACTAGACAAACTTGATGAACTTGACAAACTAAACAAATTTGACAAACTGGACCAATTGGATGAAGGAGACATATTGGGCGAGCTGGAAAAAATGATCAAATAAGACAAACTGAACAAATTGGAAAATCTAGACGAATTAGACAAACTGGACGAACTGGTGGAATATAACAAAATAAATGAAGTGGACGAACTCAGAGAAACTGGATCAATTGGACAAATTGGATGAAGTGGACAAGCTAGACGAGCTTGACGAACTGGACAAAGTAAACAAATTGGACAAACTTAACGTAATGGACTAACTAGAGGAATTGGACGTAATGGACGAACAGGAAGAAGTGGATGAATTGGACCAACTAGACGAACTAGACGAAATGGACGAATTGGACCAACTGGAAGAATTGTACAAATTGGACAAAATGGATGAACAGGAAACGAACTTGTGGAACATAACAAAATAAACGAAGTGGAAGAACTCAGTAAAACTAGACCAACTGGACAAATTGGATGAAGTGGACAAGCTGGACGAACTTGACGAACTGGACAAACTAAACAAATTGGACAAACTTAATGAAATGGACTAACTAGAGGAATTGGACGAATTGGACATAATGGACGAACAGGAAGAAGTGGATGAACTGAAGAATTAAAGAAGCTGGACGAACTAAAAGAATTACAGAAGCTGGACGAACTGGACAAATTGGACGTACAACACAAATTAGACAAACGGTACGAATTGGACCAACTAGAGGAATTGGGCGAATTGGACATAATGGACAAACTGGACCAGCTTGATTAACGAGACATACTGGGCGAGCTCAAAAAACTGGACAAACAGGACAAATTGAACAAATTGGAAAATCTTGAAGAACTGGAAGAACTGGACAAACTTGACGAACTGGACAAACTAAACAAAGTAGACAAACTGGAATAATTGGAGCAACTAGAGGAATTCTTCTAGTTGGTCCAATTCGTACCGTTTGTCCAGTTTGTCAAGTTTGTCCAATTTGTGTTGTACGTCCAATTTGTCCAGTTCGTCCAGCTTCTTTAATTCTTCTAGTTCGTCCAGTTCTTCCTGTTTGTCCATTATGTCCAACTCGTCCAATTATCTTGTTGGTCCAATTCGTCCAGTTTGTTCTGTTTGTTCTGTTTGTCCTGTTCGTCAAGTTCATCCAGTTTGTCCAATTTGGCCAGTTGGTCCAGTTTTTAGAGTTCGTTTAGTTTGTTAAGTTCCTCCAGTTCGTCCAGTTTTTCCAATTCATTTAATTTGTCCAGTTTGTCTAATTCGTCCAGTTCGTCCTTAACATCTAGTTCGTCGAGTTTTTCCAATTCGTTCAATTTGTCCTATTTGCCCAGTTTGTCCAGCTCGCCCAGTATGTCTCGTTGCTCCAGTTCGTACAGTTCTTCTTGTTCGTCCATTATGTCCAATTCGTCCAATTCCTCTAGTTGGTCCTATTGGTCCAGTTCGTGAAGTTCGTCCAATTTGTCCCGTTTGTCCAGTTTTTCGAATTTACACAGTATGTTTCGTTAGTCAAGTTGGTCCAGTTCGTCCATTATGTCCAATTCTTCCAATTCCTCTAGTAGGTCTAATTCGTCCGGTTTGTCCAATTTGTTAAGTTTGTCAACTTTGTCCAGCTTGTGTAGAATGTCCAATTTGTCTAGTTTGTCCAGATCGTCCAGTTTCTCCAATTCATCCAGAAAGTCCATTTCGTCCAGTTCTTTCTGTTCGTCCATTATGTCAAACACGTCCAGTTCATCTTGTTGGTCCAATTCGTTCAGTTTGTTCAGTTTGTCTAGTTCATCAAATTTGTCCAGTTTGTCCCGTTGGTACTGCAGGTCCATTTTTTCGAGTTCGGCCAATTCGTTTTGTTTGTTATGTTTGTCCAGTTTGACCAATTCGTCTAGATTTTCCAATTCGTTCAGTTTCTCCTGTTTGTCCACTTTTTCTAGCTGGCCTAGTATGTCTCCTTCGTCTAGTTGGTCCAGTCCTTCCAGTTCTTCTATTATATCAAATTCGTGCAATTCCTCTAGTTGCTCCAATTATTCCAGTTTGTCTACTTTGTTTAGTTTGTCCAGTTCTTCCAGTTCTTCAAGATTTTCCAATTTGTTCAATTTGTCCTGTTTGTCCAGTTTTTCTAGCTCGCCCAGTATGTCAGTTCATCAAGTTTATCCAGTTTGGCCAATTCGTCCAATTTACCCATTGGGTCCAGTTTTTTGAGTTCGTCCAGTTCGTTTACTTTGTTATGTTCCACCGATTCGTCCAGTTTCTCCAATTCCTCTAGATTTTCCAATTCGTTCAGTTTGGCGTATTTGTCCATTTTTTCCAGTTCGTACAGTTTTTCCTGTTAGCCAATTTGTGCAATTCTTCTAGTTGGTCCAATTCGTCCATTTCGTCCATTTCGTCCGGTTCGTCTAATTGGTCCATTTCATCCACTTCTTCCTATTCGTCCATTACGTCCAATTCATCCAATTCCTCTAGTTAGTCCATTATGTTAGGTTTGTCCAATTTGTTTAGTTTGTCCAGTTCATCAAGCTCGTCCAGTTGTCCACTTCATCCAATTTGTCCAATTGATCCAGTTTTTCTGAGTTCGTCCACTTCATTTATTTTGTTATGTTCCACCAGTTCGTCCAGTTTGTCTAATTCGTCTAGATTTTCCAATTCGTTCAGTTTGTCCTATTTGATCATTTTTTCAAGCTCACCCAATATGTCTCCTTTGTCCAATTGGTCCAGTTCTTCTTCCCAACTGATGACTTTTGGGATAAACACATTATTGTTAAAGTTTGTTTCCATGAGAACTGTAGTTTTTTCTTTATCAACCTTATCTCTATAGGCTATCATGGGAAAGATAGAGATCGTCCATTTCGTCCTGTTCGTCTAATTGGTCCAGTTCATCCACTTCTTCCTGTTCGTCCATTATGTCCAATTCGTCCAATTCCTTTAGTTGGTCCAATTCGTCCAGTATGTCCATTGTTTAGTTTGTCCAGTTCGTCAAGTTTATCCAGTTTGTCCAATTCGTCCAATTTACCCATTGGGTCCAGTTTTTTGAGTTCGTCCAGTTCGTTTACTTTGTTATGTTCCACCGATTCATCCAGTTTCTCAAGTTCGTCCAGTTTCTCCAATTCCACCAGATTTTTCAATTCGTTCAGTTTGGCCTATTTGTCCATTTTTTCTAGCTCGCCCAGTATGTCTACTTCGTCCAGTTCGTACAGTTTTTCCTGTTCGTCCATTTTGTCCAATTTGTACAAATCTTCCAGTTGGTCCTATTCGTCCATTTCGTCCAGTTCGTCTAGTTGGTCAGTTCATCCACTTCTTCCTGTTCGTCCATTATGCCCAATTCGTCCAATTCCACTAGTTAGTCCATTTCGTTAAGTTTGTCCAATTTGTTTAGTTTGTCCAGTTCGTCAAGTTCGTCCAGCTTGTCCACTTCATCCAATTTGTCCAGTTGGTCCAGTTTTACTGAGTTCATCCACTTCGTTTATTTTGTTATGTTCCACCAGTTCGTCCAGTTTGTCTAATTCGTCTAGATTTCCCAATTCGTTCAGTTTGTCCTATTTCATCATTTTTTCCGGCTCGCCCAGTATGTCTCCTTCGTCCAATTGGTCCAATTTGTCCAATTTGTTTAGTTTGTCGAGATCATCAAGTTTACCTAGTTCGTTCAATTCGTCCAGTTTGTTCAGTTCATCTTTTTGGTCCAATTCATCCAGATTCTCCAATTCGTTCTTTTTGTCCAGTTTGTCGAGCTCGCCCAGTATGTCTCGTTCGTCAAGTTCGTCCAGTTCGTCCACTTTCTTCCTGTTCGTCCATTATGTCCAATTCCTTTAGTTGGTCCAATTTTTCAAGTTTGTCCAATTTGTTTAGTTTGTCTAGTTCGTCAAGTTTGTCCTGTTTGTCCAGTTCGTCCAATTTCTTTAATTCGTCTAGTTGGTCAAGTTCTTCCTCTTCGTCCATTATGTCCAACTCGTCCAATTCATCTAGTTGGTCAAATTCGTCCAGTTTGTTCTGTTTGTCCAGTTCGTCAAGTTCGTCCAATTTGGCCAGTTGGTCCAGTTTTTCGTTTAGTTTGTTAAGTTCCTCCAGTTTGTCCAGTTTTTCCAATTCATTCAGTTGGTCCTAATTGTCCAGTTCGTGAAGTTCGTCCAGTTCATCCAATTTGTAAATCAAATTTCAAAATTGGGGGGTGGAGAAGAAGGAGAAAGTTCACAACAAAAAATTTCCTTTGAAGAAAATGGAAATGATGATAAAACACCATATTATCCAAAAAGGATAAAGGAGAAAGAAACATTTCACACACCAACCTATTCCATGATTGACCTTATGAATAGATCAGAAAAAATTCATACTATAAACAAACCCTTAACTCTCTCAGACTTACAAAGAGAATTAAAAGATCAGAAGAGAGAACTCCGTGAATTAAGGATTGAGTTAACCAAAAAACAAAATGAGCTTGATGAAAGGTTAACTTCGTTAGAAAATGATGGTGCTATTGAAAAATATGATGAAGAAAAATTTGTCCAAAGAATTAAAGGAGAAATTAGCAAAATCTCTACTGTTGTAATTCCTACAAAATGTATTTACCAACAGTGGAGAGTTCAGGTAGAAATAAAAATAAAAAACTTTGAAAAGATTGTTAATGCCATAATTGATACCGGTGCAGACTTAAATGTTATCAGACTTGGAATCGTTCCTATTGAATGGAACGACGATTTCCATAGAAAGAAAAATCCCAAATGTTCATGTTTGTATGAAAGGAGTCTGTGTTACTTCACCATTTATTATTTCAGAAGATATTGTTAATGATGTACTCCTTGGATCTCCATTTATTCTTCAAATCCAACCATTTTCTGTAACAACAAAAGGAATTTCTACAAATATCAAAGGGATTGAAGTAAATCTTGATTTTATAGATGATCTTTGTGAGACGAAAATCCAAAAGATAAATCAGGTTAATGCCACAAGAGAAAATTACATAGATGAACTAAAAAATGAAATTAAATGTGTCCTAATGACAAAAGAATTAGAGAAAAAAGAATTTAAAACAAAACTAGAAGAATTCACCAAACAGATTGAAGAAGAATGTTGTTCAAAATTACCATCAGCCTTTTGGAATAGAAAAAGACACATAGTAGGATTACCATATGTAAAAGATTTTAATGAAAATGATATTCCTACTAAAGCTCGTCCATCTCAAATGGATGCTGCTCATTTAAAGCTTTGCCAAGAAGAAATCAATGATCTTCTGAAGAAAGGATTAATTAGAAAAAGCAAATCCCCTTGGAGCTGTACGGCATTTTATGTTGAAAAAGCCGCTGAAATCGAAAGAGGAGTTCCAAGATTGGTAATCAATTATAAACCTCTAAACAAAGTTCTTCAATCTATTAGGTATCCTTTGCCTAATACTCAGGATTTGCTAAACAGATTAAACAATGCCAAAATATTCTCAAAATTTGATTTAAAATCAGGATTTTGGCAGATTCAGATAAAAGAAGAAGATAGATATAAAACTACATTCACTGTTCCAATAGGGCATTATGAATGGAATGTTATGCCTTTTGGATTGAAAAATGCTTCGTCTGAATTTCAGAATATTATGAATAATATCTTCTCGTCTTACACCAAGTTTACCATTGTTTACATTGATGACATTCTTATCTTTTCAGAATCTGTGTTACAACATTCGAAACCATTGGGTATTTTCAAAAGAGTCATAAAAGAAAATGGATTGGCTTTATATAAAAGAAAAATGAATCTCTTTCAGCAAAAAATCAGATTCTTAAGATTTGAGATCAAAGACAAAAAAATAACTCCAACTAATAGAGTTCTTCAATTTGCTGATAAATTTCCAGATGAAATTAAGGATAAAAATATGCTGCAAAGATTTCTTCGATGTCTAAATTATGTTAGATTTTTCTATCAAGATTTGGGAAAAGATAGAAAACTTCTCCAAGAAAGGTTGAAGAAAAATCCTCAGGATTGGTCTATCCATCACACTAATGCAGTAAAAAAGATTAAAGAAAGAGTAAAAAATCTTTCTTGTAGAAAAAGATGTCAAAAATCCTGGAAAAAGATGTCAAAAATCTTGTCTCTAAGCAAATATTTGCTAGATGGCAAGCCATTTTATCAGTTTTTGAATTTAAAATTGAATTTATTAATGGAAATTCTAACTCTCTCCCTGACTTTCTTACTAGAGAATTTCTTCAAGGACGACAAAATGGCAAGTAGCTCTTCCCCGTTCATGAAGAAAAAAGGGTAAGAGAAATTGGCAGATCAAGAAGAAAGCCAAAAGGGTTTTACTCCAACAAAAGACCCAAGTCAATCGAAATTATATCTTTACACCAGTAACAGATAATGTTTATTTTCTCTTTGGAGAGGGGCTTCATTATTATTCCCCTGATAAAAGAAAAACCAGAGATTGGTATCTCAATATTTTGCATCAGACGAAAAGTGTTCTCATCTTCCACAATAAGAATGCAAATGGTATCATCACTTACTCAAAGTTCACTATTCTCAAAATCCTTACTGAGGAAGATTGGGATGGTCCTTTGTACATGACAAAATCAGTCCAATTATACAATTCGACTGAGTTCTTTAATTATTGGGATTATATTAATGCCTGAAAATTTGCTTTGATGTGGCAAAATCGCCAATATAATCATTCCTGGTTCATCAGATTCAAAGAAGAAAGTCCTGATGTCACTCCTATTCATCGTAATTTCCCATCCTAGTTTCTCTTTACTTGGTGGTCATATTTTGGTGCTTCTCAGAAAATCCTTCTTGATAATTTTCGTTATTTATTTATTAAGTTCTGTGAAGTAGAAGAAAAAGTTCCCTGTGAAGCATTTAATGTTCTTCGCTTCTTTGCAAAGTTCCATATTCCATACATTTTCCAGTGGAAGTTTGAAGTAAAAAAGAACTTTTTCGATCTTCCGTCTTTGTACCAGACTTTTTACCAAAAATGGTGGGCCAAAATTGAAAACGATACTTATGAGAGAATTCTGAATCAAATCTCTCCTCCTGTTAAAGAAGAAATTCCTCTTCCTGAAGAAAAACCTTTTGAAAATGAAATATTGATGGCTGATCTCTTGGCCAAAAAGATTGCCAAAGAAATTGCTCAAGAAAAATCTCCTTAGCCAACGGACATGTCTGTTGACTCTGTCAATTTTGAAGAAAAGATCAAGCAAATTTTAGAAGAATATCTCCTAAAGAAAAAAGTTGGTGATCATGATTGGGATAGTAATCATGATCCAGAAGAAAATCTTGACGATGAAGTTGTGCCCCTTGAAGATCTCCATCCTCGATGGGACCCTGACTCTCATGTTAATCCCGATGGCTCAGTTACTGAATATCTTCGTGGTGGAAAGTTTTGGTACTCTTCAGCAAAAGATAAAGGAAAAGAAAAAGAAGTCGAAATGGAATCTCGGTTAGCTAAATTATTCCGAAAAAATTCTGCTAAAGGAAAAGAAATAATGAAAAAGAAGATGTAAAATTCGGCCAATTCGTTTTGTTTGTTATGTTTGTCCAGTTTGACCAATTCGTCTAGATTTTCCAATTCGTTCAGTTTATCCTGTTTGTCCATTTTTTCCAGGTCGCCCAGTATGTCTCCTTCGTCCAGTTGGTCCAGTTCATTCAGTTTGTCCAGTTTGTCTAATTCGTCCAGTTCGTCCTTAACATCTAGTTCGTCGAGTTTTTCCAATTCGTTCAATTTGTCCTATTTGCCCAGTTTGTCCAGCTCGCCCAGTTTGTCTCGTTGCTCCAGTTCGTATAGTTCTTCTTGTTCGTCCATTATGTCCAATTCGTCCAATTCCTCTAGTTGGTCCTATTGGTCCAGTTCGTCCAATTTGTCCCGTTTGTCCAGTTTTTCGAATTCGCGCAGTATGTTTCGTTAGTCAAGTTGGTCCAGTTTGTCCATTGTGTCCAATTCTTCCAATTCCTCTAGTAGGTCTAATTTGTCCGGTTTGTCCAATTTCTTAAGTTTGTCAAGTTTGTCCAGTTTGTCCAGAATGTCCAATTTGTCCAGTTTGTCCAGTTCGTCCAGTTTCTCCAGTTCATCCAGAAAGTCCATTTCGTCCAGTTCTTCCTATTCGTCCATTATGTCAAACACGTCCAGTTCACCTTGTTGGTCCAATTCGTCCAGTTTGTTCAGTTTGTCTAGTTCGTCAAATTTGTCCAGTTTGTCCCGTTGGTACTGTAGGTCCAGTTTTTCGAGTTCGGCCAATCCGTTTTGTTTGTTATGTTTGTCCAGTTTGACCAATTAGTCTAGATTTTCCAATTCGTTCAGTTTATCCTGTTTGTCCATTTTTTCCAGCTCGCCCAGTATGTCTCCTTCGTCCAGTTGGTCCAGTTGGTCCAGTTCTTCCAGTTCTTCTATTATATCAAATTCGTGCAATTCCTCTAGTTGCTCCAATTATTCCAGTTTGTCTACTTTGTTTAGTTTGTCCAGTTCGTCAAGTTTGTCCAGTTCTTCCAGTCCTTCAAGATTTTCCAATTTGTTCAATTTGTCCTGTTTGTCTAGTTTTTCGAGCTCGCCCAGTATGTCTCGTTAATCAAGCTGGTCCAGTTCGTCCATTATGTCCAATTCGCCCAATTCCTCTAGTTGGTCCAATTCGTACCGTTTGTCCAGTTTGTCATGTTTGTCCAATTTGTGTTGTACGTCCAATTTGTCCAGTTCGTCCAGCTTCTTTAATTCATCTAGTTGGTCTAGTTCTTCCTGCTCGTCCATTATGTCCAATTCATCTAGTTGGCCCAATTCGTCCAGTTTGTTCTGTTTGTTCTATTTGTCTAGTTCGTCAAGTTCGTCCAGTTCGTCCAATTTGGCCAGTTGGTCCAGTTTTTAGAGTTCGTTTAGTTTGTTAAGTTCCTCCAGTTCGTCCAGTTTTTCCAATTCATTCAGTTGGTCCTATTGGTAATAACAGAAGGATCGTATTATTTGATAGGAATCATCTCTATATTACATCTTCTTTTTCATTAATTCTTTTGCTTTAGCAGAATTTTTCCGGAATAATTCAGCTAACCGAGATTCTATTTCGACTTCTTTTTCTTTTCCTTTATCTTTTGCTGAAGAGTACCAAAACTTTCCACCACGAAGATAATTTGTAACTGAGCCATCAGGATTAACATGAGAGTCAGGGTCCTAACGAGGGTGGAGATCTTCAAGGGGCACAACTTCATCATCAAGATTTTCTTCTGGATCATGATTACTATCCCAATCATGATCACCAATTTTTTTCTTTGGAAGATATTCTTCTAAAATTTGCTTGATCTTTTCTTCAAAATTGACGGAGTCAACAGACATGTCCATAGGCTTAGGAGATTTTTCTCGAGTAATTTCTTTGGCAATCTTTATGGCCAAGAGATCAACCATGAGCATTTCATTTTCAAAAGGCTTTTCTTCAGGAAGAGGAATTTCTTCTTTAACAGGAGGAGAGATTTGATTCAGAATTCTCTCATAAGTATCATTTTCAATTTTTGACCACCATTTTTGGTAAAAAGTCTGGTACAAAGACGGAAGATCGAAAAAGTTCTTTTTTACTTCAAACTTCCACTGGAAAATGTATGGAATATGGAACTTTGCAAAGAAGCGAAGAACATTAAATGCTTCACAGGGAACTTTTTCTTCTACTTCACAGAACTTAATAAATAAATAACGAAAATTATCAGGAAGGATTTTCTGGGAAGCACAAAAATATGACCACCAAGTAAAGAGAAATCAGGATGGGAAATTACGATGAATAGGAGTGACATCAGGACTTTATTCTTTGAATCTGATGAACCAGGAATGATTATACTAGCGGTTTTGCCACATCAAAGCAAATTTCTAGGCATCAATATAATCCCAATAATTAAAGAACTCAGTTGAATTGTATAATCGGACTGATTTTGTCATGTACAAGGGACCATCCCAATCTTCCTCAGTAAGGATTTTGAGAATAGTGAACTTTGAGTAAGTGATGATACCATTTGCATTCTTATTGTGGAAGATGAGGACATTTTTCGTATGATGTAAAATATTGAGATACCAATCTCTGGTTTTTCTTTTATCAGGGGAATAATAATGAATCCCCTTGCCAAAGAGATAATAAACATTATCTTCTACAGATCTTTCTTCCATAAGACAATCTGAAGTAACAAGAATTCTGTTAATATAATTCTGATTGACTTGGGTCTTTTGTTGGAGTAAAACCCTTTTGGCTTTCTTCTTAATCTGCCAATTTCTCTTGCCCTTTTTTCTTCATGAACGGGGAAGAGCTACTTGCCATTTTGTCATCCCTGAAGAAATTCTTTATTAAGAAAGTCAGGAAGAGAGTTAGAATTTCCATTAATAAATTCAATTTTAAATTCAAAAACTGATAAAATGGCTTGCCATCTAGCAAATATTTGCTTAGAGACAAGATTTTTGACATCTTTTTCGAGAATTTCTTTTGCTGCTTTAGCATCAACTCTGATCAGAAATTCTTTGTTCAATAAATCATGTTGGAATTTCATCACACAAATAACTATGGTAAGAACTTCCTTTTTGATGGTTGAATATTTCTTTTGAGCTTCATTCCATAATCCAGAATTAAATCTTATTAATTCTTCTTTTGAATCTTTTTGTTGTAAAAGGATTCCACCATATCCGACATCAGAGGCATCAGTTTGAACTATTTTGAAAGCTTGTGGGTCAGATAAACATCTATAAGGAAGATTTTTAACTCTTTCTTTAATCTTTTTTACTGCATTAGTGTGATGGATAGACCATTCCTGAGGATTTTTCTTCAACCTTTCTTGGAGAAGTTTTCTATCTTTTGCCAAATCTTGATAGAAAAATCAAACATAATTTAGACATCCAAGAAATCTTTGTAGCATATTTTTATCCTTAATTTCATCTGGAAATTTGTCAGCAAATTGAATAACTCTATTAGTTGGAGTTATTTTTCTGTCTTGGATCTCAAATCCTAAGAATCTTTTTTTTTGCTGAAAGAGATTCATTTTTCTTTTGGATAAAGCCAATCCATTTTCTTTTATGAGTCTTTTGAAAATACCCAAGTGTTTCCAATGTTGTATCACAGATTCTGAAAAGATAAGAATATCATCAATGTAAACAATGGGAAACTGGGTGTAAGACGAGAAGATATTATTCATAATATTCTGAAATTCAGATGGAGCATTTTTCAATCCAAAAGGCATAACATTCCATTCATAATGCCCCATTGGAACAGTGAATACAGTTTTATATCTATTTTCTTCTTTTATCTGAATCTGCCAAAATCCTGATTTTAAATCAAATTTTGAAAATATTTTGGCATTGTTTAATCTGTTTAGCAAATCCTGAGTATTAGGCAAAAGATACCTAATAGATTGAAGAACATTGTTTAATGGTTTATAATTGATTACCAATCTTAGAACTCCTCTTTCGATTTCAGCGTCATTTTCAACATAAAATGCAGTACAGCTCCAAGGGGATTTGTTTTTTCTAATTAATCCTTTCTTCAGAAGATCATTGATTTCTTATTGGCAAAGCTTCAAATGAGCAACATCCATTTGAGATGGACGAACTTTAGTAGGAATATCTTTTTCATTTAAATCTTTTACATATGGTAATCCTACTGTGTCTTTTTCTATTCCAAAAAGCTGATGGTAATTCAGAACAGCATTCTTCTTCAATCTGTTTGGTGAATTCTTCTAATTTTGTTTTAAACTCTTTTTTCTCTAATTCTTTTGTCATTTGGACACATTTAATTTCATTTTTTAGTCCATTTATGTAATTTTCTCTTGTGGCAATAACTTGATTTATCCTTTGGATTTTCGTTTCACAAGGATCATCAATAAAATCAAGATTTACTTCAATCCCTTTGATATTTGTATAAATTCCTTTTGTTGTTATAGAAAAGGATCTATTCCAAAAGGCTGATGGTAATTCAGAACAGCATTCTTCTTCAATCTGTTTGGTGAATTCTTCTAATTTTATTTTAAATTCTTTTTTCTCTAATTCTTTTGTCATTTTGACACATTTAATTTCATTTTTTAGTCCATTTATGTAATTTTCTCTGGTGGCAATAACTTGATTTATCCTTTGGATTTTCGTTTCACAAGGATCATCTATAAAATCAAGATTTACTTCAATCCCATTAATATTTGTAGAAATTCCTTTTGTTGTTATAGAAAAGGGTTGGATTTGAAGAATAAATGGAGATCCGATGAGTATATCATTAACAATATCTTCTGAAATAATAAAAGGTGAAGTAACACATACACCTTTCATGCAAACATGATCATTTGGGATTTTTCTTTCTATGGAAATAGTCGTTCCATTAGCAGCTGAAACAAATTGTTTTGATTCACTCGTAAATTCAATAGGAACGATTCAAGGTCTGATAACATTTAAGTCTGCACCAGTATCAATTATGGCATTGACAATCTTCTCAAAGTTTTTTATTTTTATTTTTACCTGAACTCTCCACTGTTGGTAAATACATTTTGTAGGAATTACACTAGTAGAGATTTTGCTAATTTCTCCTTTAATTCTTTGGACAAATTTTTCTTCATCATATTTTTCAATAGCACCATCATTTTCTAACCAAGTTAACCTTTCATCAAGCTCAGTTTGTTTTTTGGTTAACTCTATTCTTAATTCACGGAGTTCTCTCTTCTGATCTTTTACTTCTCTTTGTAAGTCTGAGAGAGTTAAGGGTTTATTTATAGTACGAATTTTTTCTGCTCTATTCATAAGGTCAATCATGGAATAAGTTGGTGTGTGAAATGTTTCTTTCTCCTTTATCCTTTTTGGATAATATAGTGTTTTATCATCATTTTCATTTTCTTCAAAGGAAATTTTTGGTTGTGAACTTTCTCCTTCTTCTCCTCCCCCCAATTTTGAAATCTGATGTAAAAATTGAACTTTTTTCTCTGGATCTGGTATGTTATCAACCATTTCTAGAAGTAATTTTTGAGGGGCAGTGAGGACACGAATGTGGATACCAAGATCTTCATCAGATGGTATCGACCATTCTCCTTCAGATTCTTCATCATCTGAATGACATGTACATGATTGGAATTGTTTGATAAGCTAAACCTGAGGACTATTTTCTTCAATGTCAGTTAATGAATTAGATTCATATTCTTCTTCTTCTGAGGAACATGAATCAGTTTGTTCCTTTTCAGTATTTTCATCATCAATTTTGGTATTGATTTTTCTAAGTTTCTTTTTAGAGGAATTTTCTTTTTTAAAGCATTTACTTGAATAATGACCCTTTTTCCCGCAATTATAGCAAGTTGGAACATTTTCTTTTATGTATTTCTTTTTGAAATATTTTCTACATTTTCTTTTAAATGGACTGAACTCATCGGATTTTCTCTGTTTTTTATATCTTTCGGGTTTATATTTACTTACCATTTTGTTTCTTCTATCCGGAGTAAATCTAGAACACGAAGGTTTTCTCTTTAATTGAGGTGTTTGATCTAAACCAAACTGGAAATAAAAATCTCCTAATTCTTTATCTCCAGAATATTTTTTCATTTTTTGAGCTTGTTTACTGATCTTTAAATCAGTATAAAGATTCATGCCAACTTTGTTAATTCTCTATATAATTCTTCCGAGAGTCAGCAAACTGTAATTAATAGTACCATGCATTTCTTCTCTCAAGGAATTACGCACCTTTTCAGCAAATAAGGGTGGTAATCCTAAATGAATCTTTCTTTCCAAATATCAGAATTATAATCATTTAGTTGGTAGACTTTTGATAAGAATACATCTCTATACCAACGAAATTCTCCTAAATTTCTACATCTCAAGCGATGTAATTGTTGTCTATTTTTCTCCTTAATTAGCAGCAATGAATTCATTGAGGAATGCATAGAAGCAAGACACTAACACAATCAGATTGAGTTTCCCAATTATCAGGGACTTGACTAGTACCTGCTTCAAGCTTAACATTGGGGTCAACTAAATTTCCTATGGTTTTGTCTCTATAAAGGATTCTTCCAAATTCATCCATTTTAACAGCACTTTCTATTTCAAGTATTGAGCTCCAGTTAATCCATAATTCCACCATCCTCTTAATATTCCATTGAAAGAGGTGGTTGTCATCAAAAAGATATTTCTTGGAGTATTTCCTCTTACTTCACAAGCATTACAGTATATTAACATACTGTGAACCATTTGGAAGATTTGATATTTTTATAATCCATCCAAGTTCAACTCATATAAAGAATTTTCTGAATAGGTTAATTCTGAGGTGTAACTGTATGGAGCCTCTTCGAGTTGTAAATCAACAGGGGTTGGTGTAGGATAATAATTCTTTGTTTCTGGCAATTTTACCTGAGGATTCCATTTCTTTAGATGAATTATTAATAAATCCTCTGAAGCAGAGACTCTTAGGATGCTAAATCCTTTTCCTCCCATATTGAGGCTTTCCATCCTATTAGATAATTCTTTTTGCATTTCGTCTGTCATTGTAAATGGTCCTTCTTGCAAAATAATCCCTTTAGGTAATTGTCTGGGAACATATACTGCATTGGCAGAGCTTTCTTCTAATTTTTCTTCTTTATCTTTATTAAGTTCGATTTTTGATTTGATTGTTCTTTCTATCCGATCTGTTTGTTCTCCAATGGTTAGTAGACATAGATTGGTGTAATTATTTTGCTCAATTATATCTCCAATACCTATACCTATGTATCTAGCATTTGGGTTTGGTTTTGATTCATAAATAGATGTATTTTTTACAGGCATAAAATAATTCTTGGTTTCTATATTAGGGACAGAAATATCAAGTTTCTTCCAAGGTGGGTGAGATTTATCAACTTCTTTTCCTTCAGTTTCTTTCCAAGTTCTTGTTGTCTTTCCTATAACTCGTATTTGTTCTGGGCTTTGAGTTTCTTTTTCTTTAATTTTTCCTTTTCTAAAATATACCATAATTCCCTCATTTTATCTTTTTCTTCTGTGTTAAACTTTTTAAAGAACCAATCTTTTAAACGATGATTTTTCAAATTTTCTCTGAGATATGCTTTATCAATTTGAAATTTTTTGACAGGTATTTCTTCTTGCTTTTGAATGCTCACCATTCTTATGGCTCCTTGGAGAAAATCACTCTCACTAGGGTTATAGTATTTCGCTGATGAGGATCTTTTGTACACAGGGTATTCAATTCCACTTTCTTTGTTTCTAAAAACTTTTTGATCCATTTCTTCCTTTTCACTACTTCCTTGGTCATCATCTATTTCTTCTAATTTGAAACTTTTTCTTCCTTCTGTATAACCAGCAAAACTTCTCCTAGCTTTTTCCATTTTTCTCCTAAATTTGACTTCAACATTACCATTTGGTAATTTGACTATACTTTGTAAATCATCTGTTATTTCATTTACTCTTGGGTGACATCTTCTATTTGCCAATTTCCTGGGAGAACAACTTCTTCCCAGCTGATGACTATTGTTAAAGTTTGTTTCCATGAGAACTGTAGTTTTTTCTTTATCAACCTTATCTCTATAGGCTATCATGGGAAAGACAGAGATCATAGATTTGTAGAACACACGATAAACTATAGCAAAATGTTTACTTCTTGGACTCATTTTTAATCCTTTACTTTGAAATCCAATGGTTGCACAATCAAGAATATCATCATCATGAGCATCAATTGTGATATTAGGAAAACAGTTAAAATAAACAGGTCCATGACAGAGACTTGATTCAATCATAGCATAAAGAGAATCATCAAATTCATCATGTCTCTAATCTCTCACATAAGCACACACTGAAACATTTAATCCTAATCGAAACAGTGGTTTGATTCCTACCTGAATTAATCCTATGTGCAGGTAGTTGTATTTGGTTCTGATTTGTTCAATAATTCTTCTATCAAGAACTTTAATTGTCTGTTTTTCTCCAAAGAGAGAAACAGTTTTTTCAACAGTTTTTATGTGGTAATCATTTTGTTCTTCAAATGTGTCATTGCTATATATTTCTGTTACAGGCAAGGCTGGCAACTTCCAGTTGGATATTGCTTTAGTCAAAATTTTCATATACCATTTCTTCTGAATTTTCTTTTTCTAAACTATTACGGATAAAATTGGTTAAAGCAGACTGGTAGGATGAAGAAGACGAATAAGATGTATTAGAAGGATGCTGGAATGATTTAAACCAATTCTCAAAAAGTTTTATTTTTCCCTTAGAATTTTTCATTTTTGTAACTCGTTAGAAACAAGAAGAGTTCTGTCAACGATTTACTGCCCTTGATGCCTGATCTCGGCCTGAAACGGGACTTACAACGCGACCACACTCTTAAAAAGATAAACGAGATACAGAAGTGGAGAATAAGAAGGAAAATAAAAACTCTAAAGAGAATTGGGTAGATCAAAATTTTGTTTTTTAGCACAGATTTAAATACGAGATAATAATTCTTCGTATATTGTCTATCAAGATTTCAATTTTTCTTAATATCCAAACATCATCATAGTATTTCCTAAGCAGAGCAAGACGAATAGACATATTCTAGCAAAGGAAACAACATGATTAGATAACAACAAGCATATAATATCAAACTTATGAAACTTAATTACTTATAGAAGATTGTACAGGACTTCAAACTCTAGCACACTTCAAACTTCAGACTTACACTCACACTCACACTCACACCCACACTTATAATATTTTCTTATAATTTTCTGGTCTCTCTTTTTTGATCTATCTCCCTCAAAGGAAACCCCCAGCTCCTTATATAGATGGAGCATACATAAAGATCTCCCTCTCATCCGACCATGAGAGGACATAAACCAAAAGCAACAGAAAAAGGAATGGCTACCGACACAAGCCTCCAAACACATTTTTCAAAGGTTGATGGGCAATGGTACCTTTAAGTGGAACAACTAATTGCCACATGGAATGCATAGCCCCACCAAAGGTAAAAAACAAAACAACTTTATTTATAAGTGGCATCACCAAAGGCAGCCCCTACCAACTTTATCAACTTTTGATAGGAAGTTGACAAATGGCAGCACCATGACATGAGCAACACCAAAACTTAGATGGCTACTTTTCTTCTTAGAATCAAGACAAGATATTCACCAACACCATCATTAGAGGATGGGACATTTACACCAACTAGCATCTTATCTTTTTTGAATGAAGACACCATTTCTTCTATGCTTGACACCTACAAGATATTATCAAGATATTATGTACAACCAACATTGATGGGACCACTTTTCTTCTTACTAGCCATATACCCCCACCAAAGAGATGAGTCAACTAGCTCTGATACCAATAACAGCAGGATCGTATTAGACAGGAATCATCTCAAATCTTCTTTTTCATCAATTCTTTTGCTTTAGCGAAATTTTTACGAAATAATTCAGCTAACCGATATTCCTTTTCAACTTCTTTTTCTTTTCCTTTGACTTTTGCTGAAGAATACCAAAACTTTCCACCACGAAGATAATCTGTAACTGAGCCATCAGGATTAACATGAGAGTCAGGGTCCCATCGAGGATGGAGATCTTCAAGAGGCACAACTTCATCATCAAGATTTTCTTCTGGATCATGATTACTATCCCAATCATGATCACCAACTTTTTTCTTTGGGAGATACTCTTTTAAAATTTATTTGATCTTTTCTTCAAAATTGACGGAGTCAATAGATATGTCCATTGGCTCAGGAGATTTTTCTCTAGCAATTTCTTTCACAATCTTTTTGGCCAACAGATAAGCCATGATCATTTCATTCTCAAAAGGTTTTTCTTCAGGAAGAGGAATTTCTTCTTTAACAGGAGAAGAGACTTGATTCAGAATTCTCTCATAAGTATCATTTTCAATCTTAGGCCACCACTTTTGATAAAAAGTCTGATAAAGAGATGGTAAACCATATAAGTCCTTTTTTACTTCAAACTTCCATTGGAAAATGTATGGAATATGCAACTTTGCAAAGAAGCGAAGAACATTAAATGCTTCACAAAGAACTTTTTCTTCTACTTCACAGAACTTAATAAATAAATAACGAAAATTATCAGAAAAGATTTTCTAAAAAGCACCAAAATATGACCACCAAGTAAAGAGAAACCATGAAGGAACACTGCGGTGGATAGGCATGACATCAGGACTTTCTTCTTTGAATCTGATGAACCAGGAATGATTATACTGGCGATTTTGCAACATCAAAGCAAATTTTCAGGCATCAATATAATCCCAATAATTAAAGAACTCAGTCGAATTGTATAATCGGACTGATTTTGTCATGTACAAGGGACCATCCCAATCTTCCTCAGTAAGGATTTTGAGAATAGTGAACTTTGAGTAAGTGATGATACCATTTGCATTCTTATTGTGGAAGATGAGGACACTTTCGTCTGATGTAAAACATTGAGATATCAATCTCTGGTTTTCCTTTTATCAGGGGAATAATAATGAAGCCCCTTTCCAAAGAGAAAATAAACATTATCTTCAACAAATCTTTCTTCCATAAGACAGTCTGAAGTAAAAAGAACTCTGTTACCGGTGTAAAGATATAATTCTGATTGACTTGGGTCTTTTGTTGGAGTAAAACCCTTTTGATTTTCTTCTTGATCTGCCAATTTTTCTTGCCCTTTTTTCTTCATGAACGGGGAAGAGCTACTTGCCATTTTGTTGTCCCTGAAGAAATTCTCTAGTAAGAAAGTCAGGGAGAGAGTTAGAATCAAAAATTAATAAATTCAATTTTAAATTCAAACGCTGATAAAATGGCTTGCCATCTAGCAAATATTTGCTTAGAGACAAGATTTTTGACATCTTTTTTCAGAATTTCCTGAATAGGTTAATTCTGAGGTGTAACTGTATGGAGCCTCTTCGAGTTGTAGATCAACAGGGGTTGGTCTAGGATAATAATTCTTTGTCTCTGGCAATTTTACCTAGGGATTCCATTTCTTTAGACGATTTATTAATAAATCCTCTGACGCAGAGACTCTTAGGATACTAAATCCTTTTCCTCCCATATTGAGGCTTTCCATCCTATTGGATAATTCTTTTTGCAATTCGTCTGTCATTGTTAATGGTCCCTCTTGCAAAATAATCCCTTTAGGTAATTGTCTAGGAACATATACTGCATTGGCAGAGCTTTCTTCTAATTTTTCTTCTTTATCTTTATTGAAGGGCTTTAATTTGATTATTCTTTCTATTCGATCTGTTTTTCTCCAATGGTTAATAGACATAGATTGGTGTAATTGTTTTGTTCAATTATATCTCCAGTACCTATACCTCTGTCTTTAGCATTTGGGTCTGGTTTTAATTCATAAATAGATGCATTTTTACAGGCATGGCATAATTCTTGGTTTCTGTATTAGGGACAGAATTATCAAGTTTCTTCCAAGGTGGGTGAGATTTATCAACTTCTTTTCCTTCAGTGTCTTTCCAAGTTCTTGTTGTTTTTCCTATAACTCTTATTTGTTCTGTGCTTTGAGTTTCTTTTTCTTTGATTTTCCCTTTTTTAAAATATTCCATAAACCAGTCAAAGAAAGGTATATTTCTTTCTTCTTCCTCCATTTGGAAATACCATAATTCTCTCATCTTATCTTTTTCTTCTGTGTTAAACTTTTTAAAGAACCAATCTTTTAAAGGATGATTTTTCAAATTTTCTCTAAGATATGGTTTGTCAATTTCAAAATTTTTGACAAGTATTTCTTCTGGCTTTTGAATGCTAACCATTCTTATGGCTCCTTGGAGGAAATCACTTTCACTTGGGTTATAGGTTTTTTGTGATGAAGATCTTTTATACACAGGGTGTTCGATTCCACTTTCTTTATTTTTAAAAACTTTTTGATCCATTTCTTCCTTTTCACTATTCCTTTGGTCATCATTTATTTCTTCTAATTTAAAACTTTTTCTTCCTTCCGTATAACCGGCAAAACTTCTCCTAGCTTTTTCCATTTTTATCCTAAAATTGACTTCAACATTTCCATTTGGTAATTTGACTATACTTTGTAAATCATCTGTTATTTCATTTACTCTTGGGGTGACATCTTCTATTTGCCAATTTCCTGGGAGAACAACTTCTTTCCAACTGATAACTTTTGGGATGAACACATTATTGTTAAAGTTTGTTTCCATGAGAACTGTAGTTTTTTCTTTATCAACCTTATCTCCATAGGCTATCATGGGAAAGACAGAGATCATGGATTTGTAGAACACACGATAAACTATAGCAACAGGTTTACTTCTTGGATTCATTTTTAATCCTTTACTTTGAAATCCAATAGTTGCACAATCAAGAATATCATCATCATGAGCATCAATTGTGATATTTGGAAAGCAGTTAAAATAAACAAGTCTATGACAGAGACTTGATTCAATCATAGCATAAAGAGAATCATCAAATTTATCATGTCTCTGATCTCGTACATAAGCACACACTGAAACATTTAATCCTAATCGAAACAGTGGTTTGATTCCTACCTGAATTAATCCTATGTGCAGGTAGTTGTATTTGGTTCTGATTTGTTCAATAATTCTTTTATCAAGAACTTTAATTGTCTGTTTTCCTCCAAAGAGAGAAACAATTTTTCAAAAGTTTTTATGTGGTAATCATTTTGTTCTTCAAATGTGTCATTGCTATATATTTCTGTTACATGGAAGGCTGGCAACTTCGAGTTGGATATTGCTTGATCAAAATTTTCATATATCATTTCTTCTGAATTTTTTGTTTTTTCTAAATTTTCTTTTTCTAAGCTATTACGGGTAAAACTGGTTAAAGCAGACTGATAGGATGAAGAAGACGAATTAGATCTATTAGAAGGATACTGAAATGATTTAAACCAATTCTTAAAAAGTTTTGTTTTTCCCTTAGAATTTTCCATTTTTATAGCTCGTAAGAAACAAGAAGGGTTCTGTCAACGATTTACAGCCCTGACGCCTGATCAAGGCCTGAAGCGGGACTTACAATGCGACCACAGTCTTAAGAAGATAAACAAGATACAGAAGTGGAGAATAAGAAAGAAAAGAAAAACTCTAAAGAGAATTGGATAGATCAACTTGGCTAAAAAGCTTCAGATCCTGGATAATAGATTAAATTCATCTAAATCCTTTTTTTTAATACAGATTTAAATACGAGATAATAATTCTTCTTATATTGTCTAACAATATTTTAATTTTAATAATCGAACATCATCATAGTACTTCTTAAGCAAAGCAAGACGAATAGACATATTCTAGCAAAAGAAACCACATGATTAGATAACAACAAGCATATAACATCAAACTTATAAAAAATTAATTACTTACAGAAGATTGTACAAGACTTCAAACTCTAGCACACTCTAACTTCAAGCTCACACTCACACTCACACTTAGACTCTAAACTCTTTTTTATAATTTTCTGATCTATATTTTTTTTCTATTTTTTTCTATATCACCAAAGGAAACCCCCAGCTCCTTATATAGATGGAGCATACAAAAGAGCCCACTCTCATCCAACCATGAGAGGACTTCAAACCAAACGCAACAGAAAAAGGAATGGCTACTGACACAAGCCTCCAAACATACTTTTCAAAAGTTGATGGGTAAAGTACATAAGGTGGAATATCTTTATGCCGCATGGAAAGCATAAGATTAACATACCCCCACAACTTTATCAACTTTTGACATATGGAAATAAGGCTATACCAACTTTTACAATCCCAACACCTTTATTTACAAGTGGCATCTCAAGAGGCAGCCCCTACAACCAACATTGAGGGGACCACATTTCTTTTCTTTTCTTCTTCATGACGATTCTCTTTTATTTTCTTCTTCATACTAGCCATATACCCCCACCAGAAAGAGATGATTTCTACTGGCTCTGATACCAATAATAGCAGGATCTTATTAGACAAGAATCATCTCAAATCTTCTCAAATCAATGTTGGTTGTACATAATATCTTGTAGGTGTCATTCATAGAAGAAGTGGTGTCTTCATTCAACAAATGCTGAGAAGAAATGATGCTAAAGAAATGTTATTGCTAGTTATCATTACTTGGAAGAAAAGTTAACATCTAGTCAAAAAGAGATATTCTCAGATCTTCTCCAGAGAACATATTTTGTCATGAAGTTGGTAGGGGCTGCCTCTTGAGATGCCACTTGTAAATAAAGGTGTTGGGTTTGTAAAAGTTGGTATAGCCTTATTGCCATATGTCAAAAGTTGATAAAGTTGTGGGGGTATGTTAATCTTATGCTTTCCATGTGGCATAAAGATATTCCACCTTATGTACCTTGCCCATCAACTTTTGAAAAGTATGTTTGGAGGCTTGTGTCGGTAGCCATTCCTTTTTCTGTTGCTTTTGGTTTGAAGTCCTCTCATGGTCGGATGAGAGTGGGCTCTTTTGTATGCTCCATCTATATAAGGAGCTGGGGGTTTCCTTTGGTGAGATAGAAAAAAATAGAATAAAGATCAATCAAAAATTATAAAAAATAATATAAGTGTGAGTGTGAGTGTGAAGTTTGAGCGTGCTAGAGTTTGAAGTCTTGTAAAATCATTTCACACACCAACGTATTCCATGATTGACCTTATGAATAGAGCAGAAAAAATTCATACTATAAATAAACCCTTAACTCTCTCAGATTTACAAAGAGAATTAAATGATCAGAAGAGAGAACTCCGTTAATTAAAATTAGAATTAACCAAAAAACAAAATGAGCTTGATGAAAGGTTAACTTGGTTAGAAAATGATGGTGCTATTGAAAAATATGATGAAGAAAAATTTGTCCAAAGAATTAAAGGAGAAATTAGCAAAATTTCTACTGGTGTAATTCCTACGAAATGTATTAACCAACAGTGGAGAGTTCAAGTAAAAATAAAAATAAAAAACTTTGAGAAGATTGTCAATGCCATAATTGACACTGGTGCAGACTTAAATGTTATCAGACTTGGAATCGTTCCTATTGAATTTACAAGTGAATCAAAGCAGTTTGTTTCTGCTGCTAATGGAATGACTATTTCCATAGAGAGAAAAATCCCAAATGTTCATATTTGCATGAAAGGAGTCTGTGTTACTTCACCATTTTTTATTTCAAAAGATATTGTTAATGATGTACTCCTCGGATCTCCATTTATTCTTCAAATCCAACCCTTTTCTGTAACAACAAAAGAAAATTCTATAAATATCGAAGGGATTGAAGTAAATCTTTATTTTATAGATGATCCTTGTGAAACGAAAATACAAAGGATAAATCAAGTTATTGCCACCAGAGAAAATTACATAAATGGACTAAAAAATGAAATTAAATGTGTCCAAATGACAAAAGAATTAGAGAAAAAAGAATTTAAAACAAAATTAGAAGAATTCACTAAACAGATTGAAGAAGAATGCTGTTCTGAATTACCATCAGCCTTTTGGAATAAAAAAAGACACAGAGTAGGATTACCATATGTAAAGGATTTTATTGAAAAAGATATTCCTACTAAAGCCCGTCCATCTCAAATGGATGCTGTTCATTTAAAGCTTTGCCAAGAAGAAATCAATGATCTTCTGAAGAAAGGATTAATTAGAAAAAGCAAATCCCCTTGGAGCTATACGGCAGGCAAATTGGACATTCTGGACAAACTGGACAAACTTGACAAACTTAACAAATTGGACAAACAGGACGAATTAGACCTACTAGAGGAATTGGAAGAATTGGACATAATGGACGAATTGGACCAACTTGATTAACGAAACATACTGTGCGAATTCGAAAAACTGGACAAACGGGACAAATTGGACGAACTGGACGAACTTCACGAACTGGACCAATAGGACCAACTAGAGGAATTGGACGAATTGGACATAATGGACGAACAAGAAGAACTGTACGAACTGGAGCAACGAGACATACTGGGCGAGCTGGACAAACTGGGCAAATAGGACAAATTGAACGAATTGGAAAAACTCGACGAACTAGATGTTAAGGACGAACTTGACGAATTAGACAAACTGGACAAACTGAATGAATTGGAAAAACCGGACAAACTGGAGGAACTTCACAAACTAAACGAACTCTAAAAACTGGACCAACTGGCCAAATTGGACGAACTGGACGAAGTTGACGAACTGGACAAATAGAACAAACAGAACAAACTGGACGAATTGGACGAACTGGACGAAGTTGACGAACTGGACAAATAGAACAAACAGAACAAACTGGACGAATTGGACCAACTAGATGAATTGGACGACTTGGACATAATGGACGAACAGGAAGAATTGGACCAACTAGACGAATTAAAGAAGCTGGACGAACTGGACAAATTGGACGTACAACACAAATTGGACAAACTTGACAAACTGGACAAAGGGTACGAATTGGACCAACTAGAGGAATTGGGCGAATTGGACATAATGGACAAACTGGACCAGCTTGATTAACGAGACATACTGGGCGAGCTCGAAAAACTGGACAAACAGGACAAATTGGAAAATCTTGAAGAACTGGACAAACTTGACGAACTGGACAAACTAAACAAAGTAGACAAACTGGAATAATTGGAGCAACTAGACGAATTGCACGAATTTGATATAATAGAAGAACTGGAAGAACTAGACCAACTGGACCAACTGGACGAAGGAGACATACTGGGCGAGCTGGAAAAAATGGACAAACAGGATAAACTGAACGAATTGGAAAATCTAGACGAATTGGTCAAACTGGACGAACATAACAAACAAAACGAATTGGCCGAACTCGAAAAACTGGACCTACAGTACCAACGGGACAAACTGGACAAATTTGACGAACTAGACAAACTGAACAAACTGGATGAATTGGACCAACAAGATGAACTGGACGTGTTTGTCATAATGGACGAACAGGAAGATCTGGACGAAATGGACTTTCTGGATGAATTGGAGAAACTGGACAAACTTGACAAACTTAACAAATTGGACAAACCGGACGAATTAGACCTACTAGAGGAATTGGAAGAATTGGACATAATGGACGAACTGGACCAACTTGACTAACGAAACATACTGCGCGAATTCGAAAAACTGGACAAACGGGACAAATTGGACGAACTGGACGAACTTCACGAACTGGACCAATAGGACCAACTAGAGGAATTGGACGAATTGGACATAATGGACGAACAAGAAGAACTGTACGAACTGGAGCATTCTCCATCATATTCTTCATCATCTGAATGACATGTACATGATTGCAATTGTTTGATGAGCTGAACCTGAGGACTATCTTCTTCAATGTCAGTTGATGAATCAGATTCAGTTTTATATCTATCTTCTTCTTTTATCTGGATCTGCCAAAATCCTGATTTTAAATCAAATTTTGACAATATTTTGGCATTGTTTAATCTGTTTAGTAAATCCTGAGTATTAGGTAAAGGATACCTAATAGATTGAAGAACTTTGTTTAATGGTTTATAATTGATTACCACTCTTGGAACTCCTCTTTCAATTTCAGCGTTCTCACGAACCAAACAACTTTTCTTTGTTGATCTTCTCAGCATGACACCTACAAGATATTATCAAGATATTATGTACAACCAACATTGATGGGACCACTTTTCACTTTTCTCCTTCATACTAGTCATATACCCCCACCAAAAAGAGATGATTTCTACTGGCTCTAATACCAATAACAGCAAGATTGTATTCGACAGGAATCATCTCAAATCTTCTCAAATCTTCATATCTTCTTTTTGATCAATTCTTTTGCTTTAGCAGAATTTTTACGGAATAATTCAGCTAACCGAGATTCCTCTTCGACTTCTTTTTCTTTTCCTTTGTCTTTTGCTGAAGAATACCAAAACTTTCCACCACGAAGATAACCTGTAACAGAGCCATCAGAATTAACATGAGAGTCAGGGTCCCATCGAGGATGGAGATCTTTTAAGGGGCACAACTTCATCATCAAGATTTTCTTCTGGATCATGATTACTATCCCAATCATGATCACCAGCTTTTTTCTTTGGGAGATGCTCTTCTAAAATTTGCTTGATCTTTTCTTCAAAATTGACAGAGTCAACAGACATGTCCATTGGCTCAGGAGATTTTTCTCGAGCAATTTCTTCGGCAATCTTTTTGGCCAAGAGATCAGCCATGAGCATTTCATTTTCAAAAGGTTTTTCTTCAGGAGGAGGAATTTCTTCTTTAACAGGAGGAGAGATTTGATTCAGAATTCTCTCATAAGTATCATTTTCAATTTTTTACCACCATTTTCGGTAAAAAGTCTAATAAAGATATGGTAAACCATATAAGTCCTTTTTTACTTCAAACGTCCATTGGAAAATATAAGGGATATGAAATTTAGCAAAAAAGCGAAGCATATTGATGGCTTCAAATGGAACATTTTCTTCAACTTGAGAAAACTTAATAAACAAATATCGAAAATTATCAGGAAGGATTTTCTGAGAAGCACCAAAATATGACCACCAAGTGAAGAGAAACCAGGATGGGAAATTACGATGAATGGGAGTGACATCAAGACTTTCTTCTTTAAATTTGATGAACCAGGAATGATTATACTGGTGATTTCGCCACATCAAAGTAAATTTTCATGCATCAAATAATCCCAATAATTAAAGAACTCAGTCAAATTGTATAATCGGACTGATTTTGTCATGTACAAGGGACCATCCCAATCTACCTCAGTAAGGATTTTGAGAATAGTGAACTTTGAGTAAGTGATGATACCATTTGCATTCTTATTGTGGAAGATGAGGACACTTTTCGTCTGATGCAAAATATTCAGATATCAATCTCTGGTTTTCCTTTTATCAGGGGAATAGTAATGAAGCCCCTTGCCAAAGAGAAAATAAACATTATCTTCAACAGATCTTTCTTCCATAAGACAATCTGAAGTAACAAGGATTCTGTTACCAATGTAAAGATATAATTCTGATTGACTTGGGTCTTTTGTTGGAGTAAAACCCTTTTGGCTTTCTTCTTGATCTGCCAATTTCTCTTGCCCTTTATTCTTCATGAACGGGGAAGAGCTAATTGACATTTTGTCGTCCCTGAAGAAATTCTCTAGTAAGAAAGTCAGGGAGAGAGTTAGAATTTCCATTAATAAATTCAATTTTAAATTCAAACACTGATAAAATGGCTTGCCATCTAGCAAATATTTGCTTAGAGACAAGATTTTTGACATCTTTTTCCAGAATTTCTTTTGCAGCCTTAGCATCAACTCTGATCAGAAATTCTTTGTTTAATAAATCATGCTGGAATTTCGTCACACAAATAACTATGGCAAGAACTTCCTTTTTGATGGTTGAATATTTCTTTTGAGCTTCATTCCATAATCCTGAATTAAATCTTATTAATTCTTCTTGTGAATCTTTTTGTTGTAAAAGGATTCCACCATATCCGACATCAGAGGCATCAGTTTGAACTATTTTGAAAGCTTGGTCAGATAAACATCTACAAGGAAGATTTTTAACTCTTTCCTTAATCTTCTTTACTGCATTAGTATGATGGATAGACCACTCCTTAGGATTTTTCTTTAATCTTTCTTGGAGAAGTTTCTATCTTTTGCCAAATCTTGATAGAAAAATCCAACATAGTTTAGACATCCAAGAAATCTTTGTAGCATATTTTTATCCTTAATTTCATCTGGAAATTTATCAGCAAATTGGATAACTCTATTAGTCGGAGTTATTTTCTATCTTGGATTTCAAATCCTAAGAACCTGATTTTCTGCTGAAAGAGATTCATCTTTCTTTTAGATAAAGCCAATCCATTTTCTTTATGACTTTTGAAGATATTCAAATGTTTCCAATGTTGTAACACAGATTCTGAAAAGATAAGAATATCATCAATGTAAACAATGGCAAACTGGGTATAAGACGAGAAGATATTATTCATAATATTCTGAAATTCAGATGGAGCATTTTTCAATCCAAAAGGCATAACATTCCATTCATAATGCCCCATTGGAATAGTGAATGCAGTTTTATATCTATCTTCTTCTTTTATCTGAATCTGCCAAAATCCTGATTTTAAATCAAATTTTGAGAATATTTTGACATTGTTTAATCTGTTTAGCAAATCCTGAGTATTAGGTAAAGGATACCTAATAGATTGAAGAACTTTATTTAATGGTTTATAATTGATTACCAATCTTGGAACTCCACTTTCAATTTCAGCGGCTTTTTCTACATAGAATGACGTACAACTCTAAGGGGATTTGCTTTTTCTAATTAATCCTTTCTTCAGAAGATCATTGATTTCTTCTTGGCAAAGCTTTAAATGAGTAGCATCCATCTGGGATGGACGAGCTTTAGTAGGAATATCCTTTTCATTAAAATCTTTTAAATATGGTAATCCTACTATGTGTCTTTTTCTATTCCAAAAGACTGATGGTAATTAAGAACAGCATTCTTCTTCAATCTATTTGGTGAATTCTTCTAAGTTTGTTTTAAATTCTTTTTTCTCTAATTCTTTTGTCATTTGGACACATTTAATTTCATTTTTTAGTCCATTTATGAAATTTTCTCTGGTGGCAATAACTTGATTTATCCTTTGGATTTTCATTTCACAAGGATCATCTATAAAATCAAGATTTACTTCAATCCCTTTGATATTTGTAGAAGTTCCTTTTATTGTTACAGAAAAAGGTTGGATTTGAAGAATAAATGGAGATCCAAGGAGTACATCATTAACAATATCTTCTAAAATAATAAAGGGGTGAAGTAACACAGACTCCTTTCATGCAAACATGAACATTTGGGATGTCTCTCTCTATGGAAATAGTCGTTCCATTAGCAGCAGAAACAAACTGTTTTGATTCACTTAAAAATTCAATAGGAACAATTCCAAGTCTGATAACATTTAAGTCTGCACCAGTGTCAATTATGGCATTGACAATCTTCTCAAAGTTTTTTATTTTTATTTTTACCTGAACTCTCCACTGTTGGTAAATACATTTTGTAAGATTTACACCAGTAGAGATTTTGCCAAATTCTCCTTTAATTCTTTGGACAAATTTTTCTTCATCATATTTTTCAATTGCACCATCATTTTCTAACCAAGTTAACCTTTCATCAAGCTCATTTTGTTTTTTAGTTTATTCTAATTTTAATTCACGAAGTTCTCTCTTATGATCATTTAATTCTCTTTGTAAGTCTGAGAGAGTTAAGGGTTTATTTATAGTATGAATTTTTTCTACTCTATTCATAAGGTCAATCATGGAATAGGTTGGTGTGTGAAATGTTTCTTTCTCTTTTATCCTTTTTGGATAATATGGTGTTTTATCATCATTTTCATTTTCTTCAAAGGAAATTTTTAGTTGTGAACTTTCTCCTTCTTCTCCTCCCCCCAATTTTGAAATTTGATTAAAAAATTGAACTTTTTTCTCTTGATCTAGTATGTTATCAACCATTTCTAGAAGTAATTTTTGAGGGGCAGTGAGAACACGAATGTGGATACCAAGATCTTCATCAGATGGTATCGACCATTCTCCTTCAGATTCTTCATCATCTGAATGACATGTATATGATTGGAATTGTTTGATGAGGTGAACCTAGGGACTGTTTTCTTCAATGTCAGTTGATGAATCGGATTCATATTCTTCTTCTTCTTCTGAGGAACTTGAATCAGATTGTTTCTTTTCAGTATTTTCATCATTATTTTTGGTATTGATTTTTCTAAGTTTCTTTTTAGAGGGATTTTCTTTTTTAAAGCATTTATTTGAATAATGACCCTTTTTCCCGCAAGTGTAACAAGTTGGAACATTTTCTTTTATGTATTTCTTTTTGAAATATTTTCTACATTTTCTTTTAAATAGACTGAACTCATTGGATTTTCTCTGTTTTTTATATCTTCCGGGCTTATATTTTCTTATCATTTTGTTTCTTCTATCCGGATTAAATCTAGAACGCGAAGGTTTTCTCTTCGATTCAGGTGTTTGATCTAAACCAAACTGGAAACAAAAATCTCCTAATTCTTTATCTCCAGAATATTTTCTCATTTTTTCAGTTTTTTTACTGATCTTTAAATCAGTACAAAGATTCATGCCAACTTTGTTAATTCTTTGTATAATTCCTCCGAACGTTAGCAAACTGTAATTAATAGTACCATGCATTTCTTTTCTCAAGGAATTACGCACCTTTTCAGCAAATAAAGGTGGCAATCCTGAAATAAATCTTTCTTTCCAAATATCAAAATTACAATCATTTAGTTGGTAAACTTTTGATAAGAATACATCTCTATACCAACGAAATTCTCCTAAATTTCTACATCTCAAGCGATGTAATTGTTGTCTATTTTTCTCCTTAATTAAAGCAATTCCTCCAGTGAATTCAATGAGGATGCATAGAAGCAAGACACTAACATAGTCAGATTGAGTTTCCCAATTATCAGGGATTTGACTACTACCTACTTCAAGCTTAACATTGGGGTCAACTAAGTTTCCTGTGGTTTTGTCTCTATAAAGGATTCTTCCAAATTCATCCATTTTGACAGCACTCTCTATTTCAACTCTTTGAGCTCCAGTTAATCCATAATTCCACCATCCTCTTAATATTCCATTAAAAGAGGTGGTTATCATGAGAAAGATATTTCTTGGAGTATTTCCTCTGACTTCACAGGCATTACAGTATATTAACATACTGTGAACCATTTGGACAATTTGATATTCTGTTAATCCATCTAAGTTCCACTCATATAAAGAATTTCCTGAATAGGTTAATTTTGAGGTGTAACTGTATGGAGCTTCTTCGAGTTGTAGATCAACAGGGGTTGGTCTAAGATAATAATTCTTTGTCTCTGGCAATTTTACCTGGGGATTCCATTTCTTTAGACGATTTATTAATAAATCCTCTGACGCAGAGACTCTTAGGATACTAAATCCTTCTCCTCCCATATTGAGGCTTTCCATCCTATTGGATAATTGTTTTTGCATTTCGTCTGTCATTGTTAATGGTCCCTCTTGCAAAATAATCCCTTTAGGTAATTGTCTGGGAACATATACTGCATTGGCAGAGCTTTCTTCTAATTTTTCTTCTTTATCTTTATTGAAGGGCTTTAATTTGATTGTTCTTTCTATTCGATCTGTTTGTTCTCCAATGGTTAATAGACATAGATTGGTATAATTTTTTTGTTCAATTATATCTCCAATACCTATACCTATGTCTTTAACATTTGGGTCTGATTTTGATTCATAAATAGATGCATTTTTTACAGGCATAGTATAATTCTTGGTTTCTGTATTAGGGACAGAAATATCAAGTTTCTTCCAAGGTGGGTGAGATTTATCAACTTCTTTTCCTTCAGTGTCTTTCCAAGTTCTTGTTGTTTTTCCTATAACTCTTATTTGTTCTGTGCTTTGAGTTTCTTTGATTTTTTCTCTTTTAAAATATTCCATGAACCAATCAAAGAAAGATATATTTCTTTCTTCTTCCTCCATTTGGAAATACCATAATTCTCTCATCTTATCTTTTTCTTGTGTGTTAAACTTCTTAAAGAACCAATCTTTTAAAAGATGATTTTTCAAATTTTCTCTAAGATATGGTTTATCAATTTCAAATTTTTTGAAAGGTATTTCTTCTTGCTTTTGAATGCTCACCATACTTATGGCTCCTTGGAGGAAATCACTTTCACTTGGGTTATAGATTTTTTGTGATGAAGTTCTTTTATACACAGGGTGTTCGATTCCACTTTCTTTGTTTCTAAAATTATTTTGATCCATTTCTTCCTTTTCACTACTCCTTTGGTCATCATCTATTTCTTCTAATTTAAAAATTTTTCTTCCTTCCGTATAACCGGCAAAACTTCTCCTAGTTTTTTCCATTTTTCTCCTAAAATTGACTTCAACATTACCATTTGGTAATTTGACTGTATTTGTAAATTATCTGTTATTTCATTTACTCTTAGGGTGACATCTTCTATTTGCCAATTTCCTGGGAGAACAACTTCTTCCCAGCTGATGACTTTTGGGATAAACACATTATTGTTAAAGTTTGTTTCCATGAGAACTGTAGTTTTTTCTTTATCAACTTTATCTCTATATGCTATCATGGGAAAGAGAGAGATCATGGATTTGTATAACACGCGATAAATTATAGCAAAAGGTTTACTTCTTGGACTCATGTTTAATCCTTTACTTTGAAATCCAATAGTTGCACAATCGAGAATATCATCATCATGAGCATCAATTGTGATATTAGGAAAATAATTAAAATAAACAGGTCCATGACAGAGACTTGATTCAATCATAGCATAAAGGGAATCGTCAAACTCATCATGTCTTTGATCTCTCACATCAGCACACACTGAAACATTTAATCCTAATCGAAACAGTGGTTTGATTCCTACCTGAATTAATCCTATGTGCAGGTAGTTGTATTTGGTTCTGATTTGTTCAATAATTCTTCTATCAAGAACTTTAATTGTCTGTTTTCCTCTAGAGAGAAACAGTTTTTTCAACAGTTTTTATGTGGTAATCATTTTGCTCTTCAGATGTGCCATTGCTATATATCTCTGTTACATGCAAGGCTGGCAACCTCCAGTTGGATATTGCTTGGTCAAAACTTTCATATATCATTTCTTATGAATTTTTTGTTTTTACTGAATTTTCTTTTTTCTAAACTATTACGGGTAAAACTGGTTAAAGCAGACTAGTAGGATGAAGAAGGATACTGAAATGATTTAAACCAATTCTTAAAAAGTTTTGTCTTTCCCTTAGAATTTTCCATCTTTTGTAGCTCGTAAGAAACAAGAAGAGTTCTGTCAACGACCTTAACGCCTGATCACGGCCTGAATCGGGACGCGACCACACTGTTAAGAAGATAAACGAGGCACAGAAGTGGAGAATAAGAAGGAAAATAAAAACTTTAAAGAGAATTGGATAGATCAACTTGGCTAAAAAGCTTCAGATCCTAGATAATAGATTTAATTCATCTAAATCTTTTTTTTTTTTTAAAAAAAAAAAAATTAAACACAAATTTAAATACGAGATAATAATTCTAATTCTTCATTCAGTCTATTACAATATTCTCTTATCTGATTACACAAGCGTACTAACATAGATCTTCTAATAGTTTGAACAAGGATAACAAGATATTTCCTACAGCTATATTTTTATCAATTTGTCTGATAGCATTTTCTAATCTTCTAAGCTGGTTTTCACGTCTTCTTAGATCACGCAATAATTATTCTCTCCTAATAGAACGAGGAGGCATCTCAGAAGGCCATAGCTTTTAGTTCTAATTCAGTTCGGAATTTATCTAGTTGGAAGACAGCATAAGAACGCATTAAAACAATCCTTTTTCTTTCAAACTCATGATGGCAAGGATTATTTCTGTGGGTGCAGATTTGCAAATGTCTTCTTATATTGTCTAACAAGAATTCAATTTTTCTTAATATTCGAACATCATCATAGTATCTCCTAAGCAGAGCAAGACGAATAGACATATTCTAGCGAAAGAAACAACATGATTAGATAACAACAAGCATATAATATCAAACTTATAAAACTTAATTACTTATAGAAGATTGTACAGGGCTTTAAACTCTAGCACACTCAAACTTCACACTCACACTCACACTTATATTATTTTTTATAATTTTTTGATCGATTTTTGATCTGTGTCCCTCAAAGGAAACCCCCAGCTCCTTATATAGATGGAGCATACATAAAGAGCCCACTCTCATCCGACCATGAGAGGACTTAAACCAAAAGCAACAGAAAAAAGGAATGGCTCCCCACACAAGCCTCCAAACACCTTTTTCAAAAGTTGATGGGCAATGGTACCTTAGGTGGAACAACTAAATGCCACATGGAATGCACCATTTAACATACCCCCACCAAAAGTATAAAACAAAACAACTTTATTTACAAGTGGCATCTCATGAGGCAGCCCCTACCAACTTTAGGTACAAAACAAAACAACTTTATCTACAAGTGGCATCTCATGAGGCAGCCCCTACCAACTTCATGACATATATGTGTGATATAAAGAAGTTGGATGTTATCATAGTCAAAAGATATTAGATCTTGCCCAGAGAGCATTTTTTGTCATGAAGTTGGTAGGGGCTGCTTCTTGAGACGCCACTTGTAAATAAAGGGTGTTTGGTTTGTAAAAGTTGGTATAACTTTATTGCCACATGTCAAAAGTTGATAAAGTTGTGGGGGTATGTTAATTTTATGCTTTCCATGTGGCATAAAGATATTCCACCTTATGTACCTTGCCTATCAACTTTTGAAAAATGTGTTTTGGTGGCTTGTGTCGGGAGCCATTCCTTTTGTCTGTTGCATCTGGTTTAAGTCCACTCATGGTCAGATGAGAAGGGGCTTTTTGTATGCTCCATCTATATAAGGAGCTGGGAGTTTCCTTTGGTGATAGAAAAAAAATATAGATAAAAAATTTATAAAAAAAAAAGAGTTCAGAGTCTAAGTGTGAGTGTGAGCATGAAGTTTAAGTGTGCTAAAGTTTGAAGTCCTGTACAATCTTCTGTAAGTAATTAAGTTTTTATAAGTTTGATATTATATGCTTGTTGTTATCTAATCATGTTATTTCTTTTGTTAGAATATGTCTATTCGTCTTGCTCTGCTTAAGAGGTACTATGATGATGTTCAAATATTAAGAGATTCAGATGAATTAAATCTATTATTCAGGATTTGAAGCTTTTTAGCCAAGTTGATCTATCCAATTCTCTTTAGAGTTTTTATTTTCCTTCTTATTCTCCACTTCTTTGCCTCTTTTATCTTCTTAAGAGTGTGGTCGCGTTGTAAGTTCCGCTTCAGGCCGTGATCATGCATCAAGGGTTGTAAATCATTGACAGAACTCTTCTTGTTTCTTACGAGCTACAAAAGATGGAAAATTCTAAGGGAAAGACAAAACTTTTTAAGAATTGGTTTAAATCATTTCAGTATCCTTCTAATAGATCTAATTCGTCTTCTTCATCCTACCAGTCTGCTTTAACCAGTTTTACCGTAATAGCTTAGAAAAAGAAAATTCAGAAAAAACAAAAAATTCAGAAGAAATGATATATGAAAATTTTGACCAAGCAATATCCAACTGGAAGTTGCCAGCCTTGCCTGTAACAGAAATATATAGCAATGGCACATTTGAAGAACAAAATGATTACCACATAAAAACTGTTGAAAAAACTGTTTCTCTCTCTGGAGGAAAACAGACAATTAAAGTTCCTGATAGAAGAATTATTTCTTTTATGTATTTCTTTTTGAAATATTTTCTAGATTTTTTTTTGAATGGACTGAACTCATTAGATTTTCTCTGTTTTTTATATCTTCTGGGATTATATTTTCTTACCATTTTGTTTCTTCTATTCGGGTTAAATCTAGAACGCGAAGGTTTTCTCTTTGATTTAGGTGTTTGATCTAAACCAAACTGGAAACAAAAATCTCCTAATTCTTTATCTCCAGAATATTTTCTCATTTTTTCACCTAGTTTACTGATTTTTAAATCAGTAATTATTGCGTGATCTAAGAAGACGTGAAAACCAACTTAGAAGATTAGAAAATGCTATCAGACAAATTGATGAAAATATAACTGTAGGAGGATATCTTGTTATCCGTGTTCAAACTATTAAAAAATCTATGTTAGTACGCTTGTGTAATCAGATAAGGGAATATTGTAATAGAAAATGTTCCAACTTGTTACACTTGTGGGAAAAAGGGTCATTATTCAAGTAAATGCTTTAAAAAAGAAAATCCCTCTAAAAAGAAACTTAGAAAAATCAATACCAAAAATAATGATGAAAATACTGAAAAGGAACAATCTGATTCAAGTTCCTCAGAAGAAGAAAAAGAATATGAATCTGATTCATCAACTGACATTGAAGAAAACAGTCCTCAGGTTCAACTCATCACACAATTCCAATCATGTACATGTCATTCAGATGATGAAGAATCTGAAGGAGAATGGTCGATACCATCTGATGAAGATCTTGGTATCCACATTCGTGTTCTCACTGCCCCTCAAAAATTACTTCTAGAAATGGTTGATAACATACCAGATCTAGAGAAAAAAGTTCAATTTTTAAATCAAATTTCAAAATTGGGGGGAGGAGAAGAAGGAGAAAGTTCACAACCAAAAATTTCCTTTGAAGAAAATGAAAATGATGATAAAACACCATATTATCAAAAAAGGATAAGAGAGAAATAAACATTTCACACACCAACCTATTCCATGATTGATCTTATGAATAGAGCAGAAAAAATTCATACTATAAATAAACCCTCAACTCTCTCAGACTTACAAAAAGAATTAAATGATCAGAAGAGAGAACTCTGTGAATTAAAATCCTTAGGAATGGTCCATCCATCACACTAATGCAGTAAAAAAGATTAAAGAAAGAGTTAAAAATCTTCCTTGTAGATGTTTATCTGACCCAGAAGCTTTCAAAATAGTTCAAACTGATGCCTCTGATGTCGGATATGGTGGAATCTTTTTACAACAAAAAGACTCAAAAGAAGAATTAATAAGATTTAATTCTGGATTATGGAATGAAGCACAAAAGAAATATTCAACCATCAAAAAGGAAGTTCTTGTCATAGTTATTTGTGTGACAAAATTCCAACATGATTTATTGAACAAAGAATTTTTTATCAGAGTTGAAATTCTAGAAAAAGATGTCAAAAATCTTGTCTCTAAGCAAATATTTGCTAGATGGCAAGCCATTTTATCAGTGTTTGAATTTAAGATTGAATTTATTAATGGAAATTCTAATTCTCTCCCTGATTTCTTACTAGAGAATTTCTTCAGGGACGACAAAATGGCAAGTAACTCTTCCCCGTTCATGAAGAAAAAAGGGAAAAAGAAATTGACAGATCAAGAAGAAAGCCAAAAGGGTTTTACTCCAACAAAAGACCCAAGTCAATCAGAATTATATCTTTACACCGGTAACAGAATTCTTGTTACTTCAGATTGTCTTATGGAAGAAAGATCTGTTGAAGATAATGTTTATTTTTTCTTTGGGAAGGGGCTTCATTATTATTACCCTGATAAAAGGAAAACCAGAGATTGGTATCTCAATATTTTGCATCAGACGAAAAGTGTCCTCATCTTCCACAATAAGAATGCAAATGGTATTATCACTTACTCAAAGTTCACTATTCTCAAAATCCTTACTGAGGAAGATTGGGATGGTCCCTTGTACATGACAAAATCAGTCCGATTATACAATTCGACTGAGTTCTTTAATTATTGGGATTATATTGATGCCTGGAAATTTACTTTGATGTGGCAAAATCGCCAGTATAATCATTCCTGGTTCATCAGATTCAAAGAAGAAAGCCTTGATGTTACTCCCATTCATCGTAATTTCCCATCCTGGTTTCTCTTCACTTGGTGGTCATATTTTGGTGCTTCTCAGAAAATCCTTCCTGATAATTTTCGATATTTGTTTATTAAGTTCTCTCAAGTTGAAGAAAAGGTTCCATGTGAAGCCATCAATATGCTTCGTTTCTTTGTTAAATTTCATATCCCTTATATTTTCCAATAGAAGTTTGAAGTAAAAAAGGACTTATATGGTTTACCATCTCTTTATCAGACTTTTTATCAAAAGTGGTGGCCTAAGATTGAAAATGATACTTATGAGAGAATTTTGAATCAAATCTCTCCTCCTGTTAAAGAAGAAATTTCTCTTCCTAAAGAAAAACCTTTTGAGAATGAAATGGTCATGGCGGATCTTTTGGCCAAAAAGATTGCCAAAGAAATTGCTCAAGAAAAGTCTCCTGAGCCAATTGACATGTCTGTTGACTCCGTCAATTTTGAAGAAAAGATCAAACAAATTTTAGAAGAGTATCTTCTAAAGAAAAAAGTTGGTGATCATGATTGGGATAGTAATCATGATCCAGAAGAAAATCTTGATGATGAAGTTGTGCCCCTTGAAGATCTCCATCCTCAATGGGACCCTGACCCTCATGTTAATCCCGATGGCTCAGTTACAGATTATCTTCGTGGTGGGAAATTTTGGTATTCTTCAGTAAAAGACAAAGGAAAAGAAAAAGAAGTTGAAAAGGAATCTCGGTTAGCTAAATTATTCTGTAAAAATTCCACTAAAGCAAAAGAATTGATGAAAAAGAAGATTTGAAGATTTGAGAAGATTTGAGGTGATTCATGTCTAATACGATCCTGCTGTTATTGGTATCAGAACCAGTGGACTCATCTCTTTTTGGTGGGGGTATATGGCTAGTATAAAGAAAAGAATAGAAATGTGGTCCCATCAATGTTGGTTGTACATTATATCTTGATAATATCTTACAGATAAAGTTGTTTTGCTTTGTACCTAAAGTGGTAGGGGCTGCCTCATGAGATGCCACTTGTAAATAAAGTTGTTTTGTTTTATACCTTTGGTGGGGGTTTAGGGTTTACAATTTGTCCAGTTTGTCCATCTTCTTTAATTTGTCTAGTTGGTCCAGTTCTTCCTGTTCGTCCATTATGTCCAACTCATCCAATTCTTCTAGTTGGTCCAATTCGTCCAGTTTGTTCTATTTGTTCTATTTGTCCAATTCGTCAAGTTCGTCCAGTTCGTCCAATTTGGCCAGTTGGTCCAGTTTTTCCAATTCATTCAATTTGTCCAGTTTGTCTAATTCGTCCAGTTCGTCCTTAACGTCTAGTTCGTCGAGTTTTTCCAATTCGTTCAATTTGTCCTATTTGCCCAGTTTGTCCAGCTCGCCCAGTATGTCTCGTTGCTCCAGTTCGTACAGTTCTTCTTGTTCGTCCATTATGTCCAATTCGTCCAATTCCTCTAGTTGGTCCTATTGGTCCAGTTCGTCCAATTTGTCCCGTTTGTCCAGTTTTTCGAATTCGCGCAGTATGTTTCGTTAGTCAAGTTGGTCCAGTTCGTCCATTATGTCCAATTCTTCCAATTCCTCTAGTAGGTCTAATTCGTCCGGTTTGTCCAATTTGTTAAGTTTGTCAAATTTGTCCAGTTTGTCCAAAATGTTCAATTTGTCCAGTTCGTCCAGTTCGTCCAGTTTCTCCAATTCATCCAGAAAGTCCATTTCGTCCAGTTCTTCATGTTAGTCTATTATGTCATACACGTCCAGTTCATCTTGTTGGTCCAATTCGTCCAGTTTGTTCAGTTTGTCTAGTTCGTCAAATTTGTCCAGTTTGTCCCATTGGTACTGTAGGTCCAGTTTTTCGAGTTCAGCCAATTCGTTTTGTTTGTTATGTTCGTCCAGTTTGACCAATTCCTCTAGATTTTCCAATTCGTTCAGTTTATCCTGTTTGTCCATTTTTTCCAGCTCGCCCAGTATGTCTCCTTCGTCCAGTTGGTCCAGTTCGTCCAGTTCTTCCAGTTCTTCTATTATATCAAATTCATGCAATTCCTCTAGTTGCTCCAATTATTCCAGTTTCTCTACGTTGTTTAGTTTGTCCAGTTCGCCAAGTTTGTCCAGTTCTTCCAGTCCTTCAAGATTTTCCAATTTGTTCAATTTGTCCTGTTTGTCCAGTTTTTCGAGCTCGCCCAGTATGTCTCGTTAATCAAGCTGGTCCAGTTCGTCCATTATGTCCAATTCGCCCAATTCCTCTAGTTGGTCCAATTTGTACCGTTTGTCCAGTTTGTCAAGTTTGTCCAATTTGTGTTGTACGTCCAATTTGTCCAGTTCGTCTAGCTTCTTTAATTCGTCTAGTTGGTCCAGTTCTTCCTTTTCGTCCATTATGTCCTACTCGTCCAATTCATCTAGTTGGTCCAATTCGCCCAGTTTGTTCTGTTTGTTTTGTTTGTCCAGTTCGTCAAGTTCGTCTAGTTCGTCCAATTTGGCCAGTTGGTCCAGTTTTTAGAGTTCGTTTAGTTTGTTAAGTTCCTCTAGTTCGTCCAGTTTTTCTAATTCGTCCAGTTCGTCCTTAACATCTAGTTCGTCGAGTTTTTCCAATTCGTTCAATTTGTCCTATTTGCCCAGTTTGTCCAGCTCGCCCAGTATGTCTCGTTGCTCCAGTTCATACAATTCTTCTTGTTCGTCCATTATGTCCAATTCGTCCAATTCCTCTAGTTCGTCCTATTGGTCCAGTTCGTGAAGTTTGTCCAGTTCGTCCAATTTGTCCCGTTTGTCCAGTTTTTCGAATTCGCGCAGTATGTTTCGTTAGTCAAGCTGGTCCAGTTCGTCCATTATGTCCAATTCTTCCAATTCCTCTAGTAGGTCTAATTCGTCCGGTTTGTCCAATTTGTTAAGTTTGCCAAGTTTGTCCAGTTTGTCCAGTTCGTCCAGTTTGTCCAGTTTCTCCAATTCATCCAGAAAGTCCATTTCTTCCAGTTCTTCCTGTTCGTCCATTATGTCAAACACGTCCAGTTCATCTTGTTGGTCCAATTCGTCCAGTTTGTTCAGTTTGTTTAGTTCGTCAAATTTGTCCAGTTCGTCCCGTTGGTACTGTAGGTCCAGTTTTTCGAGTTCGACCAATTCGTTTCGTTTGTTATGTTCGTCCAGTTTGACCAATTCCTCTAGATTTTCCAATTCGTTCAGTTTATCCTGTTTGTCCAGTTTTTCCAGCTCGCCCAATATGTCTCCTTCGTCCAGTTGGTCCAGTTCTTCCAGTTCTTCTATTATATCAAATTCGTACAATTCCTCTAGTTGCTCCAATTATTCCAGTTTGTCTACTTTGTTTAGTTTGTCCAGTTCCTAGTTTTTCTTTGTTGATCTTTTCAGCATGACACCTACAAGATATTATCAAGATATCATGTACAACCAACATTGATAGGACCACTTTTAACTTTTCACGTTCATACTAGCCATATACCCCCACCAGAAAGAGATGATTTCTACTGGCTCTGATACCAATAACAGCAGGATCGTATTAGACAGGAATCATCTCAAATCTTCTCAAAGGAAACTCCCAGCTCCTTATATAGATGGAGCATACAAAAAGCCCCTTCTCATCCGACCATGAGTGGACTTAAACCAGATGCAACATACAAAAGGAATGGCTCCCGACACAAGCCACCAAAACACATTTTTCAAAAGTTGATGGGCAAGGTACATAAGGTGGAATATCTTTATGCCACATGGAAAGCATAAGATTAACATACCCCCACAACTTTATAAACTTTTGACATGTGGCAATAAAGCTATACCAACTTTTACAAACCCAACATCTTTATTTACAAGTGGCATCTCAAGAGGCAGCCCCTACCAACTTCATGACAAAAAATGCTCTCTAGGCAAGATCTAATATCTTTTGACTATGATAACATCCAACTTTTCTTCATATCATCATCATCTAGCAAGACTTTTTCATCTCACCAACCAAGCAACTTTTCTTTGTTGATCTTCTTAGCATGACACCTACAAGATATTATCAAGATAATATGTACAACCAACATTGATGGGACCACTTTTCACTTTTCTCTTTCATACTAGCCATATACCCCCACCAGAAAGAGATGATTTCTACTGGCTCTGATACCAATAACAGCAGGATCGTATTAGACAGGAATCATCTCAAATCTTCTCAAATCTTCTTTTTCATCAATTCTTTTGCTTTAGCGGAATTTTTACGGAATAATTCAGCTAACCGAGATTCCTTTTCAACTTCTTTTTCTTTTCCTTTGTCTTTTACTGAAGAATACCAAAACTTCCCACCACGAAGATAATCTGTAACTGAGTCATCGGGATTAACATGAGAGTTAGGGTCCCATTGAGGATGGAGATCTTCAAGGGGCACAACTTCATCATCAAGATTTTCTTCTGGATCATGATTACTATCCCAATCATGATCACCAGCTTTTTTCTTTGGGAGATACTCTTCTAAAATTTGCTTGATCTTTTCTTCAAAATTGACGGAGTCAACAGACATGTCCATTGGCTCAGGAGATTTTTCTCGAGCAATTTCTTTGACAATCTTTTTGGCCAAGAGATCAGCCATGAGCATTTCATTTTCAAAAGGCTTTTCTTCAGGAAGAGGAATTTCTTCTTTAACAGGAGGAGAGATTTCATTCAGAATTCTCTCATAAGTATCATTTTCAATTTTTGACCACCATTTTTGGTAAAAAGTCTGATAAAGAGATGGTAAACCATATAGGTCCTTTTTTCTTCAAACTTCCATTGGAAAATATAGGGGATAAGAAATTTAGCAAAGAAGCGAAGCATATTGATGGCTTCACATGGAACATTTTCTTCAACTTGAGAAAACTTAATAAACAAATATCGAAAATTATCAGGAAGGATTTTCTGAAAAGTACCAAAATATGACCACCAAGTGAAGAGAAACCAGGATGGGAAATTACGATGAATAGGAGTGACATCAGGACTTTCTTCTTTGAATCTGATGAACCAGGAATGATTATTCTGGCGATTTTGCCACATCAAAGCAAATTTCCAGGCATAATATAGTCTAAATAATTAAAGAACTCAATCGAATTGTATAATCGGACTGATTTTGTCATGTACAAGGGACCATCCCAATCTTCCTCAGTAAGGATTTTGAGAATAGTGAACTTTGAGTAAGTGATGATACCATTTGCATTCTTATTGTGGAAGATGAGGACATTTTTTGTCTGATGCAAAATATTGAGATACCAATCTCTGGTTTTCCTTTTATCAGGGGAATAATAATGAAGCCCCTTCCCAAAGAGAAAATAAACATTATCTTCAACAGATCTTTCTTCCATAAGACAATCTGAAGTAACAAGGATTCTGTTACAGTGTAAAAATATAATTCTGATTGACTTGGGTCTTTTATTGGAGTAAATCCCTTTTGGCTTTCTTCTTGATTTGCCAATTTCTCTTGCCCTTTTTTCTTCATGAACGGGTAGAGCTACTTGACATTTTGTCGTCCCTGAAAAAATTCTCTAATAAGAAAGTCAGGGAGAGAGTTAGAATTCCCATTAATAAATTCAATCTTAAATTCAAACACTGATAAAATGGCTTGCCATCTAGCAAATATTTGCTTAGAGATAAGAATTTTGACATCTTTTTCCAGAATTTCTTTTGCTGCCTTAGCGTCAACTCTGATCAGAAATTCTTTGTTTAATAAATCATGTTGGAATTTAATCACACAAATAACTATGGCAAGAACTTCCTTTTTGATGGTTGAATATTTCTTTTGAGCTTCATTCCATAATCCAGAATTAAATCTCATTAATTCTTCTTTTGAGTCTTTTTGTTGTAAAAGGATTCCACCATATCCGACATCAGAGGCATCAGTTTGAACTATTTTGAAAGTTTCTGTGTCAGATAAACACCTACAAGGAAGATTTTTAACTCTTTCTTTAATCTTTTTTACTGCATTAGTGTGATAGATAGACCATTCCTGAGGATTTTTCTTTAACCTTTCTTGGAGAAGTTTTCTATTTTTTGCCAAATCTTTATAGAAAAATCTAATATAATTTAGACATCCAAGAAATTTTTGTAGCATATTTTTATTCTTAATTTCATCTGGAAATTTATCAGCAAATTGAATAACTCTATTAGTTGGAGTTATTTTTCTATCTTGTAACTCAAATCCTAAGAACCTGAATTTCTGCTGAAAGAGATTCATTTTTCTTTTAGATAAAGCCAATCCATTTTCTTTTATGACTCTTTTGAAAATACCCAAGTGTTTCCAATGTTATATCACAGATTCTGAAAAGATAAGAATATCATCAATGTAAACAATGGCAAACTGGGTGTAAGACGAGAAAATATTATTCATAATATTTTGAAATTCAGACGGAGCATTTTTCAATCCAAAAGGCATAACATTCCATTCATAATGCCCCATTGGAACAGTGCATGCAGTTTTATGTCTATCTTCTTCTTTTATCTGGATCTGCCAAAATCCTGATTTTAAATCAAATTTTGAGAATATTTTGGCATTGTTTAATCTGTTTAGCAAATCCTGAGTATTAGGTAAAGGATACCTAATAAATTGAAGAACTTTGTTTAATGGTTTATAATTGATTACTAATCTTGGAACTCCTCTTTCAATTTCAGCGGCCCTTTAAACATAAAATGCCATACAGCTCCAAGGGGATTTGCTTTTTCTTATTAATCCTTTCTTCAGAAGGTCATTGATTTCTTCTTGGCAAAGCTTTAAATGAGAAGCATCCATTTGGGATGGACGAGCTTTAGTGGGAATATCTTTTTCATTGAAATCTTTTACATATGGTAATCCTACTATGTGTCTTTTTCTATTCCAAAAGGCTGATGGTAATTCAGAACAGTATTCTTCTTCAATCTGTTTGGTGAATTCTTCTAATTTTTTTTTAAATTCCTTTTTCTCTAATTCTTTTATTATTTGGACAGATTTAATTTCATTTTTTTAATCCATTTATGTAATTTTCTTTTGTGCCGATAACTTGATTTATCCTTTGGATTTTCGTTTCACAAGGATCATCTATAAAATCAAGATTTACTTCAATCCCTTTGATATTTGTAGAAATTCCTTTTGTTGTTAAAGAAAAGGGTTGGATTTGAAGAATAAATGGAGATCCGAGGAGTACATCATTAACTATATCTTCTGAAATAATAAAGGGTGAAGTAATACAGACTCCTTTCATGCAAACATGAACATTTAAGATTTTTCTTTCTATGGAATAGTCGTTCCATTAGCAGCAGAAACAAACTGTTTTGATTCACTTGTAAATTCAATAGGAACGATTCCAAGTCTGATAACATTTAAGTCTGCACTAATGTCAATTATGGCATTGACAATCTTCTCAAAGTTTTTTATTTTTATCTTTACCTGAACTCTCCACTGTTGGTAAATACATTTTGTAGGATTTACACCAGTAGAGATTTTGCTAATTTCTCCTTTAATTCTTTGGACAAATTTTTCTTCATCATATTTTTCAATAGCACCATCATTTTCCAACCAAGTTAACCTTTCATCAAGCTCATTTTGTTTTTTGGTTAATTCTAATTTTAATTCACAAAGTTCTCTTTTCTGATCATTTAATTCTCTTTGTAAGTCTGAGAGAGGTAAGGGTTTATTTATAGTATGAATTTTTTCTGCTCTATTCATAAGGTCAATCATGGAATAGGTTGGTGTGTGAAATGTTTCTTTCTCTTTTATCCTTTTTGGATAATATGGTGTTTTATCATCATTTTCATTTTCTTCAAAGGAAATTTTTTGTTGTAAACTTTCTCCTTCTTCTCCTCCTCCAAATTTTTAAAATTTGATTTAAAAATTGGACTTTTTTCTCTGGATCGGGTATGTTATTAACCATTTCTAGAAGTAATTTTTGAGGGGCAGTGAGGACATGAATGTGGATACCAAGATCTTCATCAGATGGTATCGATCATTCTCCATCAGATTCTTCTTCATTTGAATGACATGTACATGATTGGAATTGTTTGATGAGCTGAACTTGAGGACTATTTTCTTCAATGTTAGTTGATGAATCAGATTCATATTCTTCTTCTTCTTCTGAGGAACTCGAATCAGATTGTTCTTTTTCAGTATTTTCATCATCATTTTTGGTATTGATTTTTCTAAGTTTCTTTTTAGAGGGATTTTCTCTTTTAAAGTATTTACTTGAATAATGACCCTTCTTCCCGCAATTATAACAAGTTAGAACATTTTCTTTTATATATTTCTTTTTGAAATATTTTCTAGATTTTCTTTTGAATGGACTGAACTTATCGGATTTTCTCTGTTTTTTATATCTTCCAGGCTTATATTTTCTTACCATTTTTTTTTTTTATCGGGGATAAATCTAGAACGTGAAGGTTTTCTCTTTGATTCAGGTTTTTGATCTAAACCAAATTGAAAACAAAAATCTCCTAATTCTTTATCTCCAGAATATTTTCTCATTTTTTCAGCTTGTTTACTGATCTTTAAATCAGTATAAAGATTCATGCCAACTTTGTTAATTCTTTGTATAATTCCTCCGAAAGTCAGCAAACTCTAATTAATAGTACCATGCATTTCTTCTCTCAAGGAATTACGCACCTTTTCAGCAAATAAGGGTGGTAATACTGAAATAAATCTTTCTTTCCAAATATCAGAATTACAATCATTTAGTTGGTAAACTTTTGATAAAAATACATCTCTATACCAACGAAATTCTCCTAAATTTCTACATCTCAATCGGTGTAATTGCTATCTATTTTTCTCCTTAATTAGAGCAATTCCTCCAGTGAATTCATTGAGGATGCATAGAAGCAAGACACTAACACAATCAGGTTGAGTTTCCCAATTATCAGGCACTTGACTAGTACCTACTTCAAGCTTAATATTTGGATCAACTAAATTTCCTGTGGTTTTGTCTCTATAAAGGATTCTTCCAAATTCATCCATTTTGACAGCATTTTCTATTTCAAGTCTTTGAGCCCCAAATAATCCATAATTCCACCATCCTCTTAATATTCCATTGAAGGAGGTGGTTATCATGAGAAAGATATTTCTTAGAGTATTTCTTCTGACTTCACAAGCATTACAGTATATTAACATACTGTGAACCATTTGGATGATTTGATATTCTGTTAATCCATCTAAGTTCCATTCATATAAAGAATTTCCTGAATAGGTTAACAGGGGTTGGTCTAGGATAATAATTCTTTGTCTCTGGCAATTTTACCTGAGGATTCCATTTATTTAGATGATTTATTAATAAATACTCTGAAGGAGAGACACTTAGGATGCTAAATCATTTTCCTCCCATATTGAGGTTTTCCATCCTATTAGATAATTCTTTTTGCATTTCGTCTGTCATCATGAATGGTCCTTCTTGCAAAATAATCCCTTTAGGTAATTGTCTGGGAACATATACTGCATTGGCAGAGCTTTCTTCTAATTTTTCTTCTTTATCTTTATTGAAAGGGCTTTAATTTGATTGTTCTTTATATTCGATCTGTTTGTTCTCCAATGGTTAATAGATATATATTGGTATAATTGTTTTGTTCACTTATATCTCCAATACCTATACCTATGTCTTTAGCATTTGGGTCTGATTTTGATTCATAAATAGATACATTTTTTACAGGCATGGCATAATTCTTGGTTTCTATATTAGGGACAGAAATATCAAGTTTCTTCCAAGGTGGGTGAGATTTATCAACTTCTTTTTCTTCAGTGTCTTTCCAGGTTCTTGTTGTCTTTCCTATAACTCTTATTTGTTCTGGGCTTTGAGTTTCTTTGATTTTTCCTCTTTTAAAAGATATATTTCTTTCTTCTTCCTCCATTTGGAAATACCATAATTCTCTCATCTTATCTTTTTCTTGTGTGTTAAACTTCTTAAAGAACCAATCTTTTAAAGGATGATTTTTCAAATTATCTCTAAGATATGGTTTATCAATTTCAAATTTTTTGACAGGTATTTCTTCTTGCTTTTGAATGCTAACCATTCTTATGGCTCCTTGGAGGAAATCACTTTCACTTGGGTTATAGCTTTTTTGTGATGAAGTTCTTTTATACACAGGGTGTTCGATTCAACTTTCTTTGTTTCTAAAAACTTTTTGATCTATTTCTTCCTTTTCACTACTCCTTTGGTCATCATCTATTTCTTCTAATTTAAAACTTTTTCTTCCTTCCGTATAACCGGCAAAACTTCTCCTAGCTTTTTCCATTTTTCTCCTAAAATTGACTTTAACATTACCATTTGGTAATTTGACTATACTTTGTAAATCATCTGTTATTTCATTTACTCTTAGGGTGACATCTTCTATTTGCCAATTTCCTGGGAGAACAACTTCTTCCCAGCTGATGACTTTTGGGATAAACACATTATTGTTAAAGTTTGTTTCCATGAGAACTATAGTTTTTTCTTTATCAACCTTATCTCTATAGGCTATCATGGGAAAGATAGAGATCATGGATTTGTATAACACACGATAAACTATAGCAAAAGGTTTACTTCTTGGACTCATCTTTAATCCTTTACTTTGAAACCCAATAGTTGCACAATCAAGAACATCATCATCATGAGCATCAATAGTAATATTAGGAAAGCAGTTAAAATGAACAGGTCCATAACAGAGACTGGATTCGATCATAGCATAAAGAGAATCATCAAATTCATCATGTCTCTGATCTCGCACATAAGCACGCACTGAAACATTTAATCCTAATCGAAACAGTGGTTTGATTCCTACCTGAATTAATCCTATGTGCAGGTAGTTGTATTTGGTTCTGATTTGTTCAATAATTCTTCTATCAAGAACTTTAATTGTCTGTTTTCCTCCAGAGAGAGAAACAGTTTTTTCAACAGTTTTTATGTGGTAATCATTTTGTTCTTCAAATGTGCCATTGCTATATATTTTTGTTACAAGCAAGGCTGGCTACTTCCAGTTGGATATTGCTTGTTCAAAATTTTCATATATCATTTCTTCTAAATTTTTTGTTTTTTCTGAATTTTCTTTTTCTAAACTATTACGGGTAAAACTGGTTAAAGCAGACTGGTAGGATGAAGAAGACGAATTAGATCTATTAGAAGGATACTGAAATGATTTAAACCAATTCTTAAAAAGTTTTGTTTTTCCCTTAGAATTTTCCATTTTTATAGCTCGTAGGAAAGAAGAAGAGTTCTGTCAACGATTTACAGCCCTTAACGCCTGATCACGGCCTGAAGCGGGACTTAAAACGCGACCACACTCTTAAGAAGATAAACGAGGCACAGAAGTGGAGAATAAGAAGGAAAATAAAAACTCTAAAGAGAATTGGATAGATCAACTTGGCTAAAAAGCTTCAGATCCTGGATAATAGATTTAATTCATCTAAATCCTTTTTTTTTTTAACACAGATTTAAATACGAGATAATAATTCTAATTCTTCATTCAGTCTATTACAATATTCCCTTATCTGATTACACAAGCGTACTAACATAGATCTTTTAATAGTTTGAACACGAATAACAAGATATCCTCCAACAACTATATTTTCATCAATTTGTCTGATAGCATTTTCTAATCTTCTAAGCTGGTTTTCACGTCTTCTTAAATAACGCAATAATTCTTCTGTCCTAATAGAACGAGGAGGCATCTCAGAAGGCCATAGCTTTTAGTTCTGATTCAGTTCAGAATTTATCTAGTTGGAAGACAGCATAAGAACATATTAAAACAATCCTTCTTCTTTCAAACTCATGATGGCGAGGATTATTTTTGTGGGTGCAGATTTGCAAATGTCTTCTTATATTGTCTAACAAGAATTCAAGTTTTCTTAATATTCGAACATCATCATAGTATCTCCTAAGCAGAGTAAGACGAATAGACATATTCTAGCAAAAGAAACAACATGATTATTAGATAACAACAAGCATATAATATCAAACTTATAAAACTTAATTACTTACAGAAGATTGTACAGGACTTCAAACTCTAGCACACTCAAACTTCACACTCACACTCACACTTATATTATTTTTCATAATTTTTTGATCGATTTTTTATCTGTATTTTTTTTCTATCACCAAAGGAAACTCCCAGTTCCTTATATAGATGGAGCATACAAAAAGCCCCTTCTCATCCGACCATGAGTGGACTTAAAACAGATGCAACATACAAAAGGAATGGCTCCCGACACAAGCCACCAAAACACATTTTTCAAAAGTTGATGGGCAAGGTACATAAGGTGGAATATCTTTATGCCACATGGAAAGCATAAGATTAACATACCCCCACAACTTTATCAACTTTTGACATGTGGCAATAAAGCTATACCAACTTTTACATACCCAACACCTATATTTACAAGTGGCATCTCAAGAGGCAGCCCCTACCAACTTCATGACAAAAAATGCTCTCTGGGCAAGATCTAATATCTTTTGACTATGATAACATCCAACTTTTCTTCATATCATCATCATCTAGCAAGACTTTTTCGTCTCACCAACCAAGCAACTTTTCTTTGTTGATCTTCTCAGCATGACACCTACAAGATATTATCAAGATATTATATACAACTAACATTGATGGGACCACTTTTCACTTTTCACTTTTCTCCTTCATACTAGCCATATACCCCCACCAGAAAGAGATGATTTCTACTGGCTCTGATACCAATAACAACAGGATCGTATTAGACAGGAATCATCTCAAATCTTCTTTTCCATCAATTCGTTTGCTTTAGCAGAATTTTTACAGAATAATTCACTAACCGAGATTCCTTTTCAACTTCTTTTTCTTTTCCTTTGTCTTTTACTGAACAATAACAAAGCTTCCCACCATGAAGATAATCTGTAACTGAGTCATCGGGATTAACATGAGAGTCAGGGTCCCATCGAGGATGGAGATCTTCAAAGGGCACAACTTCATCATCAAGATTTTCTTCTGGATCATGATTACTATCCTAATCATGATCACAAGCTTTTTTCTTTGGGAGATACTCTTCTAAAATTTGTTTGATCTTTTCTTCAAAATTGACGGAGTCAACAGACATGTCCATTGGCTCAGGAGATTTTTCTCGAGTAATTTCTTTGGCAATCTTTTTGGCCAAGAGATCAGCCATGAGCATTTCATTTTCAAAAAGCTTTTCTTCAGGAAGAAGAATTTCTTCTTTAATAGGAGGAAAGATTTGATTCATAATTCTCTCATAAGTATCATTTTCAATTTTTGACCACCATTTTTTATAAAAAGTCTGATAAAGAGATGGTAAACCATATAAGTCCTTTTTTACTTCAAACTTCCATTGGAAAACATAAGGGATATGAAATTTAGTAAAGAAGCGAAGCATATTGATGGCTTCACATGGAACCCTTTCTTCAACTTGAGAAAACTTAATAAACAAATATAAAAAATTATCAGGAAGGATTTTCTGAGAAGCACCAAAATATGACCACCAAGTGAAGAGAAACCAGGATGGGAAATTACGATGAATATGAGTGACATCAGGACTTTCTTCTTTAAATCTGATGAACCAGGAATGATTATACTGGCGATTTTGCCGCATCAAAGCAAATTTCCAGGCATAATATAGTCTAAATAATTAAAGAACTCAGTCGAATTGTATAATCGGATTGATTTTGTTATCTACAACGGACCATCCCAATCTTCCTCAGTAAGGATTTTGAGAATAGTGAACTTTGAGTAAGTGATGATACCATTTGCATTCTTATTGTGGAAGATGAGGACATTTTTCGTCTGATGCAAAATATTGAGATACCAATCTCTGGTTTTCCTTTTATCAGGGGAATAATAATGAAGCTCCTTTCTAAAGAGAAAATAAACATTATCTTCAACAGATCTTTCTTCCATAAGACAATCTGAAGTAACAAGGATTCTGTTACCAGTGTAAAGATATAATTCTGATTGACTTGGGTCTTTTGTTGGACTAAAACGCTTTTGGCTTTCTTCTTGATCTTCCAATTTCTCTTGCCCTTTTTTCTTCATGAACGGGGAATAGCTACTTGCCATTTTGTCGTCCCTGAAGAAATTCTCTAGTAAGAAAGTCAGGGAGAGAGTTAGAATTTCCATTAATAAATTCAATCTTAAATTCAAACACTGATAAAATGGCTTGCCATCTAGCAAATATTTGCTTAGATATAAGATTTTTGACATCTTTTTCCAGAATTTCTTTTGCTGCCTTAGCATCAACTCTGATCAGAAATTCTTTTTTCAATAAATCATGTTGGAATTTCGTCACACAAATAACTATGGCAAGAACTTCCTTTTTGATGGTTGAATATTTCTTTTGAGCTTCATTCCATAATCCAGAATTAAATCTCATTAATTCTTTTTTTTGAGTCTTTTTGTTGTAAAAGGATTCCACCATATCCGACATCAGAGGCATTAGTTTGAACTATTTTGAAAGTTTCTGGGTCAGATAAACATCTATAAGGAAGATTTTTTACTCTTTCTTTTATCTTTTTTACTGCATTAGTGTGATGGATAGGTGTGATGGATAGGCCATTCCTCAGGATTTTTCTTTAACTTCTCGTGGAGAAGTTTTCTATCTTTTGCCAAATCTTGATAGAAAAATCCAACATAATTTAGACATCCAAGAAATCTTTGTAGCATATTTTTATCCTTAATTTCATCTGGAAATTTATCAGCAAATTGAATAACTCTATTAGTTGGAGTTATTTTTCTGTCTTGAATCTCAAATCCTAAGAATCTGATTTTTTGCTGAAAGAGATTCATTTTTCTTTTAGATAAACCAATCCATTTTCTTTTATGACTCTTTTGAAAATACCCAAGTGTTTCTAATGTTTTAACACAAATTCTGAAAAGATAAGAATATCATCAATGTAAACAATGGCAAACTGGGTGTAAGACGAGAAAATATTATTCATAATATTCTGAAATTCAGACGGAACATTTTTCAATCCGAAAGGCATAACATTCCATTCATAATGCCCCATTGGAACAGTGAATGCAGTTTTATATCTATCTTCTTCTTTTATCTGAATCTGCCAAAGTCCTGATTTTAAATCAAATTTTGAGAATATTTTGGCATTGTTTAATCTGTTTAGCAAATCCTGAGTATTAGGTAAAGGATACCTAATAGATTGAAGAACTTTGTTTAATGGTTTATAATTGATTACCAATCTTGGAACTCCTCTTTCAATTTCAGCGGCTTTTTCTACATAGAATGCCGTATAGCTCCAAGGGGATTTGCTTTTTCTAATTAATCCTTTCTTCAGAAGATCATTGATTTCTTCTTGGCAAAGCTTTAAATGAGCAGCATCCATCTGGGATGGACGAGCTTTAGTAGGAATATCCTTTTCATTAAAATCCTTTACATATGGTAATCCTACTATGTGTCTTTTTCTATTCCAAAAGGCTGATGGTAATTCAGAACATCATTCTTCTTCAATCTGTTTGGTGAGTTCTTCTAATTTTTTTTAAATTCTTTTTCTTTAATTCTTTTGTCATTTGGACACATTTAATTTCATTTTTTAGTCCATTTATGTAATTTTCTCTGGTGGAAATAACTTGATTTATCCTTTGGATTTTCGTTTCACAAAGATCATCTATAAAATCAAGATTTACTTCAATCCCTTTGATATTTGTAGAAATTCCTTTTATTTTTACAGAAAAGGGTTGATTTGAAGAATAAATGGAGATCCGAGGAGTACATCATTAACTATATCTTCTGAAATAATAAAGGGTGAAGTAACACAGACTCCTTTCATGCAAACATGAACATTTGGGATTTTTCTTTCTATGGAAATAGTCGTTCCATTAGCAGCAGAAATAAACTGTTTTGATTCACTTGTAAATTCAATAGAAACGATTCCAAGTCTGATAACATTTAAGTCTGCACCAGTGTCAATTATGGCATTGACAATCTTCTCAAACTTTTTTATTTATATCTTTATCTGAACTCTCCACTGTTGGTAAATACATTTTGTAGGAATTACAGCAGTAGAGATTTTGCTAATTTCTCCTTTAATTCTTTTGACAAATTTTTCTTCATCATATTTTTCAATAGCACCATCATTTCCAACCAAGTTAACCTTTCATCAAGCTCATTTTGTTTTTTGGTTAATTCTAATTTTAATTCACGGAGTTCACTCTTCTGATCATTTAATTCTCTTTGTAAGTCTGAGAGGGTTAAGGGTTTATTTATAGTATGAATTTTTTCTACTCTATTCAAAGAATTAAAGGAGAAATTAGCAAAATCTCTACTGGTGTAATTCCTACAAAATGTATTTACCAACAGTGGAGAGTTCAGGTAAAGATAAAAATAAAAAAGTTTGAGAAGATTGTCAATGCCATAATTGACACTGGTGCAGACTTAAATGTTATCAGACTTGGAATCGTTCCTATTGAATTTACAAGTGAATCAAAACAGTTTATTTCTGCTGCTAATGGAACGACTATTTCCATAGAAAGAAAAATCCCAAATGTTCATGTTTGCATGAAAGGAGTCTGTGTTACTTCACCCTTTATTATTTCAGAAGATATAGTTAATGATGTACTCCTCGGATCTCCATTTATTCTTCAAATCAACCCTTTTCTGTAAAAACAAAAGGAATTTCTACAAATATCAAAGGGATTGAAGTAAATCTTGATTTTATAGATGATCTTTGTGAAACGAAAATCCAAAGGATAAATCAAGTTATCGGCACAAAAGAAAATTACATAAATGGATTAAAAATTGAAATTAAATCTGTCCAAATGACAAAAGAATTAAAGAAAAAAGAATTTAAAAAAAATTAGAAGAATTCCCCAATGAGATTGAAGAAGAATGCTGTTCTGAATTACCATCAGCCTTTTGGAATAGAAAAAGACACAAAGTAGGATTACCATATGTAAAAGATTTCAATGAAAAAGATATTCCTACTAAAGCTCGTCCATCCCAAATGGATGCTGCTCATTTAAAGTTTTGCCAAGAAGAAATCAATGACCTTCTGAAGAAAGGATTAATTAGAAAAAGCAAATCCCCTTGGAGCTGTACGACATTCTATATTGAAAAGGCCGCTGAAATTGAAAGTGGAGTTCCAAGACTGGTAATCAATTATAAACCATTAAACAAAGTTCTTCAATCTATTAGGTATCATTTACCTAATACTCAGGATTTACTAAACAGATTAAACAATGCCAAAATATTCTCAAAATTTGGTTTAAAATCAGGATTTTGGCAGATTCAGATAAAAGAAGAAGATAGATATAAAACTGCATTCACTGTTCCAATGGGACACTTTGAATGGAATGTTATGCCTTTCGGATTGAAAAATGCTCCGTCTGAATTTTAGAATATTATGAATAATATTTTCTCATCTTACACCCAGTTTGTCATTGTTTACATTGATGATATTCTTATCTTCTCAGAATCTGTGATACAACATTTGAAACATTTGGCTATTTTCAAAAGAGTCATAAAAGAAAATGGATTGGCTTTATCTAAAAGAAAAATGAATCTCTTTTAGCAAAAAATCAGGTTCTTAGGATTTGAGATCCAAGACAGAAAAATAACTCCAACTAATAGAGTTATTCAATTTGCTGACAAATTTCTAGATGAAATTATGGATAAAAATATGCTACAAAGATTTCTTAAATGTCTAAATTATGTTGGATTTTTCTATCAAGATTTGGCAAAAGATAGAAAACTTGTCCAAGAAAGGTTTAAGAAAAATCCTCAGGAATGGTCTATCCATCACACTAATGCAGTAAAAAAGATTAAAAAAGGAGTTAAAAATCTTCCTTGTAGACAAACTGGACAAACTGAATGAATTGGAAAAACTGGACGAACTGGAGGAACTTAACAAACTAAACGAACTCTAAAAACTGGACCAACTTGCCAAATTGGACGAACTTGACGAACTGGACAAACAGAACAAACAGAACAAACTGGATGAATTGGATGAGTTGGACAAAATGGACGAACAGGAAGAATTGGACCAACTAGATGAATTAAAGAAGCTGGACGAACTGGACAAATTGGACGTACAACATAAATTGGACAAACTTGACAAACTGGACAAACAGTACGAATTGGACCAACTAGAGGAATTGGGCGAATTAGACATAATGGACGAACTGGACCAGCTTGATTAACGAGACATACTGGGCGAGCTTGAAAAACTGGACAAACAGGACAAATTGACCAAATTGGAAAATCTTGAAGGACTGGAAGAACTGGACAAACTTGACGAACTGGACAAACTAAACAAAGTAGACAAACTGGAATAATTGGAGCGACTAGAGGAATTGCACGAATTTGATATAATAGAAGAACTGGAAGAACTGGACGACATGGACCAACTGGACGAAGGAGACATACTGGGTGAGCTGGAAAAAATGGACAAACAGGATAAACTAAACGAATTGGAAAATCTAGACGAATTTGTCAAACTGGACGAACATAACAAACAAAACGAAATGACCGAACTCGTAAAACTCGACCTACAGTACCAAGGAGACAAACTGGACAAATTTGACGAACTAGACAAACAGAACAAACTGCACGAATTGGACCAACAAGATGAACTGGACGTGTTTGACATAATGGACGAACATGAAGAACTGAACGAAATGGACTTTCTGGATGAATTGGAGAAACTGGAGGAACTGGACAAATTGGACATTCTGGACAAACAGGACAAACTAAACAAATTGGACAAACCGGACGAATTAGACCTACTAGAGGAATTGGAAGAATTGGACATAATGGACGAACTGGACCAACTTGACTAACGAAACATACTGCGCGAATTCGAAAAACTGGACAAATGGGACAAATTGGACGAACTTCACGAACTGGACCAATAGGACCAACTAGAGGAATTGGACGAATTGGACATAATGGACGAACAAGAAGAACTGTACGAACTGGAGCAACGAGACATACTGGGCGAGCTGGACAAACAGGGCAAATAGGACACATTGAATGAATTGGAAAAACTCGACGAACTAGATGTTAAGGACGAACTGGAGGAATTAGACAAACTGGACAAACTGAATGAATTGGAAAAACTGGACGAATTGGAGGAACTTAACAAACTAAACGAACTCTAAAAACTGGACCAGTTGGCCAAATTGGACGAACTGGACGAACTTGACGAACTGGACAAACAGAACAAACTGGACGAATTGGACCAACTAGATGAATTGGACGAGTTGGATATAATGGAAGAACAGGAAGAACTGGACCAACTAGACGAATTAAAGAAGCTGGACAAACTGGACAAATTGGACGTACAACACAAATTGGGCAAATTTGACAAACTGGACAAATGGTATGAATTGGACCAACTAGAGGAATTGGGCCAATTGGACATAATGGACGAACTGGACCAACTTGACTAACGAAACATACTGTGCGAATTCGGAAAACTGGACAAATGGGACAAATTGGACGAACTTCACGAACTGGACCAATAGGACCAACTAGAGGAATTGGACGAATTGGACATAATGGACGAACAAGAAGAAGTGTACGAACTGGAGCAACGAGACATATTGGACGAGCTGGACAAACTGGGTAAATAGGACAAATTGAATGAATTGGAAAAACTCGACGAACTAGATGTTAAGGACGAACTGGACGAATTAGACAAACTGGACAAACTGAATGAATTGGAAAAACTGGACGAACTGGAGGAACATAACAAACTAAACGAACTCTAAAAACTGGACCAACTGGCCAAATTGGACGAACTTGACGAACTGGACAAACAGAACAAACTGGACGAATTGGACCAACTAGATGAATTGGTCGAGTTGGACATAATGGACGAACAGGAAGAACAGGACCAACTAGACGAATTAAAGAAGCTGGACGAACTGGACAAATTGGACAAACTTGACAAACTGGACAAACGGTACGAATTGTACGTACAATACAAATTGGACAAACTTGACAAACTGGACAAATGGTACGAATTGGACCAACTAGAGGAATTGGGCGAATTGGACATAATGGACGAACTGGACATCTTCTTTTTCATTAATTCTTTTGCTTTAGCAGAATTTTTCCGAAATAATTCAGCTAACCGAGATTCCTTTTCGACTTCTTTTTCTTTCCCTTTATTTTTTGCTAAAGAGTACCAAAACTTTCCACCACGAAGATATTCTGTAACTGAGCCATCGGGATTAACATGAGAGTCAGGGTCCCAACGAGGATGGAGATCTTCAAGAGGCACAACTTCATCATCAAGATTTTTATCTGGATCATGGTTACTATCCCAATCATGATCACCAACTTTTTTCCGTGGGAGATATTCTTCTAAAATTTGTTTGATCTTTTCTTCAAAATTGACGGAGTCAACAGACATATCCATCGGTTCAGGAGATTTTTCTCGAGCAATTTCTTTGGCAATCTTTTTGGCTAATAGATCAGCCATGAGCGTTTCATTCTCAAAAGGCTTTTTCAGGATGAGGAATTTCTTCTTTAACAGGAGGAGAGATTTGATTCAGAATTCTCTCATAAGTATCATTTTCAATTTTGGACCACCACTTTTGATAAAAAGTCTGATAAAGAGATGGTGAATCATATAAGTCCTTTTTTACTTCAAACTTCCATTGGAAAATATAAGGGATATGAAATTTAGCAAAGAAGCGAAGCATATTGATGGCTTCACATGGAACCTTTTCTTCATCCTGAGAAAACTTAATAAACAAATAACGAAAATTATCAGGAAGGATTTTCTGAGAAGCACCATAATATGACCACCATATGAAGAGAAACCAGGATGGAAAATTGCGATGAATAGGAGTGACATCAGGACTTTCTTCTTTGAATCTGATGAACCAGGAGTGATTATACTGACGATTTTGCCACATCAAAGCGTATTTCCAGGCATCAATATAATCCCAATAATTATAGAACTCAGTCGAATTATATAGTCTGACTGATTTTGTCATGTACAAGGGACCATCCCAATCTTCCTCAGTAAGGATTTTGAGAATAGTGAACTTTGAATAAGTGATGATACCATTTGCATTCTTGTTGTGGAAGATGAGGACTTTTCGTCTGATGCAAAATATTGAGATACCAATCTCTGGTTTTCTTTTATCAGGGGAATAATAATGAAGCCCCTTTCCAAAGAGAAAATAAAATTATCTTCTACAGATCTTTCTTCCATAAGACAATCTGAAGTAACAAGAATTCTGTTACCAGTGTAAAGATAATTCTGATTGACTTGGGTCTTTTGTTGGAATGAAACCCTTTTGGCTTTCTTCTTGATCTGCCAAATTCTCAAACCCTTTCTTCTTTATGAACGGGGAAGAACTTGCCATTTTGTCGTCCCTGAAGAAATTCTCTAGTAAGAAAGTCAGGGAGAGAGTTAGAATTTCCATTAATAAATTCAATTTTAAATTCAAACACTGATAAAATGGCTTGCCATCTAGCAAATATTTGCTTAGAGACAAGATTTTTGACATCTTTTTCCAGAATTTCTTTTGCAGCCTTAGCATCAACTCTGATCAGAAATTCTTTGTTTAATAAATCATGCTGGAATTTCGTCACACAAATAACTATGGCAAGAACTTCCTTTTTGATAGTTGAATATTTCTTTTGAGCTTCATTCCATAATCCTGAATTAAATCTTATCAATTCTTCTTGTGAATCTTTTTGTTGTAAAAGGATTCCACCATATCCGACATCAGAGGTATCAGTTGAACTATTTTGAAAGCTTCTGGGTCAGATAAACATCTACAAGGAAGATTTTTAACTCTTCTTTAATCTTTTTTACTGCATTAGTATGATGGATAGACCACTCCTTAGGATTTTTCTTTAATCTTTCTTGGAGAAGTTTTCTATCTTTTGCCCAATCTTGATAGAAAAATCCAACATAGTTTAGACATCCAAGAAATCTTTGTAGCATATTTTTATCCTTAATTTCATCTGGAAATTTATCAGCAAATTGGATAACTCTATTAGTCGGAGTTATTTTTCTGTCTTGGATTTCAAATCCTAAGAACCTAATTTTCTGCTGAAAGAGATTCATCTTTCTTTTAGATAAAGCCAATCCATTTTCTTTTATGACTCTTTTGAAAATATTCAAATGTTTCCAATGTTGTAACACAGATTCTGAAAAGATAAGAATATCATCAATGTAAACAATGGCAAACTGGGTATAAGACGAGAAGATATTATTCATAATATTCTGAAATTCAGATGGAGCATTTTTCAATCCAAAAGGCATAACATTCCATTCATAATGCCCCATTGGAACAGTGAATGCAGTTTTATATCTATCTTCTTCTTTTATCTGAATCTGCCAAAATCCTGATTTTAAATCAAATTTTGAAAATATTTGGGCATTGTTTAATCTGTTTAGCAAATCTTGAGTATTAGGTAAAGGATACCTAATAGATTGTAAGACTTTGTTAAAGGTTTATAATTGATTACCAATCTTGGAACTCCTCTTTCAATTTCAGCGGCCTTTTCAACATAAAATGCCGTACAGCTCCAAGGGGATTTGCTTTTTCTAATTAATCCTTTCTTCAAAAGATCATTGATTTCTTCTTGGCAAAGCTTCAAATGGGTAGCATCCATTTGAGATGGACGAACTTTAGTAGGAATATCTTTTTCATTAAAATCTTTTACATATGGTAATCCTACTATGTGTCTTTTTCTATTCCAAAAGGCTGATGGTAATTCAGAACAGCATTCTTCTTCAATCTGTTTGGTGAATTCTTCTAATTTTGTTTTGAATTCTTTTTTCTCCAATTCTTTTGTCATTTGGACACATTTAATTTCATTTTTTAATCCATTTATGTAATTTTCTCTTGTGGCAATAACCTGATTTATCCTTTGGATTTTCGTTTCACAAGGATCATCTATAAAATCAAGATTTACTTCAATCCCTTTGATATTTGTAGAAATTCCTTTTGTTGTTACAGAAAAGGGTTGGATTTGAAGAATAAATGGAGATCCAAGGAGTACATCATTAACAATATCTTCTGAAATAATAAAGGGTGAAGTAACACAGACTCCTTTCATGCAAACATGAACATTTGGAATTTTTCTTTCTATGGAAATGGTCGTTCCATTAGCAGCAGACACAAACTGTTTTGATTCACTTGTAAATTCAATAGGAACGATTCCAAGTCTGATAACATTTAAGTCAGCACCAGTGTCAATTATGGCATTAACAATCTTCTCGAAGTTTTTAATTTTTATTTTTACTTGAACTCTCCACTGTTGGTAAATACATTTTGTAGGAATTACACCAGTAGATTTTGCTAATTTCTTTAATTCTTTGGACAAATTTTTCTTCATCATATTTTTCAATAGCACCATCACTTTCTAACCAAGTTAACCTTTCATCAAGCTCATTTTGTTTTTTGGTTAACTCAATCCTTAATTCACGGAGTTCTCTCTTTTGATCATTTAATTCTCTTTGTAAATCTGAGAGTTAAGGGTTTATTTATAGTATGAATTTTTTCTGCTCTATTCATGAGGTCAATCATGGAATAGGTTGGTGTATGAAATGTTTCTTTCTCCTTTATCCTTTTTGGATAATATGGTGTTTTATTATCATTTTCATTTTCTTCAAAGGAAATTTTTTGTTGTGAACTTTCTCCTTCTTCTCCTCCCCCCAATTTTGAAATCTGATTTAAAAATTGAACTTTTTTCTCTGGATCAGGTATGTTATCAATCATTTCTAAAGTAATTTTTGAGGGGCCGTGAGGACACGAATGTGGATACCAAGATCTTCATCAGATGGTATCGACCATTCTCCTTCAGATTCTTCATCATCTGAATGACATGTACATGATTGGAATTGTTGATGAGCTGAATCTGAGGACTATCTTCTTCAATGTCAGTTGATGAATCAGATTCATATTTTTCTTCTTCTGAGGAACTTGAATCAGTTTGTTCCTTTTCAGTATTTTCATCATCATTTTTGGTATTGATTTTTCTAAGTTCTTTTTAGAAGGATTTTCTTTTTTAAAACATTACTTGCATAATGACCCTTCTTTCCGCAATTATAACAAGTTGGAAACATTTTTTTATATATTTCTTTTTGAAATATTTCTGGATTTTCTTTTGAATGGGATGAGATCATCGGATTTTCTTCCTTTTTTATATCTTCTGGGTTTTACTTTTTTACCATTTTGTTTCTTCTATCAGGAGTAAATCTAGAACGCAAAGGTTTTCTTTGATTCAGGCGTCTGATCTAAACCAAAACTGGAAACAAAAATCTCCTAATTCTTTATCTCCAGAATATTTCTCATTTTTTCAGCTTGTTTACTGATCTTTAAATCAGTACAAAGATTCATGCCAACTTTGTTAATTCTCTATATGATTCCTCCGAAAGTCAGCAAACTATAATTAATAGTACCATGCATTTCTTCTCTCAGGGAATTACGCACCTTTTCAGCAAATAAGGGTGGTAATCCTGAAATGAATCTTTCTTTCCAAATATCGGAATTACAATCATTGAGTTGGTAAACTTTTGACAAGAATACATCTCTGTACCAACGAAATTCTCCTAAATTTCTACATCTCAAACGGTGTAATTGCTGTCTATTTTTTCCTTAATTAGAGCAATTCCTCCAGTGAATTCATTGAGGATGCATAGAAGCAAGACACTAACACAATCAGATTGAGTTTCCCAATTATCAGGGATTTGACTAGTACCTGCTTCAAGCTTAACATTTGGATCAACTAAATTTCCTGTGTTTTTGTCTCTATAAAGGATTCTTCCAAATTCATCCATCTTGACAGCATTTTCTATTTCAAGTCTTTGAGCTCCAGATAATCCATAATTCCACCATCCTCTTAATATTCCATTGAAAGAGGTGGTTATCATCAGAAAGATATTTCTTGGAGTATTTCCTCTGACTTCACAGGCATTACAATATATTAACATACTGTGAACCATTTGGACAATTTGGTATTCTGTTGATCCATCTAAATTCCACTCATATAAAGAATTTCCTGAATAGGTTAATTCTGAGGTGTAACTGTATGGAGCTTCTTCAAGTTGTAGATCAACAGGGGTTGGTCTAGGATAATAATTCTTTGTTTCTGGCAATTTTACCTGAGGATTCCATTTCTTTAGGCGATTTATTAATATATCTTCAGACGCAGAGACCCTTAGGATACTGAATCCTTTTCCTCCCATATTGAGGCTTTCCATCCTATTGGATAATTCTTTTTGCATTTCGTCTGTCAATATGAATGGTCCTTCTTGCAGAGTAATTCCTTTAGGAATTGTCTGGGAACATAAACTGCATTGGCAGAGCTTTCTTCTAATTTTTCTTTTTTATCTTTACTAAATTCAGATTTTAATTTGATTGTTCTTTCTATTCGATCTGTTTGTTCTCCAATGGTTAGTAGACATAGATTGGTATAATTGTTTTGTTCAATTATATCTCCAATACCTATACTTATGTCTTTAGCATTTGGGTCTGGTTTTGATTCATAAATGGATGCATTTTTACAGGCATGGCATAATTCTTGGTGTCCGTATTAGGGACAGAAATATCAAGTTTCTTCCAAGGTGGGTGAGATTTATCAACTTCTTTTCCTTCAGTGTCTTTCCAAGTTCTTGTTGTTTTTCCTATAACTCTTATCTGTTCTGGGCTTTGATTTTCCTTTTCTTTGATTTTCCCTTTTTTGAAATATTCCATGAACCAATCAAAGAAAGGTATATTTCTTTCTTCTTCCTCCATTTGGGAATACCATAATTCTCTCATTTTATCTTTTTCCTCTGTGTTAAACTTTTTAAAGAACCAATCTTTTAAAGGATGATTTTTCAAATTTTCTCTAAGATATGGTTTATCAATTTGAAACTTTTTAACAGGTATTTCTTCTGGCTTTAGAATGCTCACCATTCTTATGGCTCCTTGGAGAAATCACTTTCACTTGGATTATAGGTTTTGCTGATGAGGATCTTTTATAGATAGGGTGTTCAATTCCACTTTCTTTATTTCTAAAAACTTTTTGATCCATTTCTTCCTTTTCACTACTCCTTTGGTCATCATCTATTTCTTCTAATTTAAAGCTCTTTCTTCCTTCCGTATAACTGGCCAAACTCCTCCTAGCTTTTTCCATTTTTCTCCTAAAATTGACTTCAACATTACCATTTGGTAATTTGACTATACTTTGCAAATCATCTGTTATTTCATTTACTCTTGGGGTGACATCTTCTATTTGCCAATTTCCTGGGAGAACAACTTCTTCCCAGCTGATGACCTTTGGGATGAACACGTTATTGTTAAAGTTTGTTTCTATAAGAACTGTAGTTTTTTCTTTATCAACCTTATCTCTATAGGCTATCATGGGAAAGACAGATATCATGGATTTGTAGAACACACGATAAACTATAGCAAAAGGTTTACTTCTTGGACTCATTTTTAATCCTTTGCTTTGAAATCCAATAGTTGCACAATCAAGGATATCTTCATCATGAGCATCAATTGTGATATTGGGAAAGCAATTAAATAAACAGGTCCATGACAGAGACTTGATTCAATCATAGCATAAAGAGAATCATCAAATTCATCATGTCTCTGATCTCGCACATAAGCACAGACTGCAACATTTAATCCTAATCGAAACAACGGTTTGATTCCTACCTGAATTAATCCTATGTGCAGGTAGTTGTATTTGGTTCTGATTTGTTCAATAATTCTTCTATCAAGAACTTTGATTGTCTGTTTTCCTCCAGAGAGAGAAACAGTTTTTCAACGGTTTTATATGATAATCATTTGCTCTTCAAATGTGCCATTGCTATATATTTCTGTTACAGGCAAGGTTGGCAACTTCCAATTTGATATTGCTTGGTCAAAATTTTCATATATCATTTCTTCTGAATTTTTTGTTTTTTCTGAATTTTCTTTTTCTAAACTATTACGGGTAAAACTAGTTAAAGCAGACTGATAGGATGAGGAAGACGAATAAGATCTATTAGAAGGATGCTGAAATGATTTAAACCAATTCTTAAAAAGTTTTGTTTTTCCCTTAGAATTTTCCATCTTTTGTAACTCGTTAGAAACAAGAAGAGTTCTGTCAACGATTTACTGCCCTTAACGCCTGATCACGGCCTGAAGCGGGACTTTACAACGCGACCACACTCTTTTAAAAAAGATGAACGAGGCACAGAAGTGGTAAATAAGAAGGAAAATAAAAACTCTAAAGAGAATTTGGCTAAAAAGCTTCAGATCCTGAATAATAGATTTAATTCATCTAAATCCCGTTTTTTTTTTTTTTAACACAAATTTAGATACGAGATAATAATTCTAATTCTTCATTCAGTCTATTACAATATTCTCTACCTGATTACACAAGCGTACTAACATAGATCGTCTAATAGCTTGAACGGATAACAAGATATCCTCCTGCAGCTATATTTTCATCAATTTGTCTGATAGCATTCTCTAATGTCCTAAGCTGATTTTCACGTCTTCTTAGATCACGCAATAGTTATTCTCTCCTAATAGAACGAGGTGGCATCTCAGAGGGCCATAGCTTGTAGTGTTGATTTAGTTCGGAATTTATCTAGTTGGAAGACGGCATAAGAACGCATTAAAACAATCCTTCTCCTTTCAAACTCAAGATGGCGAGGATTATTTCTGTGGGTACAGATTTGCAGATGTCTTCTTATGTTGTCTAACAAGAATTCAATTTTTTCTTAATATCCGAACATCATCATAGTATCTTTTAAGCAGAGTAAGACGAATAGACATGTTCTAGCAAAAGAAACAACATGATTAGATAATAACAAGCATATAACATTAAACTTGTAAAAACTTAATCACTTACAGGAGTTTGTACAAGACTTCAGACTCTAGCACACTTAGACTTCAAGTTCTAGTACTCCAACTTCAAACTCACACTCACACTCACACTTATGTTTTTTTACAATTTTTTTGGAGATGATCCCCAAAGGAAACCCCAGCTCCTTATATAGATGGAGCATACAAAAGATCCCTCCTCCCATCCGACCATGAGAGGACTTACACCAAAAGCAACAGAAAAAGGAATGGTTCCCACACAAACTTCCAAACACATCCTTCAAAGGTTGATGGGCAAGGTACAAAGTTGATGGGCAAGGTACATGAGGTGAAATATCTATATGCCACATGGAAAGCATAAGATAAACATACCCCCACAACTTCCAACTTTTGACATTTGGCAATAAAGCACCCCCACAACATTTACAAACCCAATACCTTTATTTACAAATGTCAACAAGAGGCAGCCCCTACCAACTTAATTTACTGTGGCAACTTAAAAGGCAGCCCCTACCAACAAAATATATTCTCTGTTGGCAAGATGACAACTTTTCTTCAAATCAAACCTTTGTTTTTCTTCCAAGCAATGATAGCTAGCAACTTTTCTTCTCAAGCATTATTTTGAATGAAGACACCATTTCTTCTAAGCAAGACACCTACAAAATATTAATTGTACATTTAACATTGACGGGACCACTTTTCTTCTTCATACTAACCATATACCTCCACCAAAAAGAGATGAGTCCACTGGCTCTGATACCAAATATCTTCGTGGTGGAAAGTTTTGGTACTCTTCAGCAAAAAATAAAGGGAAAGAAAAAGAAGTCGAAAAGGAATCTCGGTTAGCTGAATTATTTCGGAAAAATTCTGCTAAAGCAAAAGAATTAATGAAAAAGAAGATGTAAAAAGAGATGATTCCAATCAAATAATTCGTTCCTGTCAGTATTTGGTATCAGAGCCAGTGGACTCATCTCTTTTTGGTGGAGGTATATGGTTAGTATGAAGAAGAAAAGTGGTCCCATCAATGTTAAATGTACAATTAATATTTTGTAGGTGTCTTGCTTAGAAGAAATGGTGTCTTCATTCAAAATAATGCTTGAGAAGAAAAGTTGCTAGCTATCATTGCTTGGAAGAAAAACAAAGGTTTGATTTGAAGAAAAGTTGTCATCTTGCCAACAGAATATATTTTGTTGGTAGGGGCTGCCTTTTAAGTAGCCACATGTAAATTAAGTTGGTAGGGGCTGCCTCTTGTGTTGACATTTGTAAATAAAGGTATTGGTTTGTAAATGTTGTGGGGGTGCTTTATTGCCAATGTCAAAAGTTGGTGAAGTTGTGGGGGTATGTTTATCTTATGCTTTCCATGTGGCATATAGATATTTCACCTCATGTACCTTGCCCATCAACTTTTGTACCTTGCCCATCAACCTTTGAAAGATGTGTTTGGAAGTTTGTGTGGGGAACCATTCCTTTTTCTGTTGCTTTTGGTGTAAGTCCTCTCATGGTCGGATGAGAGGAGGGATCTTTTGTATGCTCCATCTATATAAGGAGCTGGGGGTTTCCTTTGGGGATTATCTCCAAAAAAATTGTAAAAAAACATAAGTGTGAGTGTGAGTGTGAGTTTGAAGTTGGAGTACTAGAACTTGAAGTCTAAGTGTGCTAGAGTCTGAAGTCTTGTACAAATCTCCTGTAAGTGATTAAGTTTTTACAAGTTTAATGTTATATGCTTGTTATTATCTAATCATGTTGTTTCTTTTGCTAGAACATGTCTATTCGTCTTACTTTGCTTAAAAGATACTATGATGATGTTCGGATATTAAGAAAAATTGAATTCTTGTTAGACAACATAAGAAGACATCTGCAAATCTGTACCCACAGAAATAATCCTCGCCATCTTGAGTTTGAAAGGAGAAGGATTGTTTTAATGCGTTCTTATGCCGTCTTCCAACTAGATAAGTTCCGAACTAAATCAACACTACAAGCTATGGCCCTCTGAGATGCCACCTCATTCTATTAGGAGAGAAGAACTATTGCGTGATCTAAGAAGACGTGAAAATCAGCTTAGGACATTAGAGAATGCTATCAGACAAATTGATGAAAATATAGCTGCAGGAGGATATCTTGTTATCCGTGTTCAAGTTAGACGATCTATGTTAGTACGCTTGTGTAATCAGGTAAGAGAATATTGTAATAGACTGAATGAAGAATTAGAATTATTATCTCGTATCTAAATTTGTGTTGAAAAAAAAAAAACGGGATTTTAGATGAATTAAATCTATTATTCAGGATCTGAAGCTTTTTAGCCAAATTCTCTTTAGAGTTTTTATTTTCCTTCTTATTTACCACTTCTGCCTCGTTCATCTTTTTAAAAGAGTGTGTGGTCGCGTTGTAAGTCCCGCTTCAGGCCGTGATCAGGCGTTAAGGGCAGTAAATCGTTGACAGAACTCTTCTTGTTCTAACGAGTTACAAAGATGGAAAATTCTAAGGGAAAACAAAACTTTTTAAGAATTGGTTTAAATCATTTCAGCATCCTTCTAATAGATCTTATTCGTCTTCCTCATCCTATCAGTCTGCTTAACTAGTTTTACCCGTAATAGTTTAGAAAAAGAAAATTCAGAAAAAACAAAAAATTCAGAAGAAATGATATATGAAAATTTTGACCAAGCAATATCAAATTGGAAGTTGCCAACCTTGCCTGTAACAGAAATATATAGCAATGGCACATTTGAAGAGCAAAATGATTATCATATAAAAACCGTTGAAAAAACTGTTTCTCTCTCTGGAGGAAAACAGACAATCAAAGTTCTTGATAGAAGAATTATTGAACAAATCAGAACCAAATACAACTACCTGCACATAGGATTAATTCAGGTAGGAATCAAACCGTTGTTTCGATTAGGATTAAATGTTGCAGTCTGTGCTTATGTGCGAGATCAGAGACATGATGAATTTGATGATTCTCTTTATGCTATGATTGAATCAAGTCTCTGTCATGGACCTGTTTATTTTAATTGCTTTCCCAATATCACAATTGATGCTCATGATGAAGATATCCTTGATTGTGCAACTATTGGATTTCAAAGCAAAGGATTAAAAATGAGTCCAAGAAGTAAACCTTTGCTATAGTTTATCGTGTGTTCTACAAATCCATGATATCTGTCTTTCCCATGATAGCCTAGAGATAAGGTTGATAAAGAAAAAACTACAGTTCTTATGGAAACAAACTTTAACAATAACGTGTTCATCCCAAAGGTCATCAGCTGGGAAGAAGTTGTTCTCCCAGGAAATTGGCAAATAGAAGATGTCACCCCAAGAGTAAATGAAATAACAGATGATTTGCAAAGTATAGTCAAATTACCAAATGGTAATGTTGAAGTCAATTTTAGGAGAAAAATGGAAAAAGCTAGGAGGAGTTTGGCCAGTTATACGGAAGGAAGAAAGAGCTTTAAATTAGAAGAAATAGATGATGACCAAAGGAGTAGTGAAAAGGAAGAAATGGATCAAAAAGTTTTTAGAAATAAAGAAAGTGGAATTGAACACCCTATCTATAAAAGATCCTCATCAGCAAAAACCTATAATCCAAGTGAAAGTGATTTTCTCCAAGGAGCCATAAGAATGGTGAGCATTCTAAAGCCAGAAGAAATACCTGTTAAAAAGTTTCAAATTGATAAACCATATCTTAGAGAAAATTTGAAAAATCATCCTTTAAAAGATTGGTTCTTTAAAAAGTTTAACACAGAGGAAAAAGATAAAATGAGAGAATTATGGTATTCCCAAATGGAGGAAGAAGAAATATACCTTTCTTTGATTGGTTCATGGAATATTTCAAAAAAGGGAAAATCAAAGAAAAGGAAAATCAAAGCCCAGAACAGATAAGAGTTATAGGAAAAACAACAAGAACTTGGAAAGACACTGAAGGAAAAGAAGTTGATAAATCTCACCCACCTTGGAAGAAACTTGCTATTTCTGTCCCTAATACGGACACCAAGAATTATGCCATGCCTGTAAAAAATGCATCCATTTATGAATCAAAACCAGACCCAAATGCTAAAGACATAAGTATAGGTATTGGAGATATAATTGAACAAAACAATTACACCAATCTATGTCTACTAACCATTGGAGAACAAACAGATCGAATAGAAAGAACAATCAAATTAAAATCTGAATTTAGTAAAGATAAAAAAGAAAAATTAGAAGAAAGCTCTGCCAATGCAGTTTATGTTCCCAGACAATTACCTAAAGGGATTACTCTGCAAGAAGGACCATTCATATTGACAGACGAAATGCAAAAAGAATTATCCAATAGGATGGAAAGCCTCAATATGGGAGGAAAAGGATTTAGTATCCTAAGGGTCTCTGCGTCTGAAGATATATTAATAAATCGGCTAAAGAAATGGAATCCTCAGGTAAAATTGCCAGAAACAAAGAATTATTATCCTAGACCAACCCCTGTTGATCTACAACTTGAAGAAGCTCCATACAGTTACACCTCAGAATTAACCTATTCAGGAAATTCTTTATATGAGTGGAATTTAGATGGATTAACAGAATATCAAATTGTCCAAATGGTTCACAGTATGTTAATATACTGTAATGCCTGTGAAGTCAGAGGAAATACTCCAAGAAATATCTTTCTGATGATAACCACCTCTTTCAATGGAATATTAAGAGGATGGTGGAATTATGGATTATCTGGAACTCAAAGACTTGAAATAGAAAATGCTGTCAAGATGGATGAATTTGGAAGAATCCTTTATAGAGACAAAAACACAGGAAATTTAGTTGATCCAAATGTTAAGCTTGAAGCAGGTACTAGTCAAATCCCTGATAATTGGGAAACCCAATCTGATTGTGTTAGTGTCTTGCTTCTATGCATCCTCAATGAATTCACTGGAGGAATTGCTCTAATTAAGGAGAAAAATAGACAGCAATTACACCGTTTGAGATGTAGAAATTTAGGAGAATTTCGTTGGTACAGAGATGTATTCTTGTCAAAAGTTTACCAACTCAATGATTGTAATTCCGATATTGGAAAGAAAGATTCATTTCAGGATTACCACCCTTATTTGCTGAAAAGGTGCGTAATTCCCTGAGAGAAGAAATGCATGGTACTATTAATTATAGTTTGCTGACTTTCGGAGGAATCATACAGAGAATTAACAAAGTTGGCATGAATCTTTGTACTGATTTAAAGATCAGTAAACAAGCTGAAAAAATGAGAAAATATTCTGGAGATAAAGAATTAGGAGATTTTTGTTTCCAGTTTGGTTTAGATCAGACGCCTGAATCAAAGAGAAAACCTTTGCGTTCTAGATTTACTCCTGATAGAAGAAACAAAATGGTAAAAAAAGTATAAACCCGGAAGATATAAAAAAGGAAGAAAATCCGATGATCTCATCCCATTCAAAAGAAAATCCAGAAAATATTTCAAAAGAAATATATAAAAGAAAATGTTCCAACTTGTTATAATTGCGGGAAAGAAGGGTCATTATGCAAGTAAATGTTTTAAAAAGAAAATCCTTCTAAAAAGAAACTTAGAAAAATCAAACCAAAAATGATGATGAAAATACTGAAAAGGAACAAACTGATTCAAGTTCCTCAGAAGAAGAAGAAGAATATGAATCTGATTCATCAACTGACATTGAAGAAGATAGTCCTCAGATTCAGCTCATCAAACAATTCCAATCATGTACATGTCATTCAGATGATGAAGAATCTGAAGGGATGGTCGATACCATCTGATGAAGATCTTGGTATCCACATTCGTGTCCTCACGGTCCCTCAAAAATTACTTTTAGAAATGATTGATAACATACCTGATCCAGAGAAAAAAGTTCAATTTTTAAATCAGATTTCAAAATTGGGGGAGGAGAAGAAGGAGAAAGTTCACAACAAAAAATTTCCTTTGAAGAAAATGAAAATGATAATAAAACACCATATTATCCAAAAAGGATAAAGGAGAAAGAAACATTTCATACACCAACCTATTCCATGATTGACCTCATGAATAGAGCAGAAAAAATTCATACTATAAATAAACCCTTAACTCTCTCAGATTTACAAAGAGAATTAAATGATCAAAAGAGAGAACTCCGTGAATTAAGGATTGAGTTAACCAAAAAACAAAATGAGCTTGATGAAAGGTTAACTTGGTTAGAAAGTGATGGTGCTATTGAAAAATATGATGAAGAAAAATTTGTCCAAAGAATTAAAGGAGAAATTAGCAAAATCTCTACTGGTGTAATTCCTACAAAATGTATTTACCAACAGTGGAGAGTTCAAGTAAAAATAAAAATTAAAAACTTCGAGAAGATTGTTAATGCCATAATTGACACTGGTGCTGACTTAAATGTTATCAGACTTGGAATCGTTCCTATTGAATTTACAAGTGAATCAAAACAGTTTGTGTCTGCTGCTAATGGAACGGCCATTTCCATAGAAAGAAAAATTCCAAATGTTCATGTTTGAATGAAAGGAGTCTGTGTTACTTCACCCTTTATTATTTCAGAAGATATTGTTAATGATGTACTCCTTGGATCTCCATTTATTCTTCAAATCCAACCCTTTTCTGTAACAACAAAAGGAATTTCTACAAATATCAAAGGGATTGAAGTAAATCTTGATTTTATAGATGATCCTTGTGAAACGAAAATCCAAAGGATAAATCAGGTTATTGCCACAAGAGAAAATTACATAAATGGATTAAAAAATGAAATTAAATGTGTCCAAATGACAAAAGAATTGGAGAAAAAAGAATTCAAAACAAAATTAGAAGAATTCACCAAACAGATTGAAGAAGAATGCTGTTCTGAATTACCATCAGCCTTTTGGAATAGAAAAAGACACATAGTAGGATTACCATATGTAAAAGATTTTAATGAAAAAGATATTCCTACTAAAGCTCGTCCATCTCAAATGGATGCTGCCCATTTGAAGCTTTGCCAAGAAGAAATCAATGATCTTTTGAAGAAAGGATTAATTAGAAAAAGCAAATCCCCTTGGAGCTGTACGGCATTTTATGTTGAAAAGGCCGCTGAAATTGAAGGAGGAGTTCCAAGATTGGTAATCAATTATAAACCTTTAAACAAAGTCTTACAATCTATTAGGTATCCTTTACCTAATACTCAAGATTTGCTAAACAGATTAAACAATGCCAAAATATTTTCAAAATTTGATTTAAAATCAGGATTTTGGCAGATTCAGATAAAAGAAGAAGATAGATATAAAACTGCATTCACTGTTCCAATGGGGCATTATGAATGGAATGTTATGCCTTTTGGATTGAAAAATGCTCCATCTGAATTTCAAATATTATGAATATATCTTCTCGTCTTATACCCAGTTTGCCATTGTTTACATTGATGATATTCTTATCTTTTCAGAATCTGTATTACAACATTGGAAACATTTGAATATCTTCAAAAGAGTCATAAAAGAAAATGGATTGGCTTTATCTAAAAGAAAGATGAATCTCTTTCAGCAGAAAATCAGGTTCTTAGGATTTGAAATCCAAGACACAAAAATAACTCCGACTAATAGAGTTATCCAATTTGCTGATAAATTTCCAGATGAAATTAAGGATAAAAATATGTTACAAAGATTTCTTGGATGTCTAAACTATGTTGGATTTTTCTATCAAGATTTGGCAAAAGATAGAAAACTTCTCCAAGAAAGATTAAAGAAAAATCCTAAGGAGTGGTCTATCCATCATACTAATGCAGTAAAAAAGATTAAAGAAAGAGTTAAAAATCTTCCTTGTAGATGTTTATCTGACCCAGAAGCTTTCAAAATAGTTCAAACTGATGCCTCTGATGTCGGATATGGTGGAATCCTTTTACAACAAAAAGATTCACAAGAAGAATTGATAAGATTTAATTCAGGATTAAGGAATGAAGCTCAAAAGAAATATTCAACTATCAAAAAGGAAGTTCTTGCCATAGTTATTTGTGTGACGAAATTCCAGCATGATTTATTAAACAAAGAATTTCTGATCAGAGTTGATGCTAAGGCTGCAAAAGAAATTCTGGAAAAAGATGTCAAAAATCTTGTCTCTAAGCAAATATTTGCTAGATGGCAAGCCATTTTATCAGTGTTTGAATTTAAAATTGAATTTATTAATGGAAATTCTAACTCTCTCCCTGACTTTCTTACTAGAGAATTTTCAGGGACGACAAAATGGCAAGTAGTTCTTCCCCGTTCATAAAGAAGAAAGGGTTTGAGAATTTGGCAGATCAAGAAGAAAGCCAAAAGGGTTTCATTCCAACAAAAGACCCAAGTCAATCAGAATTATATCTTTATACTGGTAACAGAATTCTTGTTACTTCAGATTGTCTTATGGAAGAAAGATTTGTAGAAGATAATGTTTATTTTCTCTTTGGAAAGGGGCTTCATTATTATTCCCCTGATAAAAAGAAAACCAGAGATTGGTATCTCAATATTTTGCATCAGACGAAAAGTGTCCTCATCTTCCACAACAAGAATGCAAATGGTATCATAACTTATTCAAAGTTCACTATTCTCAAAATCCTTACTGAGGAAGATTGGGATGGTCCCTTGTACATGACAAAATCAGTCAGACTATATAATTCGACTGAGTTCTATAATTATTGGGATTATATTGATGCCTGGAAATATGCTTTGATGTGGCAAAATCGTCAGTATAATCACTCCTGGTTCATCAGATTCAAAGAAGAAAGTCCTGATGTCACTCCTATTCATCGCAATTTTCCATCCTGGTTTCTCTTCACATGGTGGTCATATTATGGTGCTTCTCAGAAAATCCTTCCTGATAATTTTCGTTATTTGTTTATTAAGTTTTCTCAGGATGAAGAAAAGGTTCCATGTGAAGCCATCAATATGCTTCGCTTCTTTGCTAAATTTCATATCCCTTATATTTTCCAATGGAAGTTTGAAGTAAAAAAGGACTTATATGATTCACCATCTCTTTATTAGACTTTTTATCAAAAGTGGTGGTCCAAAATTGAAAATGATACTTATGAGAGAATTCTGAATCAAATCTCTCCTCCTGTTAAAGAAGAAATTCCTCATCCTGAAGAAAAGCCTTTTGAGAATGAAACGCTCATGGCTGATCTATTAGCCAAAAAGATTGCCAAAGAAATTGCTCGAGAAAAATCTCCTGAACCGATGGATATGTCTGTTGACTCCGTCAATTTTGAAGAAAAGATCAAACAAATTTTAGAAGAATATCTCCCACGGAAAAAAGTTGGTGATCATGATTAGGATAGTAACCATGATCCAGATGAAAATCTTGATGATGAAGTTGTGCCTCTTGAAGATCTCCATCCTCGTTGGGACCCTGACTCTCATGTTAATCCCGATGGCTCAGTTACAGAATATCTTCGTGGTGGAAAGTTTTGGTACTCTTCAGCAAAAAATAAAGGGAAAGAAAAAGAAGTCGCAAAGGAATCTCGGTTAGCTGAATTATTTCGGAAAAATTCTGCTAAAGCAAAAGAATTAATGAAAAAGAAGATGTAAAAAGAGATGATTCCAATCAAATAATTCGTTCCTGTCAGTATTTGGTATCAGAGCCAGTGGACTCATCTCTTTTTGGTGGAGGTATATGGTTAGTATGAAGAAGAAAAGTGGTCCCATCAATGTTAAATGTACAATTAATATTTTGTAGGTGTCTTGCTTAGAAGAAATGGTGTCTTCATTCAAAATAATGCTTGAGAAGAAAAGTTGCTTGACAAACTTGACAAACTAGACAAACTGGACAAACAGGACAAAGTGGACAAACAGAACGAATTGAAAAAGTGGACAAATTAGTCAAACTGTACTAACAGGACAAAGTACAAACTGTACGAATTGGAAAAAACTGGAGATAGTGGACAAAGTGAACAAAGAGGATAAAGTTGACGAAGTGGACAAACAAGTCAAACTCTAAAAACTAAACAAAGTGGACAAATTGTACGTCTTGTACAAACTAGACAAACTGCAATAATTGGCTAAATTTGACAACTCGACAAAACAGTGGACAAAGTGGACAAATTTGGTAAAGTAGACAATTGGACAAACAAGACAAACTCGACAAACTGCACAAATTGGCTCACTTGGACCAACTTGACAAAGTAGACAAACTTACCAATAACACAAACTAGACGAATTGGACAAATTAGATAAACTGGTCAAACTGAGAAAGTGAACAAAGTGGACGAACTCTACAAACTGGATGAACTGGACAAAGTGGACAAACTGGACGAATTGGAAAGAATGGGCAAACATGACAAAGTGCACAAACTGTAGAAAGTGGGAAAACTGGAAAAAGAGGACTAACTTGACAAACTTGACGAATAGGACGAATTGGACAAACTGGACAAACAGCATGAAGTGGACAAGTTAGATAAACTCGACAAATTCGTGAAACTTGACCAACTGGACAAACTTGACAAACTAGACAAACTGGACAAAAAGGACAAGGTGGACAAACTGAACGAATTGGAAAAGTGGACAAATTAGTCAAACTGGACGAACTGGACAAAGTACAAACTGTACGAATTGGACAAACTGGAGATAGTGGACAAAGTGAAGAAACAGGATAAAGTTGACGAAGTGGACAAACAAGTCAAACTGTAGAAACTAAACAAAGTGGACAAATTGTACGTCTTGTACAAACTAGACAAACTGCAATAATTGGCTAAATTTGACAACTCGACAAAACAGTGGACAAAGTGGACAAATTTGGTATAGAAGACAATTGGACAAACAAGACAATTGAATAAAAGCCTTTTGGCTTTCTTCTTGATCTGCCAAATTCTCAATCCCTTTTTTCTTCATGAACGGGGAAGAACTACTTGCCATTTTGTCGTCCCTGAAGAAATTCTCTAGTAAGAAAGTCAGGGAGAGAGTTAGAATTTCCATTAATAAATTCAATTTTAAATTCAAACACTGATAAAATGGCTTGCCATCTAGCAAATATTTGCTTAGAGACAAGATTTTTGACATCTTTTTCCAGAATTTCTTTTGCAGCATTAGCATCAACTCTGATAAGAAATTCTTTGTTTAATAAATCATGCTAGAATTTCGTCACACAAATAACTATGGCAAGAACTTCCTTTTTGATGGTTGAATATTTCTTTTGAGCTTCATTCCATAATCCTGAATTAAATCTTATTAATTCTTCTTGTGAATCTTTTTGTTGTAAAAGGATTCCACCATATCTGACATCAGAGGCATCAGTTTGAACTATTTTGAAAGCTTCTGGGTCAGATAAACATCTAAAAGGAAGATTTTTAACTCTTTCTTTAATCTTTTTTACTGCAATAGTGTGATGGATAGACCACTCCTTAGGATTTTTCTTTAATCTTTCTTGGAGAAGTTTTCTATCTTTTGCCAAATCCTGATAGAAAAATCCAACATAATTTAGACATCCAAGAAATCTTTGTAGCATATTTTTATCCTTAATTTCATCTGGAAATTTATCAGCAAATTGAATAACTCTATTAGTCGGAGTTATTTTTCTGTCTTGGATTTCAAATCCTAAGAACCTGATTTTCTGCTGAAAGAGATTCATCTTTCTTTTAGATAAGGCCAATCCATTTTCTTTTATGACTCTTTTGAAGATATTCAAATGTTTCCAATGTTGTAACACAGATTCTGAAAAGATAAGAATATCATCAATGTAAACAATGGCAAACTGGGTATAAGACGAGAAGATATTATTCATAATATTCTGAAATTCAGACGGAGCATTTTTCAATCCAAAAGGCATAACATTCCATTCATAATGCCCCATTGGAACAGTGAATGCAGTTTTATATCTATCTTCTTCTTTTATCTGAATCTGCCAAAATCCTGATTTTAAATCAAATTTTGAGAATATTTTGGCATTGTTTAATCTGTTTAACAAATCCTGAGTATTAGGCAAAGGATACCTAATAGATTGTAGAACTTTGTTTAATGGTTTATAATTGATTACCAATCTTGGAACTCCTCTTTCGATTTCAGCCGCCTTTTCAACATAAAATGCCGTACAGCTTCAAGGGGATTTGCTTTTTCTAATTAATCCTTTCTTAAGAAGATCATTGATTTCTTCTTGGCAAAGCTTCAAATGGGCAGCATCCATTTGAGATGGACGAGCTTTAGTAGGAATATCTTTTTCATTAAAATCTTTTACATATGGTAATCCTACTATGTGTCTTTTTCTATTCCAAAAGGCTGATGGTAATTTAGAACAGCATTCTTCTTCAATCTGTTTGGTGAATTCTTCTAATTTTGTTTTAAATTCTTTTTTCTCCAATTCTTTTGTCATTTGGACACATTTAATTTCATTTTTTAATCCATTTATGTAATTTTCTCTGGTGGCAATAACTTGATTTATCCTTTGGATTTTCGTCTCACAAGGATCATCTATAAAATCAAGATTTACTTCAATTCCTTTGATATTTGTAGAAATTCCTTTTGTTGTTATAGAAAAGGGTTGGATTTGAAGAATAAATGGAGATCCAAGGAGTACATCGTTAACAATATCTTCTGAAATAATAAAGGGTGAAGTAACACAGACTCCTTTCATGCAAATATGAACATTTGGGATTTTTCTTTCTATGGAAATGGTCGTTCCATTAGCAGCAGACACAAACTGTTTTGATTCACTTGTAAATTCAATGGGAACGATTCCAAGTCTGATAACATTTAAATCAGCACTAGTGTCAATTATGGCATTAACAATCTTCTCGAAGTTTTTAATTTTTATTTTTACCTGAACTCTCCACTGTTGGTAAATACATTTTGTAGGAATTACACCAGTAGAGATTTTGCTAATTTCTCCTTTAATTCTTTGGACAAATTTTTCTTCATCATATTTTTCAATAGCACCATCACTTTCTAACCAAGTTAACCTTTCATCAAGCTCATTTTGTTTTTTGGTTAATTCTACTTTTAATTCACGAAGTTCTCTCTTCTGATCATTTAATTCTCTTTGTAAATCTGAGAGAGTTAAGGGTTTATTTATAGTATGAATTTTTTCTGCTCTATTCATGAGGTCAATCATGGAATAGGTTGGTGTATGAAATGTTTCTTTCTCCTTTATCCTTTTTGGATAATATAGTGTTTTATCACCATTTTCATTTTCTTCTAAGGAAATTTTTTGTTGTGAACTTTCTCCTTCTTCTCCTCCCCCCAATTTTGAACTCTGATTTAAAAATTGAACTTTTTTCTCTGGATCAAGTATGTTATCAATCATTTCTAAAAGTAATTTTTGAGGGACCGTGAGGACACGAATGTGGATACCAAGATTTTCATCAGATGGTATTGACCATTCTCCTTCAGTTTCTTCATCATCTGAATGACATGTACATGATTGGAATTGTTTGATGAGCTGAATCTGAGGACTATCTTCTTCAATATCAGTTGATGAATCAGATTCATATTCTTCTTCTTCTTCTGAGGAACTTGAATCAGATTGTTCCTTTTCAGTATTTTCATCATCAATTTTGGTATTGATTTTTCTAAGTTTCTTTTTAGAAGGATTTTCTTTTTTAAAACATTTACTTGAATAATGACCCTTCTTCCCGCAATTATAACAAGTTGGAACATTTTCTTTTATATGTTTCTTTTTGAAATATTTTCTGGATTTTCTTTTGAATGGGATGAGATCATCGAATTTTCTTCCTTTTTTATATCTTCCGGGTTTATGCTTTTTTACCATTTTGTTTCTTCTATCCGGAGGAAATCTAGAACGCAAAGGTTTTCTCTTTGATTCAGGCGTTTGATCTAAACCAAACTGGAAACAAAAATCTCCTAATTCTTTATCTACAGAATATTTTCTCATTTTTTCAGCTTGTTTACTGATCTTTAAATCAGTACAAAGATTCATGCCAACTTTGTTAATTCTTTGTATAATTCCTCCGAACGTCAGCAAAATGTAATTAATAATACCATGCATTTCTTCTCTCAAGGAATTACGCACCTTTTCACCAAATAAGGGTGGTAATTCTGAAATGAATCTTTCTTTCCAAATATCGGAATTACAATCATTGAGTTGGTAAACTTTTGACAAGAATACATCTCTGTACCAACGAAATTCTCCTAAATTTCTACATCTCAAACGGTGTAATTGCTGTCTATTTTTCTCCTTAATTAGAGCAATTCCTCTAGTGAATTCATTGAGGATGCATAGAAGCAAGACACTAACACAATCAGATTGAGTTTCCCAATTATCAGGGATTTGACTAGTACCTGCTTCAAGCTTAACATTTGGGTCAACTAAATTTCCTGTGATTTTGTCTCTATAAAGGATTCTTCCAAATTCATCCATTTTGACAACATTTTCTATTTCAAGTCTTTGAGCTCCAGATAATCCATAATTCCACCATCCTCTTAATATTCCATTGAAAGAGATGATTCCTATCAAATAATTCGATCCTGTCAGTAATTGGTATCAGAGCCAGTGGTCTCATCTCTTTTTAGTGGAGGTATATGGTTAGTATGAAGAAAAGAAGAAAAGTGGTCCCATCAATGTTAGATGTTCATAATAATATCTTGATATTATCTTGATATTATCCTATAGGTGTCTTGTATAGAAGAAATGGTGTCTTCATTCAAAACGATGCTTGAGAAGAAATGTTGCTAGTTATCATTGCCTGAGAGAAAAGCTAGCATAATGTCAAGGCTTGATTTAAAGAAAATTTGTCCTCTAGCCATCAGAGAATATATTTTTGGTAGGGGCTGCCTTTTATGTTGCCACTTGTAAACAAAGATGGTAGGGGTTGCCTTTTGTGTTGCCATTTGAAAAAGTTGGTGCTGGTGTTGGTGTTGCTTTATTGCCATATGTCATTAGTTGATAATCTTATGGGGGGTATGTTTATCTTTTGCTTTCCATATGGCATAAAGATATTCCAACTCATGTACCTTGTCCATCAACTTTTGTACCTAGCCCATCAACATTTGAAAATGCCTTTTGGTGGCTTGTGTCGGTGGCCATTCCTTTGTTTGTTGGAAGTCCTCTCATGGTCGGATGGGAGGAATCTCTTATTGTATGCTCCATCTATATAAGGAGCTGAGGGTTTTCCATTTGCAGATATAGTTGAGAAAATTATTAAAAAACATAAGTGTGAGTGTGAGTGTGAGTTTGAAGTTTGAGTGCTAGAGCTTGAAGTTTAAGTGTGATAGAGTCTTGTACAAACTAGACAAACTGCAATAATTGGCTAAATTTGACAACTCGACAAAACAGTGGACAAAGTGGACAAATTTGGTAAAGTAGACAATTGGACAAACAAGACAAACTCGACAAGCTGCACAAATTGGCTCAGTTGGACCAACTTGACAAAGTAGACAAACTTACCAACAACACAGACTCTACGAATTGGTCAAATTAGATGAACTGGTCAAACTGAGAAAGTGAACAAAGTGGACGAACTCTACAAACTGGTTGAACTGGACAAAGTGGACAAAGTGGACGAATTGGAAATAGTGGACAAACATGACAAAGTGGACAAACTGTAGAAAGTGGGAAAACTGGAAAAAGAGGATTAACTTGACAAACTGGACGAATAGGACGAATTGGACAAACTGGACAAACAGGATGAAGTGGACAAGTTAGATAAACTGGACAAATTCCTGAAACTAGACCAATTGGACAAACTTGACAAACTAGACAAACTGGACGAACAGGACAAAGTGGACGAACTGAACGAATTGGAAAAGCGGACAAATTAGTCAAACTGGACGAACAGGACAAAGTACAAACTGTACGAATTGGACAAACTGGAGATAGTGGACAAAGTGAACAAACAGGATAAAGTTGACGAAGTGGACAAACAAGTCAAACTCTAAAAACTAAACAAAGTGGACAAATTGTACGTCTTGTACAAACTAGACAAACTGCAATAATTGGCTAAATTTGACAACTCGACAAAACAGTGGACAAAGTGGACAAATTTGGTAAAGTAGACAATTGGACAAACAAGACAAACTCGACAAACTGCACAAATTGGCTCACTTGGACCAACTTGACAAAGTAGACAAACTTACCAATAACACAAACTAGACGAATTGGACAAATTAGATAAACTGGTCAAACTGAGAAAGTGAACAAAGTGGACGAACTCTACAAACTGGATGAACTGGACAAAGTGGACAAACTGGACGAATTGGAAAGAATGGGCAAACATGACAAAGTGGACAAACAGTAGAAAGTGGGAAAACTGGAAAAAGAGGACTAACTTGACAAACTTGACGAATAGGACGAATTGGACAAACTGGACAAACAGCATGAAGTGGACAAGTAACATAAACTGGACAAATTCGTGAAACTAGACCAACTGGACAAACTTGACAAACTAGACAAACTGGACGAACAGGACAAAGTGCACAAACAGAACAAATTAAAAAAGTGGACAAATTAGTCAAACTGTACTAACAGGACAAAGTACAAACTGGAGATAGTGGACAAAGTGAACAAACAGGATAAAGTTGACGAAGTGGACAAACAAGTTAAACTGTAAAAACTAAACAAAGTGGACAAATTGTACGTCTCGTACAAACTAGACAAACTGCAATAATTGGCTAAATTTGACAGCTCGACAAAACAGTGGACAAAGTGGACAAATTTGGTAAAGTAGACAATTAGACAAACAAGACAAACTCGACAAGGTGCACAAATTGGCTCAGTTGGACCAACATGACAAAGTTGACAAACTTACCAACAACACAAACTCGACGAATTTGTCAAATTAGATAAACTGGTCAAACTGAGAAAGTGAACAAAGTGGACGAACTCTACAAACTGGATGAACTGGACAAAGTGGACAAACTGGACGAATTGGACAAACTGGACAAACATGACAAAGTGGACAAACTGTAGAATGTGGGAAAACTGTAAAAAGAGGACTAACTTGACAAACCGGACGAATAGGACGAATTGGACAAACTGGACAAACAGGATGAAGTGGACAAGTTAGATAAACTGGACAAATTCCTGAAACTGGACCAACTGGACAAACTTGAGAAACTAGACAAACTGGACGAACAGGACAAAGTGGACGAACTGGACGAATTGGAAAAGTGGACAAATTAGTCAAACTGGACGAACAGGACAAAGTACAAACTGTACGAATTAGACAAACTGGAGATAGTGGACAAAGTGAACAAACAGGATAAAGTTGACGAAGTGGACAAACAAGTCAAACTGTCAAAACTAAATAAAGTGGACAAATTGTACGTCTTGTACAAACTAGACAAACTGCAATAATTGGCTAAATTTGACAACTCGACAAAACAGTGGACAAAGTGCACAAATTTGGTAAAGTAGACAATTGGACAAACAAGACAAACTCGACAAACTGCACAAATTGGCTTAGGTTGACTAACTTGACAAAGTAGACAAACTTACCAATAACACAACCTAGATGAATTGGACAAATTAGATAAACTGGTCAAACTGAGAAAGTGAACAAAGTGGACGAACTCTACAAACTGGATGAACTGGACAAAGTGGACAAATTGGACGAATTGGAAAGAGTGGGCAAACATGACAAAGTGGACAAACTGTAGAAGGTGGGAAAACTGGAAAAAGAGGACTAACATGACAAACTGGACGAATTGGACGAATTGGACAAATAGCATGAAGTGGACAAGTTAGATAAACTGGACAAATTCGTGAAACTGGACGAACTGGACAAACTTGACAAACTAGACAAACTGGACGAACATGACAAAGTGGACAAACAGAACAAATTAAAAAAGTGGACAAATTTGTCAAACTGTACTAATAGGACAAAATACAAACTGTACGAATTGGACAAACTGGAGATAGTGGACAAAGTGAACAAACAGGATAAAGTTGACGAAGTGGCCAAACAAGTCAAACTGTAAAAACTAAACAAAGTGGACAAATTGTACGTCTTGTACAAACTAGACAAACTGCAATAATTGGCTAAATTTGACAACTCGACAAAACAGTGGACAAAGTGGACAAATTTGGTAAAGTAGACAATTGGACAAAAAAAGACAAAATCGACAAGCTGCACGAATTGGCTCAGTTGGACCAACTTGACAAAGTAGACAAACTTACCAACAACACAGACTCGACGAATTGGTCAAATTAGATAAACTGGTCAAACTTAGAAAGTGGACAAAGTGGACGAACTCTACAAACTGGATGAACTGGACAAAGTAGACAAACTGGACGAATTGGAAAGAGTGGACAAACATGATAAAGTGGACAAACTGTAGAAAGTGGGAAAACTGGAAAAAGAGGACTAACTTGACAAAATGGACGAATAGGACGAATCGGACAAACTGGACAAACAGGATGAAGTGGACAAACTATAGAAAGTGGAAAAACTGGAAAACGAGGACTAACTTGGCAAACTGGACGAATACGACGAATTGGACAAGCTGGACAAACAGGAGAAGTGGACAAGTTGGATAAACTCGACCAACTGGACAAACTTGACAAACTAGACAAACTGGACGAACATGACAAAGTGGACGAACTGAACGAATTAAAAAGTGGACAAATTAGTCAAACTGTACTAACAGGACAAAGTACAAACTGTACGAATTGGACAAACTGGAGATAGTGGACAAAGTGAACAAACAGGATAAAGTTGACGAATTGGACAAACAAGTCAAACTATAAAAACTAAACAAAGTGGACAAATTGTACGTCTTGTACAAACTAGACAAACTGCAATAATTGGCCAAATTTGACAACTCGACAAAACAGTGGACAAAGTGGACAAATTTGGTAAAGTAGACAATTGGACAAACAAGACAAACTCGACAAACTGCACAAATTGGCTCAGTTGGACCAACTTGACAAAGTAGACAAACTTACCAACAACACAGACTTGACGAATTGGTTAAATTAGATAAACTGGTCAAACTGAGAAAGTGAACAAAGTGGACGAACTCTACAAACTGGATGAACTGGACAAAGTGGACAAAGACGACGAATTGGAAAGAGTGGACAAACATGACAAAGTGGACAAACTTTAGAAAGTGGTAAAAGTGGAAAAAGAGGACTAACTTGACAAACTGGACGAATAGGACGAATTGGACAAACTGGACAAAGAGGATGAAGTGGACAAGTTAGATAAACTGGACAAATTCCTGAAACTGGACCAACTGTACAAACTTGACAAACTAGACAAACTGGACGAACAGGACAAAGTGGACGAACTGAACGAATTGGAAAAGTGGACAAATTAGTCAAACTGGACAAACAGGACAAAGTACAAACTGTACGAATTAGACAAACTGGAGATAGTGGACAAAGTGAACAAACAGGATAAAGTTGACGAAGTGGACAAACAAGTCAAACTGTAAAAACTAAACAAAGAGGACAAATTGTACGTCTTGTACAGACTAGACAAACTGCAATAATTGGCTAAATTTGACAACTCGACAAAACAGTGGACAAAGTGGACAACTTTGGTAAAGTAGACAATTGGACAAACAAGACAAACTCGACAACCTGCACAAATTGGCTCAATTGGACCAACTTGACAAAGTAGACAAACTTACCAACAACACAGACTCGACGAATTGGTCAAATTAGATAAACTGGTCAAACTGAGAAAGTGAAGAAAGTGGACGAACTCTACAAACTGGTTGAAATGGACAAAGTGGACGAATTGGAAATAGTGGACAAACATGAGAAAGTGGACAAACTGTAGAAAGTGGGAAAATTGAAAAAAGAGGACTAACTTGACAAACTGGACGAATAGGACGAATTGGACAAACTGGACAAACAGGATGAAGTGGACAAGTAAGATAAACTGGACAAATTCCTGAAACTGGACCAACTGGACAAACTTGACAAACTAGACAAACTGGACGAACAACACAAAGTGGACGAACTGAACGAATTGGAAAAGTGGACAAATTAGTCAAACTGGACGAACAGGTCAAAGTGCAAACTGTACGAATTGGACAAACTGGAGATAGTGGATAATGTGAACAAACAGGATAAAGTTGACGAAGTGGACAAACAAGTCAAACTGTAAAAACTAAACAAGGAGGACAAATTGTACTTCTTGTACAAACTAGACAAACTGCAATAATTGGCTTAATTTGACAACTCGACAAAACAGTGGGCAAAGTGGACAAATTTGGTAAAGTAGACAATTGGACAAAGAAGACAAACTCGAAAAACTGCACAAATTGGCTCACTTGGACCAACTTGACAAAGTAGACAAACTTACCAACAAAACACACTAGACGAATTGGACAAATTAGATAAACTGGTCAAACTGAGAAAGTGAACAAAGTGGACGAACTCTACAAACTGGATGAACTGGACAAACTGGACATACTGGACGAATTGGAAAGAGTGGACAAACATGACAAAATGGACAAACTGTAGAAGGTGGGAAAAATGGAAAAAGAGGACTAACTTGACAAACTGGACGAATAGGACGAATTGGACAAACTGGACAAACAGGATGAAGTGGACAAGTTAGATAAACTGGACAAATTCGTCAACTAATGACATATGGCAAGCAATAAAGCAAAAAGGTAAACATACCCCTCATAACATTGTCAACTAATGACATATGGCAATAAAGCAACACCAACACCAGCACCAACTTTTTCAAATGGCAACACAAAAGGCAGCCCCTACCAAAAATATATTCTCTGATGGCTAGAGGACAAATTTTCTTCAAATCAAACCTTGACATTATGCTAGCTTTTCTCTCAGGCAATGATAACTAGCAACATTTCTTCTCAAGCATCGTTTTGAATGAAGACACCATTTCTTCTATGCAAAACACCTATAGGATAATATCAAGATAATATCAAGATATTATTATGAACATCTAACATTGATGGGACCACTTTTCTTCTTTTCTTCATACTAACCATATACCTCCACCAAAAAGAGATGAAACCACTGGCTCTGATACCAATTACTGACAGGATCGAATTATTTGATAGGAATCATCTCTTTTTACATCTTCTTTTTCATCAATTCTTTTGCTTTTGCAGAATTTTTTCGGAATAATTCAGCTAACCGAGATTCCTTTTCGACTTCTTTTTCTTTTCCTTTATCTTTTGCTGAAGATTACCAAAACTTTCCACCTCGAAGATATTCTGTAACTGAGCCATCGGGATTAACATGAGAGTCAGGGTCCCAAAGAGGATGGAGATCTTCAAGAGGCGCTACTTCATCATCAAGATTTTCATCTGGATCATGATTACTATCCCAATCATGATTACCAACTTTTTTCTTTGGGAGATATTCTTCTAAAATTTGCTTGATCTTTTCTTCAAAATTGACGGAGTCAACAGACATATCCATCGGCTCAGGAGATTTTTCTCGAGTAATTTTTTTGGCAATCATTTTGGCTAATAGATCAGCCATGAGCATTTCATTCTCAAAAGGCTTTTCTTCAGGAAGAGGAATTTCTTCTTTAACAGGAGGAGAGATTTGATTCAGAATTCTCTCATAAGTATCATTTTCAATCTTAGACCACCACTTTTGATAAAAAGTCTGATAAAGAGATGGTAAATCATATAAGTCCTTTTTTACTTCAAACTTCCATTGGAAAATATAAGGGATATGAAATTTAGTAAAGAAGCGAAGCATATTAATGGCTTCACATGGAACGTTTTCTTCAACCTGAGAGAACTTAATAAACAAATAACGAAAATTATCAGGAAGGATTTTCTGAGAAGCACCATAATATGACCACTAAGTGAAGAGGAACCAGGATGGAAAATTGCCATGAATAGGAGTGACATCAGGACTTTCTTCTTTGAATCTGATGAACCAGGAGTGATTATACTGGCGATTTTGCCACATCAAAGCATATTTCCAGGCATCAATATAGTCCCAATAATTAAAGAACTCAGTCGAATTGTATAATTTGACTGATTTTGTCATATACAAGGGACCATCCCAATCTTCCTCAGTAAAGATTTTGAGAATAGTGAACTTTGAGTAAGTGATGATACCATTTGCATTCTTGTTGTGGAAGGTGAGGACACTTTTAGTCTGATGCAAAATATTGAGATACCAATCTCTGGTTTTCCTTTTATCAGGGGAATAATAATGAAGCCTCTTCCCAAATAGAAAATAAACATTATCTTCTACAAATCTTTCTTCCATAAGACAATCTGAAGTAACAAGAATTCTGTTATCGGTGTAAAGATATAATTCTGATTGACTTGGGTCTTTTGTTGGAATAAGACCCTTTTGGCTTTCTTCTTGATCTGCCAAATTCTCAATCCCTTTTTTCTTCATGAACGGGGAAGAACTACTTGCCATTTTGTCGTCCCTGAAGAAATTCTCTAGTAAGAAAGTCAGGGAGAGAGTTAGAATTTCCATTAATAAATTCAATTTTAAATTCAAACACTGATAAAATGGCTTGCCATCTAGCAAATATTTGCTTAGAGACAAGATTTTTGACATCTTTTTCCAGAATTTCTTTTGCAGCATTAGCATCAACTCTGATAAGAAATTCTTTGTTTAATAAATCATGCTGGAATTTCGTCACACAAATAACTATGGCAAGAACTTCCTTTTTGATGGTTGAATATTTCTTTTGAGCTTCATTCCATAATCCTGAATTAAATCTTATTAATTCTTCTTGTGAATCTTTTGTTGTAAAAGGATTCCACCATATCCGACATCAGATCAGTTTGAACTATTTTGAAAGCTTCTGGGTCAGATAAACATCTAAAAGGAAGATTTTTAACTCTTTCTTTAATCTTTTTTACTGCAATAGTGAGTTATTTTTCAATCTTTCCAAGTTTTCCTTTTTTTAAAAAACATAATTAGACATCCAAGAAATCTTTGTAATTTTTTTTCATCTGGAAATATTAGCAAATTGAATTTATTAGTCGGAGTTTTTTGTTGGATTTCAAATCCTAAGAACCTGATTTTCTGCTGAAAGATTCATCTTCTTTTAGGCCAATATCTTTATCTTTTGAAGATATTCAAATGTTTCCAATGTTGTAAACACAATTCTGAAAAGATAAGAATATCAATGTAAACAATGGCAAACTGGGTATAAGACGAAAGATATTATAATATTCTGAAATTCAGACGAGCATTCAATCCAAAAGGCATAACATTCCATTCATAATGCCCCATTGGAACAGTGAATGCAGTTTTATTCTATCTTCTTCTTTTATCTGAATCTGCCAAAATCCTGATTTTAAATCAAATTTGAGAATATGGCATTGTTTAATCTGTTTAACAAATCCTAGTATTAGGCAAAGGATACCTAATAGATTGTAGAACTTTGTTTAATGGTTTATTAATTGATTACCAATCTTGGAACTCCCGATTTCAGCCGCCTTTTCAACATAAAATGCCGTACTCCAAGGGGATTTGCTTTTCTAATTAATCCTTTCTTAAGATCATTGATTTCTTCTTGGCAAAGCTTCAAATGGGCAGCATCCATTTGAGATGGACGAGCTTTAGTAGGAATACTTTTTCATTAAAATCTTTACATATGGTAATCCTACTGTGTCTTTTTCTATTCCAAAAGGCTGGTAATTTAGAACAGCATTCTTCTTCAATCTGTTGTGAATTCTTCTAATTTTGTTTAAATTCTTTTTTCTCCAATTCTTTGTCATTTGGACACATTTAATTTCATTTTTTAATCCATTTATGTAATTTTCTCTGGTGGCAATAACTTGATTTATCCTTTGGATTTTCGTCTCACAAGGATCATCTATAAAATCAAGATTTACTTCAATTCTTGATATTTGTAGAAATTGCTTTTTGGTTACAGAAAAGGTTGGATTTGAAGAATAAATGGAGATCCAAGGAGTACATCGTTAACAATATCTTCTGAAATAATAAAGGTGAAATAACACAGACTCCTTTCATGCAAAATGAACATTTGGGATTTTTCTTTCTATGGAAATGGTCGTTCCATTAGCAGCAGACACAAACTGTTTTGATTCACTTGTAAATTCAATGGGAACGATTCCAAGTCTGATAACATTTAATCAGCACCAGTGTCAATTATGGCATTAACAATCTTCTCGAAGTTTTTAATTTTTATTTTTACCTGAACTCTCCACTGTTGGTAAATACATTTTGTAGGAATTACACCAGTAGAGATTTTGCTAATTTCTCCTTTAATTCTTTGGACAAATTTTCTTCATCATATTTTCAATAGCACCATCACTTCTAACCAAGTTAACCTTTCATCAAGCTCATTTTGTTTTTGGTTAATTCTACTTTTAATTCACGAAGTTCTCTCTTCTGATCATTTAATTCTCTTTGTAAATCTGAGAGAGTTAAGGGTTTAATATATGAATTTTTTCTGCTCTATTCATGAGGTCAATCATGGAATAGAGGTATGAAATGTTTCTTTCTCCTTTATCCTTTTTGGATATATGGTGTTTTATCACCATTTTCATTTTCTTCTAAGGAAATTTTTTGTGAACTTTCTCCTTCTTCTCCTCCCCCCAATTTTGAACTCTGATTTAAAAATTGAACTTTTTTCTCTGGATCAAGTATGTTATCAATCATTTCTAAAAGTAATTTTTGAGGGACCGTGAGGACACGAATGTGGATACCAAGATTTTCATCAGATGGTATTGACCATTCTCCTTCAGATTCTTCATCATCTGAATGACATGTACATGATTGGAATTGTTTGATGAGCTGAATCTGAGGACTATCTTCTTCAATATCAGTTGATGAATCAGATTCATATTCTTCTTCTCTTCTGAGGAACTTGAATCAGATTGTTCCTTTTCAGTATTTCATCATCAATTTTGGTATTGATTTTTCAAGTTTCTTTTAGAAGGATTTCTTTTTTAAAACATTTACTTGAATAATGACCCTTCTTCCCGCAATTATAACAAGTTGGAACATTTTCTTTTATATGTTTCTTTTTGAAATATTTTCTGGATTTTCTTTTGAATGGGATGAGATCATAGAATTTTCTTCCTTTTTTATATCTTCCGAGTTTATACTTTTTTACCATTTTGTTTCTTCTATCTGGAGTAAATCTAGAACGCAAAGGTTTTCTCTTTGATTCAGGCGTTTGATCTAAACCAAACTGGAAACAAAAATCTCTTAATTCTTTATCTACATAATATTTTCTCATTTTTTTCAGCTTGTTTACTGATCTTTAAATCAATACAAAGATTCATGCCAACTTTGGTAATTCTTTGTATAATTCCTCCGAACGTCAGCAAAATGTAATTAATAATACCATGCATTTCTTCTCTCAAGGAATTACGCACCTTTTCACCAAATAAGGGTGGTAATTCTGAAATGAATCTTTCTTTCCAAATATCGGAATTACAATCATTGAGTTGGTAAACTTTTGACAAGAATACATCTCTGTACCAACTAGACAAACTGCAATAATTGGCTAAATATGACAACTCGACAAAACAGTGGACAAAGTGGACAAATTTGGTAAAGTAGACAATTGGACAAAAAAGGCAAACTCGACAAACTGCACAAATAGGCTCAGTTGGACAAACTTGACAAAGTAGACCAACTTACCAACAACACAATCTAGACGAATTGGACAAATTAGATAAACTGGTCAAACTGAGAAAGTGAACAAAGTAGACGAACTCTACAAACTGGACAAAGTGGACAAACTGTACGAATTGGAAAGAGTGGACAAACATGACAAAGTGAACAAAGTGTAGAAAGTGGGAAAAGTGAAAAAGAGGACTAACTTGACAAACTGGACAAATAGGACGAATTGGACAAACTGGACAAACAGGATGAAGTGGACAAGTCAGATAAACTGGACAAATTCGTGAAACTGGACCAACTAGACAAAATTGACAAACTAGACAAACTGGACGAACAGGACAAAGTGGACAAACTGAACAAATTGTAAAAATGGACAAATTAGTCAAACTGGACGAACAGGACAAAGTACAAACTGTACGATTTGGATAAACTGGAGATAATGGAAAAAGTGAACCAACAGGATAAAGTTGACGAAGTGGACAAACAAGTCAAACTGTAAAAACTAAACAAAGTGGACAAATTGTACGTCTTCTACAAACTAGACAAACTGCAATAATTGGCTAAATTTGACAACTCGACAAAATAGTGGACAAATTTGGAAAAGTAGACAATTGGACAAACAAGACACTCTTGACAAACTGCACAAATTGGCTCAGTTGGACAAACTTGACAAAGTAGACAAACTTACAAACAACACAAACTAGACGAATTGGACAAATTAGATAAACTGGTCAAACTGAGAAAGTGAACAAAGTGGACGAACACTACAAACTGGATGAACTGGACAAAGTGGACAAACTGTACGAATTGGAAAGAGTGGACAAACATGATAAAGTGGACAAACTGTATAAAGTGGGAAAAGTGGAAAAAGGACTAACTTGACAAACTGGACGAATAGGACGAATTGGACAAACTGACAAATAGCATGAAGTGGACAAGTTAGATAAACTGGACAAAATCGCGAAACTGGACCAACTAGAAAAAATTGACAAACTAGACAAACTGGACGAATAGGACAAAGTGGACAAAGTGAACAAATTAGAAAAGTGGACAAATTAGTCAAACTGGACGAACAGGACAAAGTACAAACGTACGATTTGGACAAATTGGAGATAGTGGACAAAGTGAACAAACAGGATAAAGTTGACGAAGTGGACAAACAAGTCAAACTGTAATAACTAAACAAAGTGGACAAACAATTCAAACAGTAAAAACTAAACAAAGTGGACAAATTGTACGTCTTGTACAAACTAGACAAACTGCAATAATTGGCTAAATATGACAACTCGACAAAACAGTGCACAAAGTGGACAAATTTGGTAAAGTAGACAATTGGACAAAAAAGGCAAACTCGACAAACTGCACAAATTGGCTCAGTTGGACCAACTTGACAAAGTAGACAAACTTACCAACAACACGAACTAGAGAAATTGGACAAATTAGATAAACTGGTCAAACTGAGAAAGTGAACAAAGTGGACGAACTCTACAAGCTGGATGAACTGGACAAAGTGGAGAAACTGTACGAATTGGAATGAGTGGACAAACATGACAAAGTGGACAAATTTTAGAAAGTGGGAAAAGTGGAAAAAGAGGACTAACTTGACAAACTGGACGAATCTTTGTACTGATTTAAAGATCAGTAAACAAGCTGAAAAAATGAGAAAATATTCTGGAGATAAAGAATTAGGAGATTTTTGTTTCCAGTTTGGTTTAGATCAAACGCCTGAATCAAAGCGAAAACCTTTGCGTCCTAGATTTACTCCTGATAGAAGAAACAAAATGGTAAAAAAGTATAAAGCCGGAAGATATAAAAAAGGAAGGAAATCCAATGATCTCTTCCCATTCAAAAGAAAATCCAGAAAATATTTCAAAAAGAAATATATAAAAGAAAATGTTCCAACTTGTTATAATTGCGGAAGAAGGGTCATTATGCAAGTAAATGTTTTAAAAAGAAAATCCCTCTAAAAAGAAACTTCGAAAAATCAGTACCAAAAATGATGATGAAAATACTGAAAAGGAACAAACTGATTCAAGTTCTTCAGAAGAAGAAGAAGAAGAATATGAATCTGATTCATCAACTGATACTGAAGAAGATAGTCCTCAGATTCAGCTCATCAAACAATTCCAATCATGTACATGTCATTCAGACGATGAAGAATCTGAAGGAGAATGGTCGATACCATCTGATGAAGATCTTGGTATCCACATCCGTGTCCTCACGGCCCCTCAAAAATTACTTTTAGAAATGATTGATAACATACCTGATCCAGAGAAAAAAGTTCAATTTTTAAATCAGATTTCAAAATTGGGGGGAGGAGAAGAAGAAGAAGGAGAAAGTTCACAACAAAAAATTCAGAAGAAATGATATATGAAAATTTTGACCAAGCAATATCAAACTGGAAGTTGCCAACCTTGCCTGTAACAGAAATATATAGCAATGGCACATTTGAAGAGCAAAATGATTATCACATAAAAACTGTTGAAAAAACTGTTTCTCTCTCTGGAGGAAAACAGACAATCAAAGTTCTTGATAGAAGAATTATTGAACAAATCAGAATCAAATACAACTACCTGCACATAGGATTAATTCAGGTAGGAATCAAACCGTTGTTTCGATTAGGATTAAATGTTGCAGTTTGTGCTTATGTGCGAGATCAGAGACATGAAATTTGATGATTCTCTTTATGCTATATTGAATCAAGTCTCTGTCATGGACCTGTTTATTTTAATTGCTTTCCCAATATCACAATTGATGCTGATGAAGATATCCTTGATTGTGCAACTATTGGATTTCAAAGCAAAGGATTAAAAA